>JAZEWT010000020.1:6370528-6387029 GCA_036362905.1 Mordacia mordax | reverse complement strand
GTGGGCTGTACACGTCAACGGCGTGGGCTGTACACGTCAACGGCGTGGGCTGTACACGTCAACGGCGTGGGCTGTACTCGTCAACGGCGTGGGCTGTACACGTCAACGGCGTGGGCTGTACACGTCAACGGCGTGGGCTGTACACGTCAACGGCGCGCGCCTACGTGTGCACGGGCACCCCTCGCGTCTGAGCAACATTGCGATGACAGAACGACGGATTAACCGCGTCGAGTCACGCTGACTGCTGCCAGCGAGCGCCCGTGAAGGTGTCCGCACGGAGCACGGCTGATTGAAGAACCAAGGAAGGGACCCAGGTCTGGTTCAGATATTGACCGGCGCTAGGGTTATCCGTGACAAGGAATCGAATCGCTGTCGCTGGGAGTTGTAACACAGCATGCAAATAAACCACCACCACCAGCTCCACGACTACCACCACACATAGGAAGAGGATGAACCTTGGCCGAGTCTTATGGACCGATCAAGACACCGTTGCTTGCGACTCCCCATCTTAACGCACGGACATAAACGAACAGGTTTATGTAAATGCGAACGTATGGTAAATTGTGCTTTCGAGCTTAATTTGGCACAATTGCAGGTGCGTCTGCCAGCATGTCTGTGAGTAGTCATACTGACATACGTACCACCGACGGTGTCTCGTCAGCCCGACAGGGATTTTTTTTTACAGTTTACCAGATGGTTGGTGTGGCCACTATGAAGCTCACCAAACCGTGGTTGTCTCCCCATTGCTTAATCTTCGCACAGTATCACTGCACGACGAGTTAGTCGTGATAATAAATATAAACCACAGCATCTTGTCGATATTCTGCCGTATGAAGCCCTCTCTTCGACGTATCAGTCATGACTGAGTGGTTTGATCATACTTTACCATGCCGGTCAGTATTGATTGGTGAACTAAGTAATGGGCGAAGGATCGGTTTACACATTACCTGCACACTGATGTTAGCCGTTGGTAGGTTTGGACTCTTGAGTTTTTTTTTGTCTTTCTCCGAGTCAGCCTTAGTAAGGGGTCGACCTTGTGTTTATTTGGACGCCAGTCGCCGTTCCAGTGGTGATGCGCGTGACCTGGAATTGAACCCCGTGGTCCGCAGACTGCAGCGCGAACCTTGCTCGGGGATGAGCGCGCTTGCGGGGATGCAAGGATCGCTCGAGAACGTCTGTCGCCATGGCAACACCGCGAGCGTAGACGGAGAGCGGCGCAGTGAAATTCTTACCAGCACTTTATCATCATCATCATGGTTTTATAACAGCGAGGCTTGTGGGACAGCGCCGCTTGTGGGACAGCGCGGCTTGTGGGACAGCGCCGCTTGTGGGACAGCGCGGCCTGTGGGACAGCGCGGCTTGTGGGACAGCGCGGCCTGTGGGACAGCGCGGCCTGTGGGACAGCGCGGCCTGTGGGACAGCGCCGCTTGTGGGACAGCGCGGCCTGTGGGACAGCGCGGCCTGTGGGACAGCGTGGCCTGTGGGGGCTTGTGGGACAGCGTGGCCTGTGGGACAGCGCGGCTTGTGGGACAGCGCCGCTTGTGGGACAGCGCGGCTTGTGGGACAGCGCCGCTTGTGGGACAGCGCCGCTTGTGGGACAGCGCCGCTTGTGGGACAGCGCCGCTTGTGGGACAGCGCCGCTTGTGGGACAGCGCCATGGCTGGAGTCACCGGGCGTGCCCGCGTTCATCCCGATCTCACCAAAGGCCCCCCTCCCCCGTGCACCTCTTCAGTTGCACGCGGATTGGTAATTTTTTGCAAGGACCCGATTTAACCAACGTTATCTCGACGATAATGAGAATTGCCATCAGATAGCAGAGAAATATGCCCGAGCCAAGATAAAGCGTCGCGCTAATGAGGATGCCCTGACGCCCCTTCCTGTTAACAATAAGATTAGAGACTGAGAGTCGAGGCAGGGTGAGGTTCATCAGCAAACATTGTCTTCCTTCGGGAAACTCAAGTAGCTTGTGAAAGGGACGAGTGTACATAGTGAAACAAAATGAATGTTAGCCGTTTGACAGTGCTCGAGGCTGCGTGTGTCAGTGTTGATATATATCATCAGCAAGGCGGACTTTCGAGCTCAGTGGGCTCTCACCTGGCAATTAGTAGAGCATGATGATTATTATGATGAGGTTGATCTGTCATCATTATAAGCATCATATTGATAGAGGACCGCTGGTGTTCCAGTCATGTTTTGAGAGATTCCCATTTTCATATGTGGCAGATTGCCGCCGTGTAGATTTCACAACATATTTTTAATGCCAGTAATTAAAAATGATGGAAATAAAATACATTGTATATTTAATGGGTCTTGTGTGGAAATGACTCATGAACAAAATGAGAAAACCCAGCAACATACAGGTTAATAGCTCACATTCTGCTTTAAAACGTAGAACCAGTCTACAGTCGACTGAGCAATGATCAAAACAATGTTGGACAAGAAGGCCCGTGTGCTAATGTATTCAAATATTACTTGATTCAAGTTTAAGTGAAACATACCATTATCTGTTTATTAGTTATTCCTTGCTTGTAGGAGATATACTCCTTCTCAATGGCTTCTGAGCAGATCAAGAATTACACAAACACAATTCTCGGCATTAAAGAGCGCTGTCCAAATGCTTTAATAAACCAAAACGAAGACATTTTTACCATAATATTCGAATTGACGAATACGTCAATTCGTCAGTGCGAATATTATGGTGCGGTTGCACGTGGTGTGATAGACCGATCCTCACCACGAGAAAGATATCGCATCATACACAGCACGAACCGAGTATATCTTAAATCTGATGCCGGGTCTGCTATGAGAGAGTGGCCCTTGCACCCGCATCATACATTTTACATTCATAACCTTAAGGAAGCCACTTTCTGTTTTTATAATCAAAACGCAAGCATCTCGCCCTCGACAGATTGGGGAGGTGACCCGGTTTATGGCGCTTGCTCGGCGAATCAAGCACACAATCATCGCTGCTCTAATACTATGTGTAGGTATATGGATTATGTGTCACCAAAGAATATACTGAAGCGATTGAAAAAACACAGCGGAAGACCACTTATCTGAATATATGGCTATGCTTGAATTAATCAGACAACACCATTTATGGCCGTGCTAGCCCAAGGGAAGGAGGGCGATATTGAGTGGTTATATACAGGACAATGATATGATATTTTAAACAGTAGTAAAAACAGGCTGTTGCAGTGATCTAACGGTGAGCACACCGCACATGCACACCGCCTGATTGGTTGGTTCCAATTAATGTCCAGCGCGGCAGCTGAAACAATGGGTCAAGTTTCTTTATATGCCGGAACCGCTCCCCCCCCCCAACGTCACCTTGTCTCCGTTCACCCAGTAGGATGTAATTTAATTTCATAGCAATAATATAAATTTCATATAACGCGTGGCACAATATTTGTTCAATGTCAAAGATATTTATTCGAAGAGAAAACGACTCAGAGGGCTGAAGATGCTGTAGAGGCAGGGGCAAGGTAGCCACGCGGTTAGCCAGTGCCAACATTTACCAGACACTGTCCTATATATTACGATGTTATCGGTCATTTAATGAGTGTGTGTTTTTTTTATTGTGGAAGTCAACCGGAAAATCAGGAGGAAAAAGTACAGAGGCATAGAACACTCAAACTCCACGAGGAAGGCGCTCGCGGCGGGATTGCAACCGCCTGTTTCGAATGTTACCAGGTAGTGTGTGGCAGGGTAAAGTGTGGGTATCCTCACCGCTTTCAAAAAATATGGCTAGCAAGGAAGACTAGGCCAAATACATTTTGAAGTGGCTCTAGATCAATCTCTAGTGGAGGTCCATTTTGCTAGCAGTGGGATGTGCAAGACAATGCAGGGCCGCGCCTTTGCCAAGTTAAAACAACGCTTTTGGCCAGGTGTGATTGATGGAGCATGCTCGCATTACAGTGACATTAAGGCAGGGTCGGGTCGATGGAGATGACATCATATGCACCAGCAAAGACAGTAAGGGGGTGCCTGAAAGGGACAGCAGAGTGAGTCGTTTACAAAGCTGACCTATACAAACGCTGTGCGTTCTTGCCTCGTAGCCTGTGAATGTGTATAAATGCTCAAAACAGATGCCCGCTAAATATCCAAAGCGGAACTCTCCGGCAAAAAAACAAGTAATGACAGTACTCAGTGAGGCCTTCCATGGAAAACACGTCGGTGAATCTTTTCATTATTAGAATAAAAAATAGGGTGGCACGGTGGCACAGTGGGTAGTGCTGTCGCCTCACAGCAAGAAGGTCCCGGGTTCGAATCTCGGCTCGGGTGCCTTTTTGTGTGGAGTTTGCATGTTCTCCCCGTGTCTGCGTGGATTTTCGCTGGGCATTCCGGTTTCCTCCCACAGTCCAAAAAACATGCTGCTGTATAGGTTAATTCGCGTGCAAACTACATTTCCCGCAGCGCCCGATGATGGACTGGCGTCCAATCGTGGGTATATCCCTGCCTTGCGCCCTGTGTCTGCCGGGATAGGCTCCGGCTCGCCACGACCTTGTACAGGACTAAGCGGTTTCTGACAATGAGATGAGAGATGAGACAAACACAAATCAAACAGATTACTTTACCGTTAGCATTAATCAAGCCGTGCTATTTCAAAGTGAACCTGGTGTGATCACTAGTAAATATAACATTAAGTAAATACATAAAATCGCACATCGGCATACCGAACAAACACACAGGATGTGTGACTGTAGATTTCCAAATGCCACCAACGAAGGTTATTACCCTTCCGTATTTCTTCTGCCCACCACGAAATCACCACATATTCCTGATATCGTCCAACCTCGGAAGCCACGCTTGGCTAAGCCTTGTTAAGTTATTATTGTTGATATGTCGTTTATATGTTGTTGTTGCTTTTCACCCGAGGCTCACAAAGCGCTGCACAGAGCTGTGGAGAGAACGGCATGTCAGCAACAACGGCATATGAACGGCATATCAACAATAAAAAAAAAATTCTTCTCCACAACTCCGTGCAGCACTTTGTGACCCTCGGGTGGACGGCGCTCTAGAAGTGCAACTATTATTATTATTATTGGGACGGTTCAACACAACATCTTACCAGGCCTGCCAGGCATTGTAGGCCTTGGACTGTGAAGTTGGGTAGGGCAGAGTAGTACTGTACTCAGTGTCACTTGCTCGTGTACGTGATGAGTTTTCTCCTCCACGTGAAGCCAAGTGCTCGTTAGTCGAAGCATTGACCACACATTGGCACAGTTGTTTTGTTTAAATAGCTAGCATTGTACGAACAACGCCTTTTATACAATAGCGAAGATACATCATGCGGCCAGGCTAAAGCTAAACCTGTGTGGTGCAGACTGCTTGCAAGGTACTGTTTAATATAGTCGCCTGTCTCTGAATGGATGACGTATGGGTGACGTACATTCTAATGACATTCTATTAGTGACAGGGAACGGATATACAGAAGTGAAGTCGACGCTTAACCAGAAAATGCCAAAAACTATTTCTTTTAAATATCCACCCCAAAGATTTGGAGCTGCAGAGGTTGATTGGTTTCATGCCAAAATGTGTTTCACTCAAGTCTCGAACTAAATTATTACGAACATACATTCTCCGTAACCAGTGAACCAAGTAATTAATCTCTCACGGAGTGTGACACTACGGAAAATAAAAATGGGTAAAGATCACTACAAGAGACTGTGTAAATATGGATGTTGCCGGGATATATAACGTTTGGCACACTCGACTCGCAGACCTAGCGGTGGCTGGTTCGATTCAATAATCCGGTACGGCAACTGAAACAATGGCCGAGTTTTTATAAAATCCCCCCTCCTCTACCACTGGCCACCTAGCAGTGTATCTGAGTACATTGCAGTCAGCAAGTCGTCTGCAGTGAGGTACAGTGTGGGTGCTTACACTGTGGGAGGGTAGGCCAAACTGCGTTCTAGCGGAGATCTCAATTGGATGTAGACAGATGTTTAGTATTACAACAGAAAGCACCCAGTCAGCTTGCAAGCTCTGGATGCGGGATCCCTGCGATTCCTGCTATACAATAAATGTTCGAACTGACCAACACGGCAACATATAAAATCAAATGGTTAACGAAATCAGAGCAGCAGTTTGGAGGCCCTTCTGCAAACAGTGGTATGAACACGCTATTTCAGGGCTGCACCTTTACCCTTGCTGAGTGAATAGATGATGGGACACAAGAGTGCATGGTCCAGTGGATTTCAGATAGCGACGAAATCACGGGCACACCATTAAGACTGTTCTTGTGGAGTCAGACTGTGCTGACAGGAATCCACGGTGGAGCCATCACTGCGAGTCCTTCAACCAGTGGCTTAATACATCATCAGCTACGATCTATTCACTGCTGAGTGAAGGCTTTCACGAAGTTGTCACCGTCCCCGTGATATCAAAAGAGCCTAAATATAAGGTTTGTGCATATTTTCGAACATTGTTTGTCCATTTGAAGCGAACTATCCATTACAACCATCTGTACGTGTGAGTTAAAAACAGTCGGATACACTCTGGATAATTCAAATCGTACGCGCCGTGCGCGTTGCGTGTGGTAAGCCTATGTGCCGTCTGTCGTGATTGCAGTAATTCGAAGACGGCTGTGCAGTATGTGGCAGATGTCTCCTGCGGAGTCCACCGCTGCACACGCTCGTCACGCTCGTTAAGCGGTGAGCTGTAAACAACCAGACACTAAAACCAATGAAAAACGGCAAAAAGGTGATACAGCTTGATGCAGTTTGGAGACGGGATGAGCGAAGCCTACCGCAAACTTAACCAACTAGCCAGCCACAGTGCTGTACCCATTAGTCATATCCTTAAGCATATATCCAGCCACACTAGTACTAGCCCTAACCACGTGCGTAACTCGCCAAACAGCCACAAATACTCCTATCCCACCATGGGCTCTCTGACCTTAACCCTAAGTCCACTTCGGCGCTTTGCCAGCTTATCCTTTTAACTTTTCCTTCACGGTTTCAGTTTACGGTGCTCAGAGAGCGCCAAGGCATAGAGGCAATTACGCAATAGCCACAGCAGGCATTGATTCGAGTTGCGAGCTGTCAGACGTTTCGCGTCTGGTAATTGTATCCGGTCCACCGACAGCGGCAGTGGAAGCGATTCCACGAATCGATGTCGAATGTCGGTGTCTCTTCAATTGCTTAGGATCGTTATCCTAAAGATGACAGCACCGCCACTGCTCAAACAACGAGCCACGCGCATGTATGGTGCATGTTCATTTTAAACATCGGACGCTGGCTGTTGGAAACGCCA
Organism: Mordacia mordax; assembly: GCA_036362905.1. Taxonomy (NCBI): domain Eukaryota; kingdom Metazoa; phylum Chordata; class Hyperoartia; order Petromyzontiformes; family Petromyzontidae; genus Mordacia; species Mordacia mordax. The sequence goes on along the minus strand of JAZEWT010000020.1, from coordinate 6,379,772 downwards.
GGTACACGGTTGTTACGAATCCACGTCAGTGTATTTGAAGTAGGTTTAATTGTATTACTCTCGCTACTCTGGGTTTTATTTCAATTATTTTCATTCGTATTATTCTTATAACTTTTACGTCTCAACTCCTGGGCCAAGTCGCCTCCCTGAGTGAAGCCCTTCCTTTGGAAATTCGCTCAGCTGAGTCCCTGCGGATCTTCAAATACCGTCTCAATGCTCACTTTTTCCGTAAGGCCTTGAAGTCCTTCAACTAGGACTGTTGATGCTGCTGATTTGTGTGCGCTTGGAAGATGGCGCATTGTTGACCCGTGCCTGCTTAGGAATACTTCTGCTTTCCTTTATTTTTTTAAGAAGCATTTTATTTTGATTTCATGTCCTACATTGCTTTATGGTAAATATTTTACTTATTTGCTCTATTCTGATGTTGTCGACATACCATACTCTCCATAGGTCAGTGCAGCCCTTTGTGACCCTCGGGTGAAAGGCGCTTTAGAAATGCACATTAATTTATTATGAATGGGTATGTGTTCATTCATTTTCATTCATTATCAGCAGCCCATTAATCTCGCGCAGGGTCGCGGAGGGCAGGAGTCTGCCCTGGCAGACAGAGGGCACAAGGCAGGGCTCTTCCTAGCATAACACGCGAGTCCACTGCAAGGCACCGGAAGCAATTTAGTCAGGACAATTAACGAGGCAGCATGCCTTTAGACTGTGGGAGGAAAGCAGAGTACCTGGCGACACAGGGGCAACATGTAAAGGCACCAGAGCCATTTTGCTGTAAAGTGGCAGTAGCATTTCTCACTGCACCGCATTGTAGCTCTTTACTGCATTTGACAACTTATCGGCTCTTTAAATAAATACCAAATGCAGATGTCGCAACGGAAACTCCGAGTGGGCATCTTACATGTGCAGCCCTTTACTCAGTCCACTGCTGGATGAGGGCCTCCCCACGCTTGCGCGGATATTGAGGTTCATTTAAGCATACGTCACCACGCCGGTCAATGCGGGTTGAAGGAGGCCGAGGATATAACCTTAAGCGACTAGAAGTACAGCGCAACTGGGGATAAAGTTGTTTGCTTTCAGTTCACACGTAATGAGCTTAAATGATGCACATGAAATGTAGGATTTGTGGCGTGGTGGCTAAAGCATTCTGCCATGAACCCTGCTGTTGAGCTTGACTCAGTTGCCAGTTATATATGAATAAGGAGCAACGGCAGCCAGCAAATATAATGCATCCGTGAGAACGTCCACCGAGGAGATGGAGCGATTAAGTCGATGTGCGTGCTGGTGATAGGTGGGCGATCATATCGCAGGTTTGTGAGAAATGACCACGGTTTGGGGAGGGCTTTTATCCAGCAGTGGATATATATTGTGGCTGCTGCTGCTGCTGCTGCCGATGCATTCGTCGAAACAAGAAATCTGTCAATCATACACTCAAACGTGACGGTAGGCCGCATGGGGAGACATTCGTGTATCTGGAAGTTCATAACGTATCCACGGTTAGATCTCAATCACTGCAACATCTAATATAGCCCGAAGGCCTCCCGGCCGCTGCGAACTGTGGTGAACTATGAAGGCCAAATCACGCAGAAGAATAATCCGATCCCCAAAAGTTAAGCTGTGTTGAGCCTGTGGATCTTGCTCGGATGGATGACCACGAGGCACACGAGAAGTGCGTTCATAGAGGCTGTAGGAAACACTGCGTGGTGTAGAGAAACATCGTTATCCTGCAATGTCCTCCACACGTACGCCAACGTGCAATGGCTTGGCGTGAAGTTTGATTAACTATCGTCCACGGCCCGCAAGCAAACTGGACTTCTCGAGCGGCAAACCGAGTCAAAGAGAGGCGACTATGATCTGTGTATCACTGGCAAAAACAGACTTTGAATGAGTCGTCGTTGAACATTCAGCAAAAGACGGCCGAGCCTGCAAAAAAAAACCCCAGATAGGTGGCAACCCTGCCTACATACGAGTCGTGGCGAGGCCCTCATCCATCCTGGCTGAACGTGCAAGTCGGGTCGATTTGTGGATAGATATACGCAGGACCTCGGCAGCCCGGTATGACGTTCACGGCCAGAGGACCGGACACAAAAGGGATTCGTGACAAATGCGGCAGAGCGGCGCAAGCCTCCGTCGCCGTGATCCACGCACACCTCCTCCCATCGGTGGCATTCACATCACGTTTCGGCGCCGTGTTATTAAAGGCGCTACATCACACGTGGCTCGCGAGTGTCTGGTGAGCGGTGAGAGGTCAGGTGAGTGGCGGACATGGCGAAGGAGGAAAGTAGGAGTCTGGCGGACGAGGCATGGGGTGGGGGAGGTTCATAGGGCTGACACGTGAGAATAGTAAAATAGGGGGCATTGTAACAGGGAATATTAATCTCGATCGTAGGACGGTCTGCCCTCTTAGTCACAGAATAGGCTGGCATACAAGCGGCTCACTGTACATATCCTTGTCAAGCATGGTCCACATGTCTCGTGCTCTCGCCATTTAATGCTCCGAAACGTAATAATTTTGGATGGCAATGGGTGTGCAATGTCATGTCAGCGAAATAACATGACATAAATGATATTAATGTCGTTGTTGTTGACGCGCCACGTTCTCTCCGCAGCGCTTTGTGACCCTCGGGTGACAAGCGCTCTATAAATGCAATTATTATTATTATTGATTTAAAACAGAAATTAATGAGCAAAGGGGGTGGAAATTATACGGGTAAATTACATGGTGGTTACAAGACATCTGGACCACCTTGTACACACGACGCAAGGGGGTGAACAGTATCGTTTGCACGTGTGTAACATCTGTATACTGTATGTTGCCTCTCAACCATGTTCCACAAATACTGTAAAGTGCAGTACACACGTGTACACTGTGTGATATGTCACAGAGTACACGGACACGTGTGTGTGTATACGCTGGACGTGTGCACGAGTGTGTTCTGGATACGCATGCTGTGTGACATCTAAGCGCAATAGGGTATCGATCGACTGGATGAGACGACACACAATGCACGTGACATCACGGCGCGCGTTATTATGCAACGCTAATTCACGATCTTCCAAAAAAATGACGCATCGCCGAGAGTAAACAGTTTTACAAAACAAAAAAACCCCACAGTGCTATACAAATCGCGTAGAACACACGCGAAGACGTGCGCTGGCCTTAAGGCTCTTCTAAATCAAGCGCAATTTACAAATGGGAATTGATGAGAGGAGGCACAGTGCCGGTTAAGAGAATGCCAATGAGCACGTACATCTTGCGAGCGGTGGCGCCGCGCTTAGGCTCGGCGTCGCGGCCGCGGCGGACCGGCGCAAACGACACGTGTACGCATAGCGTACGACCCTATGCGTAGCGTGTACACGTGTGTTGGGCACAGTGTTCCACGGCAGTTGCACATGGCACAGCACGTATATGACATCGTGTTCCGTGGGAATAGCATTTGCCATGGCGTGCACTTATTTTACAATGTCCCACGGCAATAGCATTCACCATAGCGCGCGCGTTCCACATCACATTTCATAGCGATAGCGTCTGCAACTGGCACGCATCGAACATCGTGTGCCATAGCGATGGCAGGCAAGTAGCGGACAATGTTCCACAGCGATAGCACATGGCATAGCCGCGCGAATTGTGCACCGTGATCCGAGACGTGTGTTTGCTATTCAAGAGTGGTCATTTAACAAAATAAATCGCTATCGATGACACACGCAAGCGGTCTGTGTTAGTCGGTATGCATTGTAAATAGATGACAGTAGACACCACGAGCATGCTCACACACACACATATATACAGCTGTGTATTATACATCACATGAACCAATAGACAATGACAGCACTCACTATATTGTACGCAGCCTATTGTATAACGTAGGCTAACATAGCACGCGCGTAGATGCCGCTGGAACACACACGGCTGGCTGTGGGCAGCAATAGCCGCTACAGACCGTGACACCCGCAACAGCAGTCGTCCGCGCGTCAACGTAATCCAGCAGCAGACAACATCAAGCGCCGCAAGCACATCCCATACCTGGCAGCGAAGGGAAGCCGGTCTGCAGCATTGCTCCACGCACGCACACGAAATAAATAATAAATATCCGGCTCCCGGGATTCAGCGCCCAGACACCGAACCGGCCGCCGCTTCGGAACGTCGACGTCTCGTCGACGGCGAGCGGATGCCGGGCAGTGTCTCTGCTCGCCGTAGGAGTCGCGGGGGCGATGGGGTCGGTGGGTGGAGGGGGGGGGGTAGAAGGATGCCGGCCCAGGATGTCGGTGGTGATGTTGGAGGGGGAGTGGTGGTGGGGGTTGTCGCTGCCTGCGGAGCCGGCTGTCTGGTCGAAATCGCAGACGCGGAGAGCAGCCCAGCATCGCCGGGCGATGGGAATGAGGATGGATGTGGGTGTTTGGTGGTAGCGGTGGTGCCTGTGTGTGTATTGTGTGGCCAGTGAGGTGCCACGTGGCACTGGCACAGCGCTTTGTAACCCTCGGGTGAAAGGAGCGTTAAAAATGCAAATATGTCAATGAGATTAACAGAACGAGCCATTTCCAGACACATCACTAAACTGGTACGTAGAATTCTAGAACAAGAATTTTTATTTTAGAACCTCTCCACGTGTCTCCCAGTTTTCGCAATACACTTAATACATCTTTAAACACTCTCCCGATACTGTTTGGCCACAACATTCAATAATACGCAATCTAAACTCACTGCAATCCTGGTGGGGACTCTATATAAAATGACCACGCTGCGCACACATCACATCTCATCGCATACGCTGTACGGTTGACTGTACGTTAATCTACATTATACGTGAGTATCCAGTACAGTATACTGTAATTTGCATAACGCTAACTTAGTCACGTGCCATCCACTGCTGGATGCCATCCTTCCCACGACGTTTCACTGGCAAGGTTTGCTTGACCACACTGCACCACGCTGCGTTGTGTGAGTGGATGTGGGGGCGAGGATGGCAGCGATTCGTGGGACACGTTCAGATACCTCTCCCTGCCGATGTTACCTGGAGTCAAACTCAGATGGTAATGATGTCGGCTTTCACGGCTCGATGCACGACGATTGCTCGAAAAGCTGCTCTCTCGGGACGAACGCGTCGAGGGAGAGGGAGCGATCGACGCGGCTGTCCCGAGAGAGTTCATAGCTCCCAGCGCTAACCACCGCTCCAAACAGTGACGTGTATAACTACCACTATATATTTATGAGCACTGCATATATTTATAATCAAGAGCCTCAGTCTAAATTTGTGTTTACAGGCGGGTCCTGCAAATACAGCTTGTAGTAAGGAACGATGTTGCTGTGTCTCTCCAATTGAATATTTTGCAGATCATAAAAAAAAATGAGAATTGGCATCTATGACCAATTCGAGTGTAGACCTCGAAGTGTGTACTTGCGAATATTGCTTTGAATTAAGTTCTTCATCCAGGTCAGCCGCATTGAGTCTGAAAGCTTTTGCAGGAGAGCCTCGCTTCGTTTACTCACTCCAATGTGTGAGTCTTGGAATGTTGGGAGGAAACCATTGCGTACAAAGGCATGACTCTCATTGCTCTGTACAGATGAACCGAATCAATTCTTCCACCGCCACCTCTTGGTTGCCTCACAATGACTGAATGCAAACAATGAGTACAACAACCCAGACGAATATGAGTGCCCTGTCTATTGGCAATGCACCAACTGCACAGCACATGCGAGTCAGCCAACAAAAGTAGCTCTAAGTCATTTACTTGCACAAATGCCTCTACCACTCAAGGTCAAAAGGTCACAACGACCAATGCTGGTGATACTACCTTGCCTTCGCTTCTTTCCACTAGATTCCACAGCTCACCTTCAAGGTCCTCTCTTACAGTTTCCCTCACTCGAGCTCGAGGACTCCCCCTTGACCGCTGCACTCCGGGTGCCAATAAGAATGTCCGTCTCGATAATCTGCGCGAATCCATCCTGCACCAGCATCACAACCTCCTTATACCGATTACGTCAAGAGCACTTTCTGGCTACACTCGATTACACACTACCAAGTTGTGTATTATGCTTCCACAAATTCCTATCGTCCTCTGCATGCACACATGATCAACGGTCATACGATCATTGTGCAGCATTTTTTTCAAGCCGGTGTCTATGCCAAACGAACCGACCTGTATTGTCGTGTTTCTTATTGCTCCCTTCCCATTCTGGGTGTGACTGGGCTGTATCTGGATGAGCCTCGGCAGTGGAATGAGCAGGACGAAGGCTCGAAAGGGGAATTAGAAATAGGCGAAGATTAATCCGCTCGGAGTGGTGAGATGGGAGTCTGAGGTTTTTTGGGAGTGTGTGGGGGTGGGTGGCTGGGTCGGCTAGTGGGTGGGCGGGTAGGGTTGCTAGGTGCTTGAAGAGAGAGAGCAATTGGTAGGATGTGGTGGTGGAATGAGTCACTCGTAGCCAGAAACGCCACACTTAATGATGACCCTGTTTTTCATATTTTTTAAAATATAAAATCTGTCTGCAGCGCAGCGATTCGTAAAGCTCCAGATCTCACGGCGCGTTATTCTCTTCCCTCAAGGCCACATTTTCACCACTGCCTATTAGCTGCATTCACAGTGTACATTTCACACATCCCGGGAGAACTTAGAGAGTTAAGGACTAGATAGAGGTTGCGAACGGCTGGTGCGCATCACATGCGGTGTGCCTAAAGGTCAGTTGGGGCCAACACGGATCTCCTAAAGCCCCATCAGCAAGAACAATGACTTTAATCATCCGTAGCAGTACGCTCAAAGTAAAATCCGCTAGCGAAACTCTTCATTTTACAAATTGACACATCTGCTCTGTGGTGAAGTCATCCACACTTTCGTAATCAAGATGATAGCCTGGGCACCTGCTAAGTACAACTTAAGCTGGCTTACGGACAGCTGGCTAGACAGGCAATGATCAGACTAATCTTGGCTACTACAACCGCTTACGATTTTGTGCTGTGCAATTTTGCGCGTTACCGTTTACTTTATGATTGTTTAGGGTTTCAGGTCAGTGTTAGTATCCTGTACAGGCTCGTGGGAGGCCAGAGCCTATCCCAGCAGACAGAGGGCGGGGCTATGCCCAGGATCTGACGCTGGTACATTACAGGGCAAAGTTTTTGGGGTAATTTATTTTGCAGGCCAATTAACCTAGGCATCAGCGTGTCTTTAGACGGTGAGAGGAAACCGGAGTAGCTGGAAGAATCCCAAGCGGACTATCAAGCGGACACGGGGAGAGAATAAGCAAACTCCACACAGAAAGGCACCCGGGATAAGAACCCAACCCGGGACCTCCTTGCTGTGAAGCACTGCGTTACTGACGCCACCGTGCCCGTCCATGTTCGGGTTTAATCCTTGCACAAATCGGTGCTGTGAGTTTGTTTATTTACCTAATGATTGTATATGTTGCCGCGTTGGTCAGTTCGAACGTTTGTTGAATCGCAGGAATCCCGCAACCAGAGCTTGCAAGCTAACTGGGTGCTTTCTGCTACAATTGCCATCCATCTAAAATCTATCATCTCTCCAGCGCCCTCACCGCCCAGTGCCCGCCAGGAGAGACGGAGCCATGGTAACGCTAATGCGCGGCGTTGCAGAGCAGAGCGTACGGAACATAGAGTGCCAGGCTGTGAGCCTCACCAATCCCCCCAGTGAGCCGCCGTTCACTTTGCATAGATCTCAAGAAAACGTGTCGGCGGCGGAGATGAAACGCGATCCAGTTGTCTACCACCTTTCCTGCACAAATAATAAATATTGTACTTGTTTATGTCTTCCCCTTTTGAAAGCCTTTGAGAAATATTACAGAAAGAATCGTACAAAATACTTGATAAACAGATATGCAGTGAAAATCATAACAGACGCGTTAGGTAACAGCCCATTGGAATATATAGAAACTTATACCATTATTATTAATAATAAAAACAACCCCTGCATACAGCTGCCAAAGCTGTCTCTTCAATTCAGCCTCGCCGAGAAACTGTGATGATGAAGTTTCCACGTCTAACTGCACGCAATTAAGTAGAAATTACCAATTGTCACAATGACACGCGCAGATAATAATAATAATTGCATTTATAGAGCGCCTTTCACCCGAGGGTCACAAAGCGCTGCACATGATCACAGTGAGGACGAATTATGGGAATAGGAAATTAGGGGAATAGGAAATCCACGGCCGAGAGACAGAAACAAGATTAAAACGCGCCCACAATTCCCGAATGCCCAGCGTAGTTCACTTGAGTAATAGTTGAAATAATTACATCCTTGCCTTGCACAGCTCTCTGGATATAGATCTGCTTATTGCACAGATGTACACACAGTCCGACGTCACACAATCGCTTGGGACTGAGCGACAGGCGGATGTGAACGCTTATATAAAAATGCGCTGCACCAAGTACAAATAGATTACAGGAAAACATTAAGTGCAAACTGCTTTAAACGCGACGGGAAATGCTTGCCCGTGGTTTATAAACATATTTACTTGAGACGAAGAACGCATCGCCGCACGTACAAAGGTCAGGTTCGTGAACATTTATAGACAATGACAGTAACACAATGCGTAGTCATTGCAATTGGTGTTCATTTGGTCAAGTCGGCTGTAGCGTGGTGAGCCATGTGACGTTTTCTTTTGCTTATAAATACCATATCCTACAGGACATTGGTGGCAATGGTCTTCCACAAATCTCTGCTCTTTGAACTTGTCAGAATGTCCATTGTTGACATGTTCATCCATCTCGAGAGACTCTTGACACAAGTCAATCTCTGTCGTTCGCGATCTCTCTTTCCTTCAGTTTTTCCCAGTCATAACCAGATTTTCAACTTCCTCTTTCCTTCATCATATGCCCGAGGAAACTTCCACCGTCTCCTTCGCATGTGATTCAACACCTTCTTTCGACATCCCATTCGTGATAACATTTCTTCATTCGAGGTGTGACTTGTCCAAGATACCTTCAAGATGCGTTGTACTGTGCGTTTAAAATAGAACTACCAACAGGGCGCATTATAATTGGACGAAACGCACAGGGCAGCTTCTCCAGCCTTCATCCGCCCAAAGTCCCGACATCATTTGCTTAAAGACTCAATTAGGCGTAATTGCCAGCGATTGTGCATCCCGCGGAAGCGAAATAATAACCGATCCCTACGCGCGAGGCTCTTCATTTGCACATTTCTTCTTGCGACGCTCTTCGTCGCGTTTATCTTCATCATTAGGATTTACACGCCGAGGGGGACGTTTTATGTTGTTTTATTTTGTCCGCGC
>JAZEWT010000020.1:6357093-6370072 GCA_036362905.1 Mordacia mordax | reverse complement strand
CCGTGGGTTATTGGAGCAAATTTTATTGGCAAGCGCCTATTAATGTTGGCATGCAAGTTTAGAGGGAGGTGTAGCTGCCTCTGTATTCCCAGTGAAGACAGCGCCGTACAACAGGAGATGCTTCACAAGTCTCCTCCCTGGATTTTTGCGGAATTGCCATGAGCTCGGGTTGGGATTTAACAATAAAAAAAAAAATTCTGATTTTCTCCCTTTTACCATCTAATTCATATTACGTCTCAGTGTTGTTTTTTGGGGTCTAGTTTGTATTGTTTTTATTTGTACCATCAGTCTAAACTTAACATTTTTATGTAAGCTGCATACATTTTAAACAAATCATCATTCTTATGCAATTAGACGCACATACCAAGGGTAATAATAACACATTATAATTCGTTACACGCTGAATCAGGGATTAACTCTGTACGGCTGGGATCGGAGTGCGGCACGCATCATCACTGAGCCACCTCTTATGCGCACACACACACACCACACGGTGCAGCATCCAGCGTCCTCTGGTAGAGAACACTATGAAGGCTGCCATGCTGTCACTGTCACGCTGCTTACACGACGGTCGCGCTTGAAGGATGAGAGATCATGAAGGGACCACGGCACACCTTGAGCGCCTGCGTGCGGGACAACCGCGGTGTTCCATGGATCCTCACTGTGCCCGGGAAGGCTCTCAGTTACGCAGGTCTTGTCGACCTCCATCGCGGATCGTGCCAAGCATCAGCACAGTAGTGGTGGCTTAAATATTCATGAGCTATTTTACTCGGGGGGTCGACGGTTTTTTTTCTAACGTTTATGCGTTATAAGCTTTTATATATTTAGTCCAGAGAAATTTGGCCGCCTCTACACATCGTCTTAAAAGTGAAATCTCACCTTGGGGAAACAACGCGGTCGCTTACTGAGGGTTACCTTTTTGCCATTACATAGATGATGAAACGAGAAACTATTATTGGCTTAAAAGTTTGTACCTTTCTGGCAATAATATGGGTGATTAGATGTTCAAACAATAAATACATTTGACCTTTCACATGACATAAAAGTTTGCAATAACCAAAAGTTGTGGCAAGCGGCTGCAACGAACTATGTACCACAAAACATCAATAACCACTCATGGAAATCCCCACACCACCCAGCATAGGCGCTGCCTACTTATAAACCAGACAAAACACAACTGTCCCACAACGCTCCATTGACAACACAGTAAACAGTTTTGCTTTTTGGTCTGAACTCAGCTCATATGCATAAACGAAGTACTTTGGCCAATAACATCTGGTAACACAGTGTTGTTCAACCAGCCTGATTAGCTGGTTAAACAAGTTTCATTGTTAAATTCATTCTGCTGAATAATTGGGCCAGAAATACAATAATATGATGAGCACGGTGGCACAGTGGGTAGCGTTGTCGCCTCACAGCAAGAAGGACCTGGGTTCGATTCCCAGGAGTTTGCATGTTCTCTCCCCGTGTCCGTGTGGGTTCGCCGGATACTCCAGTTTTGCACCCACCGTCTAAAGACACGGTGCTGAGTAAATTGTCCCCAAAAAGTGTACCCTGCGATGTATTGGCGCCATATCCTGGATATTACATGCCTTGCGCCCTCTGTCGGCCGGGATAGACTCCGCCCCCCCCCCCCCGTGATCCTGTTTAGGCTTAAGCGGGAATTGACAATGAATTAATAAATATACATATACAGAACGAATAATAAACAATAGTGGAAGAAGACCATGTAAGTTTTGAATAACAATTTTGGGCTGAGCTTACATGGTTAAATAATTAATGTTTTATGGTCTAACGGACTCCGAGATATAATGCCACTCTGGAGAAGAAGCCCTGGATACTGTTAGATGCACACATCATTCATATTGCTAAACAGAAAACGACAGCCTACGTCAATCAAGTACAAGATGAATGAATGTGCTCGCCATGCAGGTGAAACGAAGCACTCATGCTTTTGGGGATCTGAGCCATCACATCGGCTAACAGTGGCGTTTTATCGTTGGTGCTGCTGTCGCAAGTTATTAAATGTATGCCTTGCAGCACACTGAGATATGGCCTTGGAATCCCTGCGACCTGGACCTTGATATGCGGCATGACGATGTATGGATGAGTTTGAGCAACGTTTTTGTTTGAGCGGCTCTCGGGCTCGCCGTGCCGAGCGTTCCTCCTCTCCCCGTCACGCCTCCAATGCCGGGAGGTGAAAAAAAGCGGCTCTTGGTAGCAATGCTCATTCATCGATCCATGAGAACCGACACCGACCGCATCATTGCGCCCTCGGGCAGCGGTGGGTCCTCTGTGCGAGTCTCCAGCTGATCTGCGGTGACCGATTTGGAGCAACTCGCACGATAACTTCAAATTACAAGCGAGGTGAACGGCGGCCAAGGGAGGGAACTCGCCCGTGAGCGCGTCTGCCCCGGAGGCCGAGCGATGGATCATTACATTGCAAGATCGATGGCGATGACACGTGGAGCCCTTCATCCAGCAGTGGATCGATCATGACTGATGGTGAAGATGACGAAGCTTTGGTCATTCATTATGAGTACCCACTTAACACTGCAGAGGATCGCAGTGAGCCAGAGCCTATCCCCGCAGACACGGGTTGCAAGGCAGGGATATATCCCAGGTGGTACGTTAGTTCATCACAGGGAACAGGGGATAGCTTAGTCAGACCAGTTAACCAAGACACTCTGTCTTTGGACCATGGGAAGAAACCGGAGAACCTAGCGAAAGCGCACGCGGACACAGGAAGAACTCCGCGCAAGGCACTCGAGCTGAAGATTTAACCCTGGTCCTTCTTGCTGTGGGTTGCCATGTCACCTCAACAAAGCTTTGTCAACAACCACATTGCCTCCTGTCAACTGTATTAAGCAGCATCATTATGACCCGTTTTAAAGACACCTTTCTCGTCACATTATACAGCATTCCATCTTCGTAAAGCAGCAGATTACCATATTCATTATCAATACCCGTTTAATCCCGTACGGGGTGGCGGGGAGGAGGGGCGGAGCCTATCCCCGCCGACAGAGGGCGCAAGGTGGGGAAATGACCAGGGAGTGACCCCAGCACATCGCAGGGCAAACTTTCTGGGGCAATGTACTCAGCAGACCAATTAACGTAGGCAGCAGCGTGTTTTTGGACGGTGGGAGAAAACCGGAGTACCCACTAAAACCCATGCGTGCAGGGGGAGAACATGGAAATTTCACACATGAAGGCACCCGAGCTGGGAATCGAACCCAGACTTTCTTGCTGTAAGGCGGCAGCGCTATCCACTGTGCCACCGTGCCACCCGCAGATTACCATACTTCAGCTTAAATAATTCTTATCCGCAGGAATAACTTATGATATCCAGAGAACAGGATCTCTTTTTAAACTCGTTTTACAGTTAGTTGATTGGCAATTGGTATGTGATGGGGTAAAGTGTGTGTATTCCCACCTCTTCCAAGATATCTGGACAGCAGACGGAATAGACTACAGCAGCTCATTCACACTTACTCTAGCTGACCTCCTTCCATCAGCAGTAGTAGGAACAAGCACATTCGGGGCTGCACCTTTACCAATAACCAATGCAATGTGATTTTCATTGACAAAAACGCGAGGCTGCAAATTCTGACCGCCATCGACCATCGATGTTCCACACGACGATCAGACAGCTTCACCAGACCACATCCTCCCCCCCCCCCCCCCCCCNNATCCCCGGCGCCCACACCTTAGCAACCCACGCGCACTCGCATTGTCGGCGAACAATCGCGATTCTCCCAACCGCCGTGACGTCGAAGCGGAACAAAGAGGGAATTATCTGCTCGGCTGCAAGGTGCGGCGCAGCACGCGCCGCTGAGCTCGCGTGGACGAGCGCGTGCTGCCGGCACGAACCTTCGCGCCGGGCTTAGCGAACGAACCTCATCGCAGCTGTTGACCCTGCTTCCTTCGCTTCCTGCTACAAGAAACAGCATTCGTTATGAATTTCAATGTCAGCAGACGACTGTTTTAAGTTTATCATCAACCTTCAATACAAAAGTTGAAACGGGTGTGGGGTTTTTTTGGTATACAGCTTAGGGAACCTTGCTATTTGTTTTCAAGTGAGCGGCTAGAACTTGTGACAAAAATCCTGTATTTATTCACTTAATCGTCATTATAAGCCGCTTAATCATGTAAGGGGTTATGGGGGGGGGGGGCAGAGCCTATCTCGGCAGACACAGGGAACACAGCAAGGCGATACCCAGGATGGGATGCCACGGCATCACGGGGCACCAGGGCAATTTCGTCAGAAGCTTGTATTTGGACGGTGGGGAGAAACCAGATTACCTGGTGATGACCCATGCAGACCCAGGGAGATTCCACACAAAGAGGCATCTGAGCTGGGAATGGAATCCGGGACGTTCTTGCGATAGGACAGCAAGCGCTACCTGCTAGGCCACTGTGTAGCCCTTTTCACTTAATGTTTTAAAAAAAATAAACATTCTTTGACCAGTGAACGATAGCCAGTTATCACCACATGCAGAGCAACCCTGACTTTTCTGATGGAGGTGTTTATAGACGTCACATTCCTCGGCAGGCTTTACACCTTTTCACGGGAAGTATTCCTGCATTTCCGTCTCACTGCCTGTGCAGTCATCAGTTGGTGGATCATCCGTCTCCCGTCAGGTCTGTGTGTCACAGAGTCAATGCCGGCTCAGTACACGGGCGGTGATTGCATCGCTTCTGCCATGCTCTCTCCGCACCACCCCCAATTAGGCTTCGTTTGTGATCGTACTGTGCTCCCCAACTCAATTAGCGACTCAGGTCTCGACTGCCGACATCACGACGAGGAGTTCAGGAATATAAATGTAACAATGTCTCCAGGCTTGACTGGCATTGCAGTCGTGCAGTATTATTGTTGTGTTTGAAAAGTGAGGAATCACACAACTTTTATATGAGGCACTTACTATGCTTCGTGCAGAAAGTGGAGCAGTGAGGTAGGCGGCATCAATCTTAGTGTTTTCATTTGCCAAGCTCGATTCTAAAACCTCCATTTCATTGCAAAGTCCTAAAAATGCCATTGGCAATTTGTGAATCTGAGCCAGGTGCAGGCAATGTAGTCATTATACATTTCCTGAATTTTCCAGTTGTTGCCGAAGAAGAGATGGCAGTGACGCACTCGGTGACGCACTCGGCGACGCACCCGTTTGGCTTCTCTCCGCTAACCGCGCCACCTGTGGGAAATTCGGACGCAGGCTGTGACAACGACGGTCACCTGAACACGACGCACGTCTGGCTTCAGCCGCTAGAACCGCCATCATCGCCGGCGCCGACCACTCCACCTCCGACCCTGAAGATGGCCGCCCAACCTCCGCTAGCCGAGCCCCAGCGGCGCGTGCAGCGGCAGGCCGAGCAGCTCACTCCCGGACGAGTGCAGCGACTGCGCCGTTTGACCCCCACCGCCTACCGGCGTCGCTGGTTCCCCTCCCCGGATGTCGGTGGCACGCTTGTACAGCTCCGCTGCCCCGGTCATGTCTCCCTGTTCGTACCTGGGTTGGTTAAAGTAAAAATAAAATTGTGAATAACGAGGTCACCTGCGTCATGTTCGCTGCTATTTACAGCTCGTTCATGACTAACGCGGAGATGAGTGACGGGCGGATCCCCGCTGGAGAACAGACGATTCCTACGGCCGTACTGGGCCAGGACACGGTGTGTTAGATAGGGTCTATTGAACCACAGAATGAACGCCAATCAGCAGCGCGTCTCACGCAAATGACCAATTGAGCTGATTGCCAACAGCGCAAATGCCCAGTTAAGCACCGCCAGGTTCAAATGTTACCACGATATGTAGCCATGCATTTGGAGAATTGCGTACCCTGGGCTGTACGTGAATGATTTTAATTAACAGAAAATGTCCACCAGTACTGCAGTGGAGGAGAAGTCTACTCAGCGTGAATTAGAAGGCTGTAATTTTTGAAATTTTAGAAAATATGCACTCACAATAACCATTCTCTATAAACATTCCAAGCCCAGGTCCACAGCAACATGGTTTTATTCATAGCATCTTGGTTATTGACCATTTATTCGATGTGTTCATGTAAAACACACCCTAATGATGTCCTTTACATCACATTATTATATTTTTTGCAGTCACTTTGCTCGACTGGCTGACAGTGCTTCAGAAAAGGCTTTGAGATTTCAACAAATACGAACAAAGTTTTCACATATCATTTACATGCCTTTTCATTTTATATAAACATTATCAGAGGAAAACAATATTGCAATCCAGATGCTGGCTAATAATTACATTTATCTATAATTGTTCAAAGGAAGGATTAATTAAATTTAAGAAATTTTTGAAAAGCACACAAAACATTTAGCTGATTAGCACTATAGAAAGGGATTTCAGTGTTGCTGGAGTGCAGTTTATTCTAATTAATTTTATCTGACAAACTAATTATTTCTCGGGAGGAAAAAAGACACGGAAATTAAATTCTCCATGCGGTTCCGCGCAACATCAGAGTGCTGAGCTTGGAGGCAGCTGGAGGCGTTGAGTGTTGTGAATCCACTGACAGTTTGGAGACTCTGCAGTCTCTCCATCTGGGAGTGGCTGCGATTGAACAAGATTAGCGTGTAATGGAACTAGATGACTGGAACCTAAACCCTGATCAGCAATAATGAAGTGAGTATGTAAGTGAAGAAGCTAGTACCAAAGGGGCGAAGAATTGCATGTATACAGAGAATAAGGCAAAAGCGAACCAATTAAACTAACGACTAATAAAGCAAATGAACAGTTAATTAACTAAGTAACCAAGTAAAACATGAGCCAACCACTCCTGGAATGGAGCAGTGCCACAGTGATTAGCCCGCTGTGAACAAACATGGTGACTGGCGAAGGCTAAGGTATGTGGAGAATGCTGACAACCAATCTTGTGCAGCCTCCCCCTTTGCCAACCCCTACTGACCAACGTGGTGAAGTATGGTCAAACAATCCACATGACCGGCACGACATTGGGAGGCCTTCAAGTAAAAGTAGATTCACAAAGCTGTGTTTTTGTCCCGCGTAAACAGGAATGGAACTTTGTGGCTATTTACAACTGCCGGTATCCAGGCTGAACCAGATTGGCCGGTTGTCCCCCCAAATTTTGGTGGGGAGGCAGAATTTTATGACCAGATGCCCTCTCTAACATGAACCTCAGTTTGCTACAGGGTTTTCAGGTCGTTAAATGTCTGAAACCTCCCCCCAGACTTAGCAGGAGCATTAGACTCCAAGTGGTATGGCTCTGGGGTTAATTGATTTACAGCCATAATTTTACTTTAATTAATCTACTCTAATGTTGTTGTTGACATGCCATTCTCTCCACAGCTCTCTACAGCGCTTTGTGACCCTCGGGTAAAAAGTGGACTAGAAGTGTAAATGTTACTATTATTATTATTCAAACACAAAAAAAACCACTTTCGCCACTTAATATTTCAATAAACGGAAGAAAAAGCACCAAACAATGTAGCAAACAGGAAAGTCAGTACAGCAGACAGCCGCTAACAGCATATATCTCTTTCACAGATTTGCCAAAATGGTTTTCCAGGAACCGGCCCTCCTGAGCAGTGGAGTTTTAAGCGGCTGTGCAGTACAGCTCTGCGATACGTGTCCTGGTTACACCACGTGTTGCTCGGCACGGTGTGTGAACAATGCGCGGTGCAAGCCAAGAGGTAAGTCGCTTCCTGTAATTTCGGACGTTTCAAAACATGCATTGCGATGCGCGCGGTCTCATATTCAAGCGGTGCATTCCCCAAGAGCCGAATAATGAGGTCACCCGAGGAGGATTCACCCAGATCAGACGTTTATCTACATGTACAATGACTACAGCCGGGGCACTAGGCTTAATGTTTCTGCTTTGTGCTGAGGATCACCAGGAGGATTCTGCAAATCCACTGGGTAGAGAAAACTTATCTCAGCCCCAGTCATTCTGGTGCTTAAGGCATTATATATTGGCAGACGCACACAAGAAGGACTCACTAGTCAATAGAGACAAATGGGTATTGCCTTAGGAGTGTGGCGAGTGAGGCCTGTGGAACTGGTGTCGGAGGAATTTGCTGTATTAATATTAATTTCTGATAATTAAAGATTAGAATGTATAACGCGCACAGAATTTGTTCAATGTCGAAGGTATTTATTCTAATGGAGGTTGACTCAGAGGCGTGAGGAAACCCCAGAGGCAGAGAAGGCAGTTACATGGTTAGCTGGTGTCAGCATTTGCCAAACACTGCATCCCTATAAGTAGAGGACCCTGTAATAACTGTCTGCTTAATGATGTATCAATCAAATGATTAGCATCGATTCTTGTGCTAAGTGCACAGAATCGTACGTTTAAGAACGATTAACAAGTAGTGCAAATGATGTGCGCATATTCTTCACAAGTTTACGAAACGAATAACACCGCAGAAAAGGAAAACGTGAAATATTACAAGTGGTTAAAAATGAGAACTAAAAAATTGCTTCTTAAATCAAATTGTAATCCTGAATCATAACAAACCACTAATCTGCTGGGGATGTAAATCGTTACACTCCTAACCCCAAACAGCCAACTTGCTCTGCTGCTTATGCTAATTGCACAACTGGGAAACAGAGCACTTGGCGAGATTTTCCTGGGAATGTAGGATGATATCTCTGTTGATTATAATTTATCTTCAATGGACCAAATGTATTTTTAATGTATGTCCACACTAAGGGTACCGGTTTCAAATCCATCATAAGTGCACATTTTCATCTTACTTCAGTTTTACGTCCCTCTTACTGATTACTCTTAACTACTCAGAACAATCACTATTACACCTTTACCAAGGACGAAAGCAAGGTCATGTTAGCAGAAGATCATCATCAAGAGGCGAACGTGTTACACACTTTGAACAAGAGTACCCGAAGGGCGGGTGCTCTGCTACCACCAATAATAACAATAATCCCTGACGACGCGGGATCGGAGCATGCTGACCTCAGCACGGCGAGATTCCTCAGGGTCTCGGCCACGCGCAGGTGCCGGGGCCCCAGGCTGTCCTCGTAAATGCAGAGCGCGCGCTCGTACAGTGGCAGGGCCTCGTCGTGACGCTTCTGGGAACGCGAGGATTTGGAGGCGTCATCGTCTCGCAATCCACTCACGTCGTCGCCACAACCGCCACCGTCTTCACCGTCATCGTCTGAACTGCCACTGTTCTCATCTCATCTCATTATCTGAAACCGCTTAATCCTATATAGGGTCACGGTGAGCCGGAGCCTATCCCGGAAACACAGGGCGTAAGGCAGGAATACACCCGACGACGGGACGCCAGTCCATCGCCGGGCATTGCGGGACAATTTTAGTCTGCGAGCCAATCAACCTGTCCAGGAGCATGCTTTTGGACTGTGGGAGGAAAACGGAGTACCCGGCGAAAACCCACGCGGACACTGTTGTGATTAGCAAATCATACTGCGATTGTCGTTGTCACCACTTGGGTTTTACTGTGGATATTGTGGGCATTCGCATATATGTCTGGTTGAGTCGGTCCCCGAGTTAGGTTCTCACGCAAAATTGGCTCAACTCAACCGCCTGGCTTTCCCTTTGAATGCTCAGTTTCTTAGTGGCCTGGTGCGGTATAGGTCATACCTACCACACAAAGTTATTACCGTCACGATTATCATCATTGTTTACCTTAACACCAAACTCATAACCATTACTATAGTGTACCTATGCAGGTTTTCAAGGCTCAATGTATGAACACTCCTCCCCTCTGCTTTGCGAAGGAGAGAGGAGACGTACTCGACACAGCTATCCCGAAAGAACAGCTTTTGGAATAAATAATCATTGCCATGGTGGTCAATATTACACACCATTCGCCAAGAATTGCTTTTGTTAAATTATACCCACAGGACAGCTAAGCATAGACCACGTGGAAATCATATCTATCAAGCAATTTAACAACAGTAAATATTGATTTAAGATTAATTTGACACATTTTGCAATGGACACCTGTAATACATATTTGTTACATTTTGCTCCATGGTCATACACAGTTATGCTGCATTTACACATTTTTGCTGAAAAAAAAACCAGAACATATGAGCAAAAGAGATGAAAGTTATTTTTCGTAGGATACTGTGTAAGCATCATGAACATAACAATGAGGATATATCCACATAGGCTGCCCATGCAAACATACACCTGCACTGACGTAGGCTTTCACAGCTCGATGCATGATCATTGCTTTCCAAAGATTTTCTTTCAGGATAGCTGTGTCGAGCGCACCCCACCTCGGTAAGCCTGAGGATGCCTCAAACGTGGGAGGTGAAACGTTGCAAAGGAGAGACGGGGAGCGCTCGACATGGCTATCCCAAAAGAACAGATTTGGAAAGCGATAATCGAATATACACTGCTCGCAGCAGCCCACAAGGCTACTAATGCCAGCGGCGCAGAAGCCTTGCGTTTGGTCCTAAAGCCACGACTGCATCACTGCTTTCACCGCCTCGACCCTCTTGGACCGCAATCAATGTAGAGCTCCTTCCAGAGGTCAGAACAGGTGGCAGCTTGTCATTGCCCGCTATCGCCTGCCATCCAATAACCAACTGCTCAAAATTAGCGGAGTTTGGTTTGAGTTGAAGCGCTGGCTGACCTACTTCCGTCGTCCTAACACATTGACGCCGTTCCACACTTTGTAGGCAGACCTATGATTTGTACGGAACAATTTCCAGCTCTATTCTTTTGAGACACTTCACTTGTCCTTAAAAACATCGGAAGACAATAGCTGTGCTTTTCATGTGCAGTTGTGGAAAGGTGCTGCCTTCTTCTGTCTACCACCTATCAAATAAATCCGATAAAAACACACATCACCTATTCCAACTCGAGTAATATTCGATTCACTACGTAGCGACACAGGTTACAGACTAGTTACATGTTAATTTACTTGTCGAAACACTCTAATATTTAGATAAAAAAAAATTATGTATGGGGGTTTCTTCTATTTAACGATTACAGGCCCAGACCAGGTTCAGACATAAATGCAATTCACGAATAATACTGAAACTATGCAGCAGGGTACTTTAACCGTGACACAACTGCTAAAACACACACACACGCATTACACACACACACACGCAAGAACTTGATGTCCACTACACACCACTGACCATTTGGGAATAAATAACTGCCAGGTTGACGAGTGCCGTGGCCACGCTCGGGTGGTTTGGCCCAGATGCCTTCTCTCTGATCTCCACCGTCTGGTGGTAGAGGGGTAGAGCCTTCTCAAGTTTATCCTGGGCGACAAAGACAAGATCCCCCGTGCAGCATTAGAAGAATGAACCGTCACGTGCCGTTAGCGAGCACCGACGAAGGCTGAAACGGCACATGACGGGGTGGGTGGCCAGCACAAACCCCGGCCGCCATTGTCTCCCTGGTGGCAATGTTCACACACTGCACCAGGTTCTCATTTGAGGCTGAGCAGACCGAGGGGAGGCACAGGACCGGTTCAGGACATCGTCAATGGTATTGGCCGTGAGCGGCAGTTGAACGCAGGTCGACAGGTTCATAGCCCAGCGTGCTAACCACTGAGCTACGTTGGCCACCTACCAGCCTGGGCGATGCACACAATAATAATCTCATCTCATTATCTGAAACCGCTTAATCCTATATAGGGTCACGGTGAAGCCGGAGCCTATCCCGGAAACACAGGGCGTAAGGCAGGAATACACCCGACGACGGGACGCCGGTCCATCGCCGGGCATTGCGGGACAATTTTAGTCTGCGAGCCAATGAACCTATCCAGGAGCATGCTTTTGGACTGTGGGAGGAAACCGGAGTACCCGGCGAAAACCCACGCGGACACGGGGAGAGCATGCAAACTCCACACAGAAAGGCACCGGAGCCGAGAGACTCGAACCCAGGACCTTCTTGCTGTGAGGCGTCAGCGCTAACCACTGCGCCACCGCGCCGCCCTCACAATAATAATAATAATTGCATTTATAGACAATGACAGAGATGCTGTTAGGACAGCAGCTGGCTTCACCTGCCCTGCTCAGGACTAACAGCAATGCGATACAACGGCATTTCGCGACTTGATTTCCCCAGGAACAACTCACTTTCTGAAGCACAGGGCAGATGTTTGTCAAGCTTTGCAGATACCCTTGGACGCGTGCTCTAGGTATACCGTGATGCATCGATTCATTGATTAAAAGAGATTCCTATACTCACGACGTGCGTATCAAACAACATGTGTGATCATGCATGAGCAGTACGTGTTGCATGACGATCGATGATAGGAAGTACATTTCAAGCATGAGGAATGCACTTCCTGTCTGTCCGTTCATTACAATTCAACGTAATTTCCGATCACCTTCCTCCACCAGCACTCCCAGAACTTTACACAGTTCAGTTGTCATTGATTCAAGTTTACCTCCACAGCCACTCGAGGTGATTTCATTCAGCACGACGCAAACATCTGTATTCTCCAACGCAATCGAGAGCGCAGAGAGCGCCGTCGCGCGCAGAGTCTGCGCGCTCCCATAACCCCCCGCCCGCGCGCGCCCTCCTCGCCCAGCCGGGGAGGCGGGCACGTCTGCCACGCACCGCCTTCTTGTAGAGCAGCGCCAGCCGCTTGACCGTGTAGGCGAGCGCCGGGTGGTTGTGGGGCAGCGCGCGCTGGCGGCTGCGCAGCGCTCGCTCGTAGAGGCGCTGCGCTCGCTCGGCGTCGCCGCGCTCGGCGCGCAGCGACGCCAGGTTGGTGAGCGACTGCGCGCAGTCCGGGTGCTCGGGGCCGAGCACCTTCTCGCGCATGGCCAGGGAGCGCTGGAAAAACATCTCCGCGATTCTGCGCGCAAGCACAAGGCGAAGATCCCCCCGCACGGCCTCAACGGACTGCAGGTTCAAGCGCTGTTGGCGAGTGGCACCTATGAAGGCCGGCATGGCACACGAGGGGGTGGGTGGCCGTCACCACGCTTGGCGACATTTACACGCCACGCCAGGCAGTCATTTGAGACTAAGTCGACCTAGGGGCGGCCCAG
>JAZEWT010000020.1:6331979-6342810 GCA_036362905.1 Mordacia mordax | reverse complement strand
TGAATACATTTGCTGATTATTTGGCTCAACCCATCATCCCGCCAGGATAATTAAAATTAGTACCACTTTGTGGAAGTCATCAGCGGGAGCAGCATTCCCATCACATGCACTTGTTTATCTCACAATGAAAATATCTGCAACACCCCAGTTCACATTCTAACTTCACATACAAGTCATGACTGGAATCTATAACTCTTGTGGGTCTCCTCGAACTTAGCTCAGTTTAAGGATATAACAGCAATTCTAACCTGCCACTGTATCTCTATGCCCCATTTTCTCGGATTGTCCTACATTGGGATGTGTGGCCAGATCCATATCAACTAGTTTTCTACACAGAATGCCTGGAGAAGCCTGCACGTAAGAGGAGATACCACACAGATGAGTTCACAATCTCCACACAGAAAGGTGGCAGAAGCAGAAATCGAACAAGCTGGGGCAGGACCTGCGTCCATGATGCGTGGATGCCCCCGCGGCGCCACCGTGCCACCCCCACCCCCCCCTCCCGATGGTGTCGCCCGCCTGCCGAGGGTCGCGCGCGGTTGGCCGCTCACCCACCTCCCGCAGGCGCTCGCGGTCCCTGCTGGAGCCCAGGGTGGACTCCGTGATGCGCAGCGCCAGGCGGAAGAGCGTGGGCGTGTCGTGGCACTGCAGGCATGGGTGCAGGGCTTCCTCAAGCTCTTGGGACGACCGTGCCCTGGTGGTGCGGACGGAGACGCCGGTTAGCGGTTACCGCGCCGCGCCAGGGACATCGCGACCCGAGCTCGACGCCCGCTCGCGACCAATAACAGTGACGAGTATTTGGACTGGTCTTGGGCCGCCGCCAGGTCGACTCAGCCACAAATATGTATCTGGTGCGGGTGAACATCGCCACTGGGCAGGCAAAACCAGCCAGACGTGGTGCTGACCACCAACAGCCTCTTATGTCGTGCTGGCCTTTATAGGTGCTCGCTAACAGCACTTGACCTGACCATTCGTTAAGACTATACAGGAGGGATCCTTGTCTTTGGTGGCAAGAACATGGCACAGACTCCTAAAGCAAAGGGAACAGAAACGTCTATTCCAAGTGGCAATTAGGTTCAGGGTTCAGGTACAGTGAGCCGACACCACTCAGACACTCGATTCGAATCAAGGTTTCATGCAACAGGGATTAAACTGGATTCACGAGTGCAGTCACCAATGACTGTGGCAAAATACGTTTGGGTTTCCTCTTAATTTGGCAGTATTTCAGCTGCAAGAATCAACATGTTCCGTTTGATTGCCTTGCGATCAATACAGCAGCAGCCCTAGTGGGGCTAATGGAGCACTCTCGGAAATAGTTTCGCGATGTAACTTCCTGCGGCGCTGTGCTCTAATATCGGGCGATGCACTGCTCAGCAAGAGTTCTGAATGTCAACTTCTTTGCCCATGAGTGTGATGGCAACGGTAACATTTGAATATAAATAGGAGACACAAAAGCTTTATCGGTAAAAAAGAAAGGAATATCCATCCTATTCTGACATTAGGTCCTCTATCACCAACTCTATAATTAAATCCATAAAGAGAATGAGAGAATCAAAGCAGCCCAGATGTGGTGCTGCAGGAGAATGAAAATGTTAAGTGGACAGAGAAAAATACGAACAAAGATGCACCATCTCGATTAGATAAAGGGCACGCATAATGACGGTTATTGAAATTCGTCGACAAACTTGAATGGGGAATATAACAAGAGAGGCAGCTAACACCTATAGCAGAAGGGCACATGAAGGAGAAGCCAGAAGGAGGCGGGAGTACATGTCTGGCATAGACAAGAGCGGTCTGCCCTACAAGGAAGGCGGACACGATACCTGCTCACTATCCGCGCCACCAACGTGGTGTAGAGGGCATTGCAGGTGGTTGCGGAGCGAAAATGAATGTCCAGCCTCTTCACCTGTCCAAAGACAAAGCTTCAATTGAAGAAAATTGAAGACATCAATTCGGCAGAGGTGTCCAACTGCTCAGGGAGATTAACTCCAGCAGTAAAGACACGTCGCAAGCAATAAGTCAGGAACCACGGAGGATTTGGGGTTTTGATTCTAAGGCTCCCCGCCCAAACCTAACATGGAGTTAAGTGTTGGACACGTACAATTTCTGCCTGCGACTGCAAATTACGCAAATTATGCTTGAAATTATGCAAACAAATTGAGGGCAATTATTTCTAAGCCTGCTAACCCTCAAAAGTCCAAAAGTTGATTGTGTATTTACATGCTGGTTTTAAGTGCATTAAAAGATTTTTAAAAAGTGGTTTAATTGATTTGAGCGGAGACATTGGTAGCCTTGGCAGTGGTAGGCATTAGGATGACCTGGCTTTACAATGCATATCGTTGTAATTAAAGGCACTCTTCTGTTTTCATGTGAAAATTGTTGAGTGCATACTCCATAATGTAAGGAGCGTGCAACTCACACTATAATCTCCAGCTTATAAGACAAATCGGGAAATTAAAACATACCTCAATCTACTGCAGACCTGGTCAGACATGCCTTCTGGATTGTAAAATCGCACCCCCAGTGATTAATTTAAGTTAAAGGGGATGTGTGTTATACTCTAGAACTATGGTAAATGTGTATTTTTTATTGGCTTTTGCAGTGTTGGAGTGTTTATCTAAACCTCTCCTTGTATTCCACTCTCATACAGGTGTAGATTTGTTTTCTGCAAAACTATCTGACCGAGAGACCGTGTTCGATATAATGTACATATATTTTCGCGTATTGACTGTGCCACTCATGCCTGCTCCAGAACACTTCCTCTTGGTTTAATAATCATTTAATTTGATGTCCTGAATTGATTTATAGTTACTATTTTACTGAAGTGGTCTATTCTGATGTTGTTTTTGACATGCCTTTCTCTCTAGAGCTCTGTGCAGCGCTTTGCGATGCTCGGGTGAAATGCGCTTTTGAAATGCAAATAATAATAATAATAATTATTATTATTATAATCTACTACCTATTTCCGGCCACATTAAAACCTTTGGAATAAACGCACGTTTAAACATTGCTGCGTACCGCCCATTTAATATTACTATTGTATGCAGAGCACATTTCGCAATATGCATTTGAAAAATAATTGTTATTCGCATCAACAGCGATTTATTTAACAGTCAAAAGCATTTATATAATCAAGCAGAAGCCATATAGAGCCTAATTTGCAAGGCCAACTGTGTAATTAATAATCAACACAATGTGTCGCTTTGTTCATGGTTCAGTGGCATAATAATAGGAGTGAATAACTTAAGTGCTTATCTTGCACCGCTTGTTACGCCATCATCGCTGGTGATTGCAGTCGCACCACACGGACGCACTGCCTGCTGCATTTTTACCCTCCTACAGAGTAACCGTCTGCACCTATTCCCCCCACACTTACCACCACCATGTGGTGCCTTCCCTGCGGCCCAGTGATACAAAATTCACACCCCCCACATACTGATTCATGGCCATAAGTATAACTCCCTTGGGTTGTTGTGTTAAACACTCAATTTATATATTTTTTCCTTTCGGCTCATCCAAACAGGTCGTCACAAATGTGTTCAATTCAATGAATCGACCGCGATCACCGCAGTCAAAGCCCCATCGGTGGTGCCGCGGCCCCACCGGTGGGGCCGACGAGTTAACGGACGAAGCTTAATTTGCAGCCTCTCTGCCTCGGCGGCGGCTTCCGATGATCTCTCGGGAGACGGGCGTCAAAAAACGAGTCGGCGAGCCGTCGGACGCGACGCGAGAGAAGTGCCGCGATGAGCGTTCGCCAAATCGAAACGTCCACCCGGCTGGCAGCGCCGAGCCGGTGGTGCCACTGCAGGAGCGCCAGGCTCAATGTTCGTGAAACATTTACAGACGTTGTTGTTTGCCAAAAATAGCAGAGGTTTTGTTTTATTTCAGTCATTCATCCAGAAGAGAGATCTCGATGTTAGGGTCGAGTGGCCTAATTTGGTAAACATTTGATATTTACGGGCTGAAGCTTTCATGTACTGGGACAGGACCAGTTGGGGTTGGATTTATGTTGCTGACAGTAAGCAAGAAGCATGGATTTATGGATTAAAATCAATCCTTAAGCTCACTGTAGTTAAAACGAATAGTGAACGTAATGATCAGTCATGTTCTAATCATGCTGCGTATAAACCCTGCAACCACTGGGGATTCCAAATGTGTCACGATGGCCAAATAATTGATTCCGGACTCATAACCATAAATCGTGACAAATCATCTGTGATGGAGACAAACTGTCGCATGTGTAGTTTAATAAATATGAATCAATAACATTTCATGGTCCTGCATCAATGCCTGCTGGTCCATGCAGGCTGATGAAGGACGGCAAGGCCTGGTATCAGTCTAGACAGTACCGCCACTCATGCTCACCACGACCGCAAATCGAACTCGGCTTCCTAGGTTCGGCTGATTTGCCGTTCTCTGCCGTTGTTTTTGGCGTGCCGTTCCCTCCGCAGCTCTGTGCAGTTCTTTGTGGCCCTCGGGTGAAAAGCACTCTATAAATGCAATTATTATTATTATTGTCATATACAGAGAGAAGGCAACCCCCCAGTTCACAATATCAGCTGTCAGGGAAATACCCGTAGCAAATGCCTATTTAAGGTTTGCAGGGCACTTATAGATACCTTTGTTTTTCCAGCGTTTGCACTGATAACACACAATCAGGCAATCAGGCAGCAAGGTTGATAATAACGCACCATAGTTGGCACGACCGCTGAGCCACGCAGCTGCGCCCACCCACGCTTGGGTTGTGCAGCAGCGAAAGCCGGATCGGGTTGTCACTTGTAACGTCAGAGGAGGCTGCGGGGTTTACACACGTGCATCACGCAGACGAGCGAACCGCATGTGCTGTGCCCAGTCACACCTGGTGCTCGGTGAGGCTTAGGCCCACGGTGGAGCACTCCTTCTGGATCAGCGTCTTCACGTGGCTCGGGCTCAGGGCGTCCAGATGAAGCGTCGGCCAGAGCCTGCGTAGCGTGCGTGCGTGTGTGCACACGAACCGCCAAACGTGGACGCACGTATTTACAGAGCGTGTAGGCGTACGTCGGCCTAAATTAGACTAAATGAGATGTTTAGAACACCTCAAGAGGGTGTTTAGCTCCATCATAGATTCATTTGATACTCATTTGAGACTTTTTAAAAAATGTACTGTAGTTAGAAAAAGTAAAAAATATGAGAATCACTGCGACCAGCTGTTTGTGTTGAGCGTTCCTGTCTGCTTTGGGCCGTTGTGCCTTGCCACGTTCGAGACATCATCACGCTCTTCACTGTGACACGACTATCCTGAAAGAGCAGCTCTTAAGAGTAGTTCTCATATATCCAGTCGTGAAAATCTTCATTAGCACATTTAAAAATATGCAGTAACAAAATGTAAGCCAGTGTGCACAAGCCCGTATTTCCAGCGGACTCAGTGGTGTCGAGTGCGGATGTACGCGGAGCACATTACTGGCAGAACGCACGGGGACATGAGTTGATGGCTTTTTGTTTTCTCGGGCGAGCTGATTTTCTACTTACCGCCCAGAGCGAGACGTTTATATCTGGCCAAGTGGCCGTGGGGTCACCAGAGGACACTTCGTATTATATCAAGAAGACATATGCAGTCACGTAACCCGTTCACTAGGAGATTAATAATGCAACTCACTGCGACCAATGGCCAAACACGTGCAGTTTTTTTTTTTGGCCTTGATTAGCTATTTAGTTCCAAAGAGTATATTCATTAAAATAAATTAAACATGCGCTGAATCTGTTTTTTACTTAATGAAGACAACTCAATTGCCAATACGGACAGAACACAAACTTCTTACAGAAAGGTACCTGAGCCAGGATTCAAAGCCAGGGCCTTCTTGTTGTAATGTGCGAGTGTTTATTAAAAGTACGCAGATTAACGGATGAAGAGGTGAAACAATAAGTTCGTTGCGTGGCTATGCATGGTGGGGATGACAATAAAGAACATCATTATGGGTAGATTTTAAAATAATCCTATGAAACAAGCGTGGGCTAATTGTGTGGGCTAATTTTAAACACACGTGGATTATCAGCACAGTATTTTTACACAGGCAACCGCTCAATGTCGAGACCAAATTCTCGAGCCACGATCCCACCCAGCTGTTCGATCGGCCATAACAGCACCGCTTGCAGACCCACTGCAATCAGCACCTGTGCAGTACCTCCAGGGCTGGGGACAGGTCTCCACGTTTACGGAGACCACCACCCTCAGGTTCATGGGCAGGGGGTCGATGAGCCACGGCAGGTGCTTCTCAGCATGCTGCCGCACAGATGGAGACACGGCAAGAGCAATCACGACAGCTGCAATAGCGATTGACATCAGCGTCGACGGACTTGACACAGAAGTTTAAATGTCAATATGCTTAATGGATGAGGAATGTGGTGAAGAATCTTTTACATCATCAACCTTCTGATGCTAATACTAACATCCCTCCTCTACCCCATCTTTAAATCTTCCACTTCATCATTCAAACACCACCACCTCCTTTTCCTACTCCACCTCCTCATCCTCATCACCGTTCTCCTCCTCCCGAGCCTCCCCCCCCGCCCCTCCCACCCTCCGACCGCTCCTTCGCCATCCCCGTGTCTCCGCGGGACCTGCTGCCGCCCGGCACCTGAATGCGGTCGATGGAGTCGATGAGGAGGATGATGCAGCCTTGCCTCCTCGCCGATAGCCGCTCCAGCCAGCAGGGCAGCTCCTCCAGCAGACGGGCACTGTCGGGACCCGCCGCCGGTATCCACCACATGTGCTGCAGCAGCTGCAGCGAACGCGCGCCGGCGAGCCGTAGCGCGGGCGAGCGTTAACGCGGGCGAGCGTAAACGCGGGCGTAGACGCGAGCGAGCGTAGACGCGGGCGAGCAAGATGGCAGAGGGGCGCTGCGGCAGCGTAGCGCATGACACGCTGGACTCGCGGCACAGTTGGTCGCTCGGAAGTTCGTGCGTGGTTGGGTAATACGTGGGAGCTACAGCCTCTTCCAACACCGATTGGCCAGGGTGCAAACGTGGGCTGACATCACCTGTGGAGGCGTTCTCTTAGCGCAGTGGTGCTAGCAAGCAACTGCGGGGCCGCACCATTGCCACGGCCTTACCTGTAAGCCACAGATTCTAACGGCAAGAGAAGCACCATGGTGAATCGGATATCGCCAATTTAAATACAGTATAACCTCGATTTAATGGCCTAACATGGCAGAAAGGGCATCTGGAAGTCCGTTAAAATCCATATGTTTATATGATGATCTTATATAAAGAGTAATGACCGTATCTTATAACAACCTGTATAGTCTGAACACCATTAAACAGAGTAATACATGCATCTGATAGCAGCAATAAAAATTCTGAAGTGAAATATATATTTTTTTCCATTTCTTAAAATGCAGATCGCTGTCTTACAAGTACTGGACAGCGTTCATTGCTTCTGAAGTCCGTTAAAAGGCGTTACTGAATTGCTTCGGTGGTCGAGTGACCGAGAGCGCCTTGACAAGGGTGGGAAATGCTCGGCAAAGAACGTAAACACCAAGCGGTTTCACACCACAAGGCACATTTAGAAGGAGAGCCGTAAAAAAAGGTAAATGGCTCAGAGGCGAGGTCAGGGAACAACACAAACGCAACTGAAGATGGTGCAGCACTGGAACTACAAAAGGAATAAACTTGTGTCTGATGATTGGTTGTCCTTAAGGACAATGGCTCAGCTTGAACGAGTCTACCCTTGACGGTGATTCTCGCCTTCGTTATAACACAGGTTGACTGAGTCATCAACCTGACTAAGACTCACCTTGACGATGAGTCTCACCTTGACAACGAAGCGTCGCACCATGAGTACGGGGTCGGCGCTCGAGGAGAACGGCCGTCCCACCAGGTGGCAGAGCACCAGGCTATTGGGGGAGTGCGTCTGCAGCATCTCTATCCTGCACCAGCACCGCAGGCGTCAGCAGCAGCAACAGCAGCAGCAGCAGCAGCGTCAACACCAACGTGAAAATGAATCCCTGCTCAAACGAGCAAAGACGTGTCCTGCAATAGCTCCCAAGCAATTTCTACAACATGTGAAACGGCAAATTAATTGCGACGCCACACGGGTGTTGGGATCGTAAAATTAGATGCGGAGCGGTTAAATAATGCGTCGCTACAATACTAATAAATAAAACTTGGAAAGGCATTTGAGAGGTAAAACTGGAGAAGAGGCCTCGTCGTCGTCATGACCAACGGCAGCATCATGATTGCCATCACCGTGACAACAGCATCATGATCGCCATCACCAGTGGTAACAGCAGCATCATAACCACGACTGCTAATAGACAGCACTGTCACCATCACGATTGACTTAATAGGCACCTCTGCAGCAGGGCAGCACGGTGACGCACTGAGTAGTGCTGCTGCCCCACAGCAAGAAGCCCCGGGTTTGGCTCCCGGCTAGGGTGCTTTTCCGTGTGGCGTTTGCGAGTTCTATCTCCCTCTATCTGCGTGAGTTTTCTCCAGGTTTTCCGGTTCCCTCCCACCGTCCAAAGACAAGCTACAGCCTGTGTTAATTGGCCTGTTGAGTAAAATTGTCCCCAGTGCCTTGCGATGTACTGGCGTCACATCCTGGCATAGCCCTGCATAGCGCCCTCTGTCTGCCGGGATAGGCTCTGGTCCCCCGCGACCCTGTAGAGGATTAAGCGGGTACTGATAATGATGATTAACTCAGCACCAAGCTCTAGCCGTTAAGTTATATGAATGTGACATGTACATACGTGGGAGCCGGCTATAAAACTGTCAACAATTTGACTTATGGCCACAAGAATATGCATTATTGTCCAATAACCAAAATGTATTACAGGACATGAAATGGGAGATTAATTTCATAGACTAGCCAGTCGTGATGGAAACATTATGACGAAACAACTGTGCCCATTACGGTTGACCATTACGGAAAGAACCTCTGAGTAACCCCTACAGAAGATGCAGTGGAGAAAAGGCCCTTTCCCACCGAGCTACGTTTGTGGCCACATTATAAACGCAAGGTGTTGTAATTATTTATGGATTTAATTTCAAGCGGTAAGGGGGCTCCATAAACCAGGACTTTGGGCAAGGGAAGCAAGAGGGGATGAAAATAACGATGGGTAGAGGAAGGAGGGGGAGAGAGAGAATATCATTGCTATCATCACCACTACCAGGCATGTGAACGTAACAATGAATACAATTTATAAAAGAGCCCATATTCATCTGGTGTCGAAGGTATTCATTCGAAAAGGGATTGACTCAGAGGGGAGTCGATCCCAGCGCCAACATGTGCCAGACACTGAGTCCTATGCATGATGATGTATCGGCCAATAAATTAACGCGTTTTGTTAGTTGTTGGAGAAAACTGGTGAACCCGGAGGAAACCCACGCGGAACAGAAAGAGAATACAAACCCACCCAGAAAGGCACCCGAGGCGGGACTCAAACCGCCTCGGGCAGGGCTTTATTTTGATGAAGAGGCGCGGATGTTACCGCTGTGCCACCCTGCCGCCCAACAACATGTAATCATTTAATGACGAATAATGATGTTCCGTTTAGCCGAAGAGAGCTAACAAGACTCTACACAGGCGGCAGGCCAATTCGACAGCTGATACGCTGGAGACAGTCAAGGGTTGGATCGCATCGGAGAGTATGTCCACCGTGCATGCACGGGAGACGTATTGTCGCATGGAGTGACCCATGGCGGGTCGGCAATGGACTTGGGAGCCCTTAGTCCAACAGTGGATAAATCATGGTTAGCGATGACAATAATGACGATGCATGTAATAGTATCGTGAGACAAACTTAAACCGCTTGAGCAGTTATAGCGACCAAAATGTATGTACAGATAATTATGTAAGTAGGGCGCAAAAGCGTAGTAGACAGCGCGCTGTGTTACAAACGCAGGAACCCACGTCCAATTCCCACACGTGGCCAACACCAGTGGCGATTTTTCTGGACATGTCCTGGACCTCCCCCTGCGTCGACTCAGCCTATAACGAGTGCCTGGAGCGGTGCGGGAATATCACCGTTGCGAAGACAAAGGCTGTACTCATCCGCGAACCGCGACGCCGAACGCGCAGGGGCGCGAGGCGGCGCGGGGCGAGGTGGTGGCGCGGCACGGACCGCTAAGCGCCGGGACGCGCACCACTTTGCGAGGAGCAGGGACTTCCCGGAGCCGGGGCCCCCAGACACGAGGAGCGGAGGAGTGGGGCCCGGGGCAGCCACCAGGTCGTGCAGCCGCTGCAGGTACTGCCGAGGGGAACGCGCACGCCGCCAGAGCAGAAAATAAAGCAATTACACGGCACAAAGAGCGTTCAGAGTTTGGCGAACGCCGCAAGGGATCCAATACTTTCCTTTACGATTTGGTGAAGGCTGTAAACATTGCAGAGACTCTGCAAAGAAGGCAAATTGCTATATTTGTCTACCGGTCGAGAATGTGTGCAGCATTGAGTACGCAGGCGACCGCATTTTTAAATTATCGTGATCAAAAGTGTCGTTCGTGATTTTAGGAATTGATTTTAAAATTACACAATGTACGCAATCGCATTAGATTTATATTACATTTCAAACTGTCATGCCTATTTTTGGATTAATGTAAAATAATTCGAACATTACATCAATGGGAATTGCAGACACGTAGCTCATGTAGGCAAGAGGCACACCTATTCCTCCTGCCACTTCACCTGATTACATTGAACAGAACTCATAGCGTTCACCTAACAGGGCATCAACATCATCAGCAAGGCAGTGCGTGGTTCACATAACCCCAGGAGGGGGCACAAGAGGCAGACTGAATGCACACAGCACGGGGCAACATTGAGGCGCGAGGGCATACGTGGAGCACAAGGGACTGA
>JAZEWT010000020.1:6313309-6331932 GCA_036362905.1 Mordacia mordax | reverse complement strand
GGGGGGGGGGTCCTGACACGACACGAGGACGCAGCAGCAGCACGGAACGAACCTTCTCGAGCCCCAGTGGGAAGGACGCTTGAGCAGCCATCTGCAGCGCCTCCTGTTGCTCCTGCTCCAGGTGGCGGTCCCACAGCAAATCGCCTGGTCCTTCCTCGTCTACCTCCCTCTCTTCTTCTTCTTCTTCCTCCTCCTCCTCATCATCATCATCATCATAGCCATCGCCCGCACCGTTCGCAGAACTTCCCCCATCGCCGTTGCTTCCTCCTGTCCGCCCCCGTTTGGGAGCGACTGGCGACCGGCCCCCGGCATCCACTACCGAGGACTTCACGGAGGCGCCGGGGACGTCAGCCACCGGGACCGTCGTGGCGCAGCCGGCGGAAACTTTGCCAACGCCAGTGCCGTTCCTCCACCTCCGCAGCTCCTGACGGATGACAGACGACGCGCGCTCGCTCGGAAGGCACAGTCGCGTATCGCGGAAGTCATCGAGGATGTTAGGTGTTTATTACCGCTGCAGAAAAATCTGCATTGAGCTTGTAAGCTCCGGAAGCGGGATTCCTGTGGCAACGTGGGGTTAGGGTGACGGTGGTGGCCCACAGGAGGAGGTGTAGGGGTTCGTTTGTGCTGCTCAGGACCTGTGTGATTGTCCTTCGTTCATTCTCGCTTAATCCTGTACAGGGTCGCCGTGAAGCCGGAGCCTATCCCGGCAAACACAGGGCGCAAGGCAGGTCTACACTCATGAAGGAACGCCAGTCCAGACAAGCAGGCCAATCAACCTGGATAGCGTGTGGGAGGTAACTGGAGTACCTGGAGACCACGCGGATGTAGGGAGATCACGCAAGCACCACACATTAAGGCACCCGAGATGGGAATCAAACCTGAAGCATGCCTGCTGTGAGGCGACAGGGCTACTCACTGCGGCACTGTGCCGCCCATGCGATCGTCCGTACCCGCTTAATGAGTCTTCCAACACGAGCCTGTAGCCTCTCAATCCCGTCTTCTGGGTCCCTATACTCGATTACCTGGCAGTGGCACACCGTTACAATGGGTTTAGAGACGGTATTTGTTCTTTAAATGCTACAGTGCTGCCAATGTTTACGGTCACTGTTATTCAAGCCTGCCGTATTACAATCAATAAACAGTCTCCTTCAAAGAGCACACAGTGTTGAGCGTAAACCAATGCATTGTAGATTATATCTTGTGAATAATGTGTGTGTTTAACACAGGGCCTCAAGCCCGACATAATTACCAAATTGCTGAATGTCTCACTCGTACATGTGCGAAATGCTAAGCCGGCATTATGTAAATGATATAAATTCGTTGTATTACCTTCATGAGTTTACAGATTGTTTGCATTAGTCAGTTAAAACGTGTGTTGTATCGCAGGAATCCTGCATCCAGAGCTTGCAAGTTCACTGAATATCTTCCGCTAATAATAATCATCAATATACCTATTATGAACAATATAAAACCCATGTAAAAAACACGCTTGGTTACATAATATAAAACGCTACAACATTTAAGCAACACTCATACCGTCATATAAAAAAATTGTAACATGTATCACACGCAAGGCGGATTAGAAAACACTTATTTGTATTGTTGATCCTAACAATATAACTTGTGAAATACACACAACAGCGGGGCACTATCTCTCTAGTCAACAGAATTCTAAACGATCCGCAATGTGGTACTCCGCCGTGCGGTTAACAGGGACTTGAAATCCGGACACATTGAACAAAGGATTTACCCAAAACGGACAAACCACAGCAAATAAATATTAGATACAAATATGAAAATAAAATATCGGAACGGCAAATTGAAGACATCCGAGGGCAGGCGCTTGCTCGAGTTACTGAATGTATCGGCGTGCGTGGCTTTCCTGCGTTAAGCTTCATTGTGTTGCGCCTACTCTGTGCAGGTGCAGGCAGGAGCCCCAAGCAGGGGTGAGAGTTACTTCAATCCCTTACCGGTACAGTCGTATTGCAAACACCCCCCAGCACCTGCACCGTAAACAACGCCTCGGCCATCTCCGCAGCGATACGCCGCAGCGGACCGCACTGGATTACTTTCACCTAAGGGCCCCAGGGGTGCCTCGCCGCGCTCTGACCTCCCGGGCCGCGTTCGTCGCGGCGAGACGCGCGGCCAGGGCCCCGGGCGAGTCCGCGTCTCCCTCCGCCGCGTCCCGCTTCTCGTCCGACTCTCCTCCCACCCAGCGGGCGACGACGAGCGGCCTGGACGAGCCCGCCTGCTGAACGATCGCCTCCTCGCAGTCCTCCGCCACGCACCTGCAGCGAGGTCGCGGCCGGAGGAGGAAGAAGGCCCAGCCGGGTCGCGGCGAGCGAAACAATGAGGTGCTCAGGTGGGTCAGAGATCGGACCCCTGAGTTAGAGCTGCTGAGATGTTAGGTCAAGCCAGCAGCTTGTGGTTAAACCAGGGCCCCAGAGCAACAGAAGAGGGCTTATCTCATTACGCAGCTCCAACATAATGTCTGGATACAAGGAACAAAAGGAAGAGAGACGGCGCTCAAATTAATGGGCTGATGGTTTGAACCCAATCGTCAATAAATCTACAATACTAGAAAACCCACCAATTAAAAGTAATTGACTGACCCATCAAGTTAAATAATCAGTTGAGCAGTCAAGTCATGATACAAACATTACCGTGTGAGACTGAGGCAAAAAGTGCAGCTCCCTACTGTACTGAAGAGAGTTTATTTTAAGTATTTCATGGATAGCTCTGTGATATCCACTTCCATGAGCCACTCGCATAAAGTTCTGAGCTACTCTACGAGATTTCCAAATGGATTCGTGAGATTACGTCAACAGCACATTTGAGGCAGCACTCATCCCTCATCTCTAACAGCAGCCGTGAGGCACTGGTGTAAATTTTTAAAAAAGAACACACGTGCAGACTGAATTCACTCTGTGTTTTCGTATGAATTGAATACATTCATCACCCTCGGGCAGGAACTGTGTGGACGCTGGCGGAGCAGCTTTCCTCACGATGACCCGAGTTGACCTCTCGCTGGGATTTCAACCTCTGACCTTACAAATGCGAGTCAACGCTTCGCCAACAGTGTCACCCGGCGAGATCGGAATGAGAATTATTGTGAACACGAATTCAGGGAGAGACCTGTGGTGAAACATCCGGGTGTGAATAAGGAAGGGTAAGAGTTAAGCACATAGCTTGGAAGTGTGTAGAGTTATGGCATAGAGCAGAGCAGAATCTATGCTTAGAATATTTAGTTTGACAATGAAATGAAGGTTAAGGTTTACGGTAATAGACAAATGTTGGGTTACAGCATTAATCATAATTTCAAATGCCAATACATTTGAGCAGTTATTTACCAAGGAAAACTTTGCCAAGTTTCAAGGACTATGTTCACATTAGGTCTAAAACTTGGATGTTTGCCCAATTTCACGATGGACCATTAGGAACTGTATTAGAATGGAAAATGCTACATTTTGCTTTCGGTTAACGAATAAGGTTATTGTGAGTTAGAAACGTTAATTAATATTAATGAGGAAATTGAATTTAAAGCAAGTCAAGTGTTGATATGAGGCACGAAAAGATTCACCTCAAGCAGCAAATAGAAATAGGGTTCTGGATGCGATTCAGCATCGACAGATTTTTTATAGGATTTTTACAGTTTCACTTGCGCCGTTTGCGTTATTACAGCCTCATCTATCCAGTGCCGTTCAAACTATTTTCTGCAGCGATGTGTAGATTAATTAAAAAACACCAAACATTTTTTATTTTTGCTGATATTCCGTTCTAATGCCATTGTTGTGACGCGCCATTCTCCCTGCAGCACTGTGCAGCGCTTT
This sequence comes from Mordacia mordax, assembly GCA_036362905.1. Classification (NCBI taxonomy): domain Eukaryota; kingdom Metazoa; phylum Chordata; class Hyperoartia; order Petromyzontiformes; family Petromyzontidae; genus Mordacia; species Mordacia mordax. Next base: position 6,328,102 of record JAZEWT010000020.1, on the reverse strand, counting down.
GTGACCCTCGGGTGAAAAGCGCTCTATAAATGAAATTATTATTATTATTAACGTAACATAAGATCTTAATATGCGTACACTTTGCGCGAATCGCAGCAAACCTATACTCGCACGCGATGAAATTCCCACCGAGCGAATCGACGCACGCTTCCCACAAACACTCAACGCCTTTCACAAACGGCGCCGATTCGGGGGCGGCGCCCGCGGAGCCTCACGTCGGCACGGCCGAGCGGCCGAGGAAGAGCAGGAGGAGCGAAGCGCCGGCGACCTCCCCGCCGCGGCTCTCGCGCAGCGCCTTCTGCTCGGCGGCGCCGACAAAGCGCACGGCCACCAGGAAGTGTCCCTGAGCCTCGCACGCGTCCCGCAGCTCGGGGACAGCTCGCTGCGGAGACAACGGTCCCCAGTGTAGCCTTGAACGGTTCCTAGGGTCAAGTGCTGTCAGGGAGTGGCGCCTATGAATGCTAGCACGGTACTCAAGCGGGTGGGTGACCAGCACCGCACCCGACCGCCTTCGTTTCCATCGCGGCAATGTTTACACACCGCACCGGGTACTCATTTGAGGCCAAGTCGATGTAGGGCAGGACCCAGGTTTACTCAGAAAATCGTCACTGCTGTTGGCCCCGCGATCGGGAATTGAACTCGGCTTGCCAGGTTTGTAGTGAGCCACCGCTCGCTGCAGACGCATGTACACAAAACATCCCTCACTAAAATTTCCAACCCAAAGACATCTCAATGATTAGTGGATCTGGTGTGGGCTGCCCCCAGAAATGTTACTGTACACGTAAGTGGCTCGTCCATCGCGTGCATGAAGGGTGTATCTTATCAGATCCAATACACTGCAATATGGGCTTCTGCAAGACAGATTGTCAGCCTGGTGGTGAGTTGTGATAGGAATGACGGTCAAATGTTTTACTGCCGTAAGGCCCTCAACATTGAGTTGGAGGATTTTCAGAGCTGGACCGATGGCCTGGTATGCGTTTGGTTGGCTTGAAGAAGTGGTGCTGACGTTTTCAGCCAAATAAACAAGAACAAAATGTTGTCCGATTCAGTCAGCTGGAAGCATCATGAGGTTCACCGATATATTTAATTACTCTCGATTCACTGCTTTTTTATAACTTGCAGGAGGCGTTACCACATAGGGACAGTTCATGAATAATAATTGTGACCCTTTGTCTTTTACACGATATAAATTCACTTATTGACAGTACAACCTGCTTGTCAATGGGCCTAGTAGAGCCAATAATACGACTCCCGCCAAACCAATTCCATAATCAATTCCTGATCCCGAAATTATTTTCTACTACGATTCTGAGTGTATTTTTGGGCGATTTTCAATTACGAGGTGTTTTTCAGGAACGTAACCGCAGTGCAAATGGAAGGCCCATGAAAACACACGCGAATCCAATCACACACACACACAATCGCAGCCGTATGCGTTCACACTCATGCACGTGGAATGAACAATAAGAATATTATAAGAATATAAGAATATTAACAATATAGAAAACGGGCAGCATGGAGGTGCAGTGAATAGCGGTGTCGCCTCTCAGCAAGAAGGACCCAGGTTCGATCCCAGGTTCGGGTGCCTTTCTGTGTGGCGTTTGCGTGTTCTCCCTGTACCCATGTGGTTTTTCGCCGGGTACTCCGTTTTCTTCCCACATTCCAAAGACAAGCTGCTGACTCAGTTAATTGGCGTGCTGATTAAATCGCCCTTAAAAAAGCATGCCCTGCGACCTACTGGCATCACAATCCTGAGTATCCACCCGCCTTGCGCCCTCTGTCGGCCGGGATAGGCTCTGCCACCCCCCCATGACCCTGGCTGAGTGGGGTATTGATAATGAATGATTATAGAAAAACACACCACGACTTCTATTCATACAAAAAAACCTCTCACAAATGCGTATCACTCACCTCTCAATGTGACTACACCTATGCATTACTGCTGCACTGGATCATACTACTAGGTTTAAGTGCATGGTTATAAGGTGCAATTTAACAAAGTAAAATATAAACCTCATCCAGTACTAAATCAGACAGCTCAAGCCAGATTTGAGACAGTGTACAGTAGCTGGTCCTACTGGGGTAGTGATGGCTAACGGATGTTGAAAAGATTGCAAAGCGGGGGCAGGCTGGGTCATGTGATAGCTCATACTGTGAGCTTCCCAAGTAATTTGCTTTTTTTCAAAGACTATCAGCTTGGAATTAAACTTTATATATAATGCATATACGGTGTATTACAAATGCACGTGATTCACACCACACACCCACCTCCTCTACCCTAACTTAGCGAAATTTCGCGATTTTGGGTTTCGATTCAAGTCAATAATTTTCACACTCAAATTGTCATCATTTATTATTTGCTATGTCTCACAGATAGCGCCTCGTTTCAACTAGGTGTAACCTTTCTAATAGAAAGCAAATGAGTTCATGAACGTGCCGTGACCTTGAGAATCAATTTAAACAATCAATCGAAGTATAGTTACACACTAAATATGAAATAATTGTCAACTACCAGCTTTACGCTGAAATTAGCTTTTGCATAATGCGAGGTATCCCTTATTTTTATACTTAATCATAAAAGCAGCCTAGAAATGCTGTTTGGGTATTCAACATCTGTATCATTTCGCTATCTGACCTTATCTGAATGTAGCAACGAATTGTGAAACCATTAGCCTTGATGCGCAAGCACAGATAACCATAGCCACACTTCATATCTCTGAAACAATATGAAGCAAGACAATTGCCTGAAACATCACCTACTAGAATGGTTTTCCGCCTTTCAGGGCAGTGTTATTGATGGACGTATTGGGCATGTTTTATTTCAATGTGCTGTATATGTGGGTTCACACTTGAGGTGTGCAGAGCCTTGTTTACTAAAAGCCACATATATAGGAGCGAGGACCTATGCCACTACTCTGCTTAACAGAGCCTCTCATGCCCAATGTAAAAAGACATTGCTCGTTTCAGCCATCTCCACTCGACCTTAAAAAAAAAAACCCCACGTAACTCAATAAACGCCCGAAGGCAAAGAGTATTTTTCCTTCTCTTATATATCGCAATTTAGCCGAGCTCCGGTTGTTGTTTTTTTTCCCCGTTTCAATATTATTTTTATTCAGCTCATTTTTCACTCCCAAAAGGTGGACATCCTTCCGCACGTCACAGACATCATACCTTTATAGAGATTGATGAGCGCAAAAGAATTGATGAACAAATATTCAGAACTCATGCCTTGATCAACAAAAATCTGCCCAAGGGGTGGATGTGTCTTTTTTGTCAAGGTCAAAAGCCACACATGATGAGTAGCCAGTGGCTAAAGGGCAGTTCAATGTCTCGTGCAGCATACCAAGCAAATGCGTCCACAATGGTCCAAGCCCCAAGTGGTGCCTAGGCTAAGACGGGTTTTACGTGCAGCATGCTGGATGGTGTCCGCTCAAACACAAATGTACGACCAGCCCGGTCTCTCTACCTCTCAGTCCGTATTCGCACTTCGTCTGACTGTGCCCGACAGCTACGTGGGAAGACCGAGCCAGACCGAGAGAATACTACGGTAGTGGACGGCTAAAGCATGCCCTCTATAGATCAAATAGGAGATGCTTATTGGGCGTGAGAGTGGGTGAAGTTCAGTTAAGTCGTGATCGACATTTAATTGATCCCTGCCAGTTTAAGCCTTTGTTTAAAATATGGTGTACTCTGATGAAACGTGCAAATAAACGTCGGATATCCCTATGATAAAACCCCACAAAAACACCGTATCAATAATAAAATTTTTAGAGAAATATTTTTACGACAAACATCGCGCACGATGACGATTAGGGGTGTAACAATCCATTGATGGGCATTATTTCTTAAGCTCATAATAACCTGCATCGGGATTCTTCCATAAGAATCAATATTTTTAAATTCACACATGTTCCAGGTAATGGGTTCGAGTGACCACTCCATGCACCACAGTGTTAAAAAATGAATTCTTAAATAGATCGTGACCTTCAATTGTTACAATTCATTGGCTCTGAAACCCATAACGATGATTGTATCCCTCTGTGTAGGGCAACGGGCTCAGGAACTCAATGCCAAGGTCGAGGTCTAAGTGGAAAACTGAAAACTTCTTGTGAGCCATCTGTTACGTGTTTCCATAATAATAATAATTTTACATTTATAACGCGCACATATTCATTCACTGTCAGAGGCATTCATTAAAAAAGAGAGTGACTCAGAGGCGTGAGGAAAGCACAGAGAGGCGGAGGAGGCAGCCAGGCGGTTTGCTGGCGCCACATTGCCACACACTGCTTGCTATAGATTAGGATGTCATCGGTCAATAAATTAATGAGGTTTTGTTTTAAGTTGCAGGAGGAAACCAGAGAGCCCGGAGGAAACCAGAGAGCCCGGAGGAAACCCACGCAGAATGGGGGGAGAATACACAAACTCCACACAGAAAGGTACCCAAGGCAGGGATTGAATCTGCTCGGGCAAGAACCATTCTTTCTGTGAGACACAGATGTTACCACTGCGCCACCCTGCCGCCAATGTTACCTTATGCACAAAACTGTTATCCAGGCGAAATGGACGTCGTTAATTCAGAACGTAACTATGATAATGAGGAACAGTGGTGATGCAGTTGACTGATTGATGACGAAGATAATGAGGAACGGTGGTGATGCAGTTGACTCACTGATGACGAAGAAAATGAGGAACGGTGGTGATGCAGTTGCCTCACTGATGACGATGATAATGAGGAACAGTGGTGATGCAGTTGACTGATTGATGACGAAGATAATGAGGAACGGTGGTGATGCGGATGACTGATGGATGCCGATGCTCACTTACGGCCACGAAGAGGTCGGCATGCTGCTGTGTGTCGGCGCAGCTCATGATGTAGCAGCGGAGAGTGTTGTTGTGGGGTATGCGGGTCTCTAAGGATGACCCATGCAGCAGCCCACTGAGTGCAGAGTTCCAGTCATCTGCAAATACCAGGAGATGCGAATGTGGGATATCGTCATTGATATTTTACAACTCATTCATTCATAGTCATTAGGCACTTAATCCTGTACAGGGTCGTGGGGGGGGCAGAGCCTATCCCGGCCCATAGAGGACGCAAGGCGGGGGAATACCCAGGATGTGACGCTAGTATATCACCGAGGCAGCAGCGTTTCTTTTGATGGTGGGAGAAAACCGAAGTACCTAGTTTCCTGCCAGTGATAATATAATTTTTTATTCATACCGACATTGTTACATTTATAAATGTGCAAGATCAAACACTCTACTATCACAACAATAAAGGAGAAAAATATTTGTAACCAGAGCTCGTAACTGACAATCAACAAACAACCAACATGAGCTGGTAAACTGTTTTGACGGCGACATCGCCCGTGTCACTTGCACGGGCGGCAGGGTGGCGCAGCGGTAACATCTGTGCCTCACAGAATAAAGTCCTGCCCGAGGCGATCCGATTCCCACCTCGGGCACCTTTGTCTGTGTGGAGTTTGTGTGTTCTCCCCCTGCTCTGCATGGGTTTCCTCTCCAGGTTCTCTGGTTTCCTCCCACATCAACATTTTAAAGTAATTAATTGGCCGATAACATCACAATATAACACAGTGTCTGGCAAATGTTGGTGCCGGCTGAATGCATGGCTGCCTTCCCCCTCACCACTCTGTGGCTTCCTCACACCTCTATAATGATGTAAGTTGCCCTGGATAAGGGCGTCTGCTCAATAAGAATTAATAATCTCATCTCATCTCATTATCTGAAACCGCTTAATCCTATATAGGGTCACGGTGAGCCGGAGCCTATCCCGTAAACACAGAGCGTAAGGCAGGAATACACCCGACGACGGGACGCCAGTCCATCGCCGGGCATTGCGGGACAATTTTTAGTCTGCGAGCCAATCAACCTATCCAGGAGCATGCTTTTGGACTGTGGGAGGAAACCGGAGTACCCGGCGAAAACCCACGCGGACACGGGGACAGCATGCAAACTCCACACAGAAAGGCACCCGAGCCGAGAGATTCGAACCCGGAACCTTCTTGCTGTGAAGCGTCAGCGCTAACACCTTCCGTGTGTAGAAAAAGGCTCTAAGTGCACGTGGCAATCCATGCCCATTTGGCAACGTTTAAGTCGGCTATACTATTCAAGGAATTCTGAAATTGATGTAGGTTTTCACGGCTCGATGCATGATGATTGTTTCCAAAAGCTCCTCTCTCGGAACAGCCGCGTCGATCGCTCCCTCTCCCTCCATCGCGACGTTTCGCCTCACACATTAGAGGCATCCTCAGGCACTTTGTGAGAGAGAGCAGCTTTTCGAAGCAATCATCAATTCTTAAATTCTTCACAATTTACAACAGAGCACCCCCACATAGCACAGTCACAATGCATGTATTAAACGTATATGTAAAAATAAACTCATTACAATATTTTTATTTTAGTGATTTATTTCACTTTGCTATTATAACATAAGAGTGATAGACAGGACCACACGTCTACGGTAAAATAGCTTCAAAGATTCTATCTGCAGCTTTCTGTCTCAGGTTATTTCCATTACCATGGCAAAATCATTAAGATCATAATGTTGCCAAGGCGACATGCTTAACATTTGCCTGCTGCCGTGGCTTTACGAGGTGACTCCTACAGGTTCACTTGTTTTAGGAGGCCATTAATTAATGGGCATTATTAAACCGCACGTTGTCATTTGACAGCCGACACAGGCATGTGTAGGCTCGTTAACTGGGTCGACATTCTAAGAGTCATGCCACTGGGCTCTTTCAAGCCTCTGTGTTAATTGTGGCCGTCATTTTTGAAACGCTCTCCGCTGTAAACAGCGACAGATTTCAGAACAGCACGCAGATTGGGAAAAATAATATGTTTTACCATAGGGTAGAAGTGTACCTATTTGTAATAATTTTCATTCTTTAGAGGTTGTAATGATTTAGGGATATTTTAGGAGCACATTTAAAGCTAAATAAATGATTAAAAATCAAAAAACACGCATGCTTTCGTGACCAATGCTATCCTTACAATCTACTTTTTGGGTTATGTCACGTATAAAGAAGACCCATAACATCGGAAGACTTCTCCAGAGCCTGCCGCCCCAAACTGGTTCAAGTAACCTGATGACACTGACTGCAATTATCAGCGAAACATCGCATTTCATTGAAAATGTTTGGGTGTTTGCTCTCCAACTCACCTGTGTGCTGAGATCGTACAGAATTGGCACGTTCTGTTCACATGGTGTCGGGTGGAGGTGGGTTTATGACACATTTTTTACGTGACCTCACCCAAAACATTTATTTTATGCAAAACACACGAATCCAAGTGCTGATATATGTAGTGATCTAGTCAATATCATTGGCATATTTCACTTTTTTAACAAACACAACATAATAATTAGCCATTGCCAAAATCCACATTGCAACCAATATATAGATTTGTTTACAATTTACACAAATAGAAATGTAACCCTCAGAATTCACAGTCACCACTGCACCATGACTTGATGATTATATTTTCGAGCAATAAGAAAATACCGCTAAAAATGTACATGTAATCAGACAGGACATGTAGCTAGCACGAGAGATATTAGACAGGAACAATTCACTGTAATTCGAAGGCTTTTGTGACCAATGTTATCGATGAAATCCATTTTTCTGGGTCAGGTCACGCAAAAAATAGTGTCGTTTAATCCTTCACCGCCCGACACGGCTAATTAGTAAGGCTTGTCACGTGAAAAGAATGTGCCAATTCTTCAATAAACAATAGAATGGTGGCTTACGGAGAAAAGGAGAAAGAGATGTAACCAGAAAATGACGAGGTGGGATAAGAATAGTGTATTTGGAGGAGCATGTTGAACAGAGATCCTGAATTGTCAAGAGTGGAAAACATTGGGGAGGATTCTGCCCGACCCATTTCTAGCTTGGTCCAATCACGCCGCTGTATACTGGCCATTCACATCTTCCTACTTCACGTCTTCTCTGTTCGTGTTTCCTTCCTTACGTCACCAGATTCCTCTTTGGATCCACTCGTCAATGGCAAATGAGGTGATCTTTTGTATCGTGGGTCTGTTTTTTACGTGTTTGTGTCGTTAAAATAAATAAATAACTACAACATGGGCGGCACGGTGACCCAGTGGGTAGCGCTGTCGCCTCACAGCAAGAAGCTCCCGGATTCGAATCTCGGCTCGGGTGGCTTTCTGTCTGGAGTTTGCATGTTCTCCCCATGTCCGCGTGGGTTTTCGCCGGGCACTCCGGTTTCCTCCCACAGTCCAAAAAACATGCTGCTGCATAGGTTTATTGGCTTGCAGACAAAAATTGCCCCTAGTGCCCAAGGCAGGTAAATCCCTGCCTTGCGCCCTGTGTCTCCTGGGATAAGCTCCGGCTCACCGCGACCCTGTACAGGACTAAACGATTTCTGGCAATGAGATGAGATGAGATAAATACAACATTAAAATGTAAGGCACGTGTCGCGGTGTAGAAACAGGCAGGAAGGCGAATGGCTGAGTGAGCGAGCGAGGGCGTCGGGTGAGTGGGTTAGCGGGCGAGCGTGTGAGCGGGTGGATCTGTGGGTGGATAGATGGGGAAGGCTCACCACGGTTGACGCTGGTGAAGGTTCCTTCCAGGTCGACAAGGCTGTGCGCCATGCTGCCCATTGATGGGTGGCTCCCCATCACTGCCGACCCTGCACCACGTGACAGCCACGAGCACCTTTTATCTTTTGTTTCCCATTTGATACCTTTCAACCACCGCCCATGGTCCAACGGGTTTGTGTGTTTCATTGAAACCCAGAGCTACGCTGCCTGGAGCCCAGCGCTCCTGCTGGGGTCTGTGTGGGTGAACAATTCTGGGGAAGGGTGGTACGGTGGCACAGTGGCCCGGTGGGTAGCGCTGTCGCCTCACAGCAAGAAGGTCCCGGGTTCAAATCTCGGCTCGGGTGCCTTTCTGTGTGGAGTTTGCATGTTCTCCCCGTATCCACGTGGGTTTTCGCCGGGCACTCCGCTTTCCTCCCACAGTCTAAAAAACATGCGGCTGCATAGGTTGATTGGCTTGAAGACTAAATTTCCCTCAGTGCCCGGTGATGGACTGGTGTCCCATCTTGGATATATCCCTGCTTTGTGCCCTGTGTTTTGCCGAGATAGACTCTGGCTCACCGCGACCCTGTACAGGACTATGCGGTTTCTGACAATGACATGAGATGCACTGCTTACCCTGGTCTGGAATGTGATATATATATAAATACAAAAACACATTAACCTATACAGTCATCTTGGGATCAGATAGATAGGGGTTCTTTATTAGATTTTGCCTCTGATTGACATTATCGGTTATTTATTTAAGACATTTTTTCTGTCAGCATATGTCGGATTGGCATTCAGTTTTATACTACCACTGCCACGTAAAAAAAACTATGATTTTTTTTCTCGAGATAAGCAGACATTCCGAACGGTTATTTTGTAATTTTAGATATTTAAAATAGGTATTCTCTCTTTAAAGATCATTGTTTTAGAATACACATGTTTGCAATTTCATTGTCCATTTTAAAATACAGGTAACATAGCCCTGTACAACATAATGCATATTTTTTTTAATTAAAGAGGGGGAAAAAAACGTTTTATAAATCAATGCGTGCAAGCAGATGGATAAGAATTCGCTTTCAACGGTAGGCAGCAGTGAAAAGGATCTCAGATTGGAAGCATCTCAAGTTGACATCACGGAAAAATTATGAGAATGCGTGAGCAATTGTGCATTTGCGACAGAAAAAGACGTATAGAAATGTTATTGCTTTCTTTCAAAGCACTTCATATTTACGCTTTGAAAATAACGAAGAGCACGGAAGTAAATTATAAACGCACTTAGCAATTACGTGTACAAAAAACACACATATTGAGCTCTGCGAAGGACGCAATCACAAAAATACACAAATTTCTCAACGTATTCCTCTGTGGGTACAGATAATATGACAGCGCCTCTAAAGAAAAAATAGGTGGCCAGGTGGGGTCAAAAAACCACGGTGGAAATGGTAAGCTATTGGGTTCGAATCCAGGTTTCAAATCGCCTCTGATCAAACCGGCTTCTCGAGTACAGGAAGTCGACAGTTTCAGGCCTTTACACTGTGCACATTTTTTATTGACTTGATTTTTTTAACTGAATTAGCCAACATTTAGGTTCTGAAAGTGTAATAATATAATCCCACATACCAAGCATTTCTCAGACAAGTGGGAGCGTTCGGCGCCATTACTGTGGGAAGGTTCAACGTCCATCACTCAACATGATCTCATAAGTATCCGTGATGTTAATTCATACTGAACAGTTTTGTAACATCAGGTGCAAGACGGCTCTGCGAGCATTCCGAACGAGCGATTCGTCTTGTGACATGACACCAACAGAGACAACCGGTGTTAAACTTTTAGTCAAACCGGAGCAAAAAAACGAAACATCGACGTTTCCACAAACGAATCTCACCGGCCACCTCCGTGCGAGTCTCCTCGCCGTCTGAGTCACCGCCATCGCATCCTAGCGCAGTGGAGCCAGTGCCACCACCCCCCACGGTGGCCTGCAGGCGCTGCAGCCGGCCCTCCAGAGCCCGCTTGGCCCTCAGCAGATCCTGTACCTCCTTCTCCTTGGCCTCACGGAATATCTGCAATAGCAATTGGAGATCGTCAGCCCACGATCCTGTAGTCACAGCAATCCAATCAAATCTGGGCCCTCTCGTTAACGAGCCGTGATATTTCATCGAGGTGCAATTAGCTCGTGTAACGATTATCGATGTAATAGACACTGTGGAGCGATTTTAGAAGCGTATCATCGTGTGTCAACGTCACGGGTAGATTGGGAAACGTATCTAGGATTGGTAAGTATACATTTTACACTGTTCTAAACGGCCATCTCATCTGGTTAATAGAATAAATTCAAGTTTTACGTTCACGATAAATGCATCAAAAATTATATGCAATCTATGCAAATAGTGTTTTGTTGCATTTCACCTAATTAAGCACATGAGCAGGAAGGTGTGCGAAAATAATGCAAACGATTCAAAAAAGAGGAACTGCTACTTGAATTGACGCTCTATTTTCCAAACGATGACACTTGCTCACCCTCCATTGGGGTAAAGGGCTCCATGTCTGTAAATCACTAGAGGGCTAATATAAGGGGTGAAGCTGTTCAATGACAACACATGTCAGAACAAACACGATCAGGCAACCTGTCCTTGGTATTGACACAATCTGACACTTAAGTCAGTGATGGACATTTATTTCCCACTTTTTCTGCACTGACATCAATAAAATATAAGACCACAGAAACAAATACGGGCACACCTGACACAGCGCTGGCGATGCACTTCTGATAAGCGGGGCGCTATAGGAAATGATGCTATAGCAGGCTGTTTTAGCATGGTGATGAATTACAAAAATGCGGCAAGTAAAAACCATAGTTCAGATGAATTACGGATTGAGCGTTCAGTTCAGAGAAGGAGCCATACGCCACATTCATGCAGGGAAATCTCTCCAGGATTAAGAGCGCTATAACGAAACCACATTTGTAAGAGGCAGCACCATAAGGGGTATGCGTGTGTCTTCCTCCTGGACACTCACTACTATTGTACAACGTGTTTCAATTGTTAAGGTACAGAGGAGGTGATGATGGATGTACAATCCTATTTGAAATTATACTAATAAAGCGGCATCGTTTCGAATTATACGCGACGGTTTCAAAAACTGAATTTTGCACGAATGATTACGTGTGTCTTGTTCTCCCAATGGACAAAAGAAATAATCATTAAATTGGATTTGCGTAATCACAAAAGTGGCTAAGTGAAATTGGTCCCAAAGTAAGAATTTCTGACATTTAAATAATGTACTGGGGGGCCAGTGAACGAAAACTCAAACAGACACTTAGAGAGCACAGGTCCTCTCAGCATTAATTACTTCTCCAATCATACATAATTGAGAAAAAAAAAAACCTACATTTACCAGCCAAATAATGCATGCTTTACTTGCTTTGTACAACTTCTCCACCTGCTGTCACTGCATGCAGTGAAAGGTGAATTTTGCAAAGGAACAGCACGGTAGGAGGGGGTGACAAGTGGATATTCACATCACCTTGAACTGGCGTTGAACCTTGTCCCTGTCTTGCTGAAAAGAGGCCGCTCGTTCCATGGCCTGGTCTCGGCCCTCGACAGCCGCCTCCTTCTCCACGCGCAACTTCTGGCAGCTCTTCTGTAGTGCCTGCAGGTGCCAGGCAGGCAAGCAGGTGCATTTCGACACAGTTGGGCAGGTGGGTGAGACATTTCTGGAAGTGAATTCTTGAAAATTGCTCTCAAGAGCCGCTCTTTCAGAATAGCCGCATCAAGTGGTCCACATTGGAGGGATCATCAGGCGCCCGATGGAGACAGGAGGCAGTTCTTGAGAGCGATTAAGTGTCATACAGTGAGCCGTCAAACCTCCATCCCTACAGGTGAACACTCATTACCTGGCACTCTCACGGTCCGATCTATTACGAGCTGCACTGGAACGACCTTGCCACCAGTCTGTTGCTTAACTGACTCGGATTGAAAGATGGATCCTAAACATCTGCTCGTAATTAGTTCCAAGTCTTTGAGCCGGAGACCCAGAACCTGCGCTGACCGTATCGCTGCACAAGCTTTGCGCGAGGGAACTGCAGATCAACGGGAGCTGTGGATCACAGACGGCGTTAACTGGGGTCCATTGAACCTGGTGCTCACTGCTCAGCGAGATAAGATGCAGCTGGATAACTATATATATAGGCAGGTAGGTTGAAAGGTATGCAGTCAGGTATACAGACGGTATCACAGTAAAATTAATGATTTATTTAGATGATAATCTTAGAAAGAAACACTGAGCTATTGGCATAAATAAATGATCGGCAGACTGGTTGGCATGATGAAATACGTGGGACACATTGCAATCAACAGTTGATTAAATGAGGAGCCAATTATTTCATGCGAGTCACATGACATACTGTGAGGACATATGATGGCAAATCATCGACGGATGATACACTCTAATTATGCAATTATGACAGGACGAGACGATAACAATGAGCTAATGATTTTGTAATGATAGAATGAGCTCATAGCGTGATGTTTATACGATGACATGACGAAGATGGCATGATGAGACAATGTAATGAAGACATGAGGGGACAATGCTATTATGACACGATGACATGATGCCATGGTCAGATGAAAGAATGACAATGTAGGAATGTAGCTTTCAAAGGCACTATGTATGACAAAATTTCTCTTAAGAGCTTTGATTTCCAAACAGCCCTGCCGAGCATTCCACCTTGACGTCTTTTACGACACCTGCCACATTGCGAGGCATCACCAGATTTCCAAAGCCTCTAACGTGGGAGGCGAATCGTCGCGGAGAGGAATGCTCGACACGGCGATCCCGAAAGAGCGTCTCTCCGGAGCAATTCCCAGGGAAGGCAGTGCGAGAGGCCATTTGCCTGCAGCTCCGCGCGCAACCGCTTGTTCTCCGAGTCGAGCTTCTCCTCCTTGCGTTTCATGTCGGCCACCTCGTTGCTCTTCGTCACGCGGAAGATCTCGTACTCCTTGCGCAGGCGCTCCAGCTCGGGCGCCAGCTCCAGGTCCGCGACGGAGGCCACCGAGCGGAAGGAGGCCCCCCCCTTGAAGCGGCGCGCCGACCCCACCGAGCGGAGCCGGGCGTTGGGCACCAGCGCCCGTCGCGGCTTCATCTCGATGGGGATCTCGGTGCAGCCGCGGCCGGCCAGGCCCGGCGGGGACAGCTCCGCGCCGCCGGGCGCCAACGACGAGCCGGTGCCCATCTGACGGCGCGGCGCGGCTCAGCGACCACGCTGCTCCCGGCGCGAAAGACGAGCGAGTGTTACGCGCATACGGAGATGGAGTCGTGGAACAAGAACGCTTTATTGTTCACGCGACGGAGAGTGCGACCACGCTCTCTCCTCCGAGGCTAGAAGCAAGAGCCCCTAACGGTCCCCTTCAACCCTCTATTGTCTCCTCTCGTTCAATTCCCGACCGTCTCCAAACAACCACCTGTACTCGCGATTTGCTGCGGACTGACGTCATCACCCGGTCTCCTGTGATCTGGCGAGGCTGACGTCATCTTCCTGCGCCACTATGCGGCCGTGTACAGTGTGAGTCGCTGTATCCTGGATGTCCCCATCAAAACGGAAATCTTACGCAGGCGTGACTTACACGGCAGTCAAAAATGACGCTCCAGTTTGAAATGTCTATATTTAACTGATGTACTGATGTAGGCTCTCAGTAAGCCTCAGAGGATGCCTCCAACGTGGGATGTGAAACGTCGCGAAGGAGGAGCAGCACTCGACACGGCTATTCTGAGAGAACAGCTCTGAAAAGCAATCATTGATGATTGATGGAGAGGGAGCGATCGACGCATCTGTCCCGAGAGAGCAGCTTTTCAAAGCAATCATCATGCATCGAGCCGTGAAAACCTACATCATTATAAAGCAATAATTGTTTATCGAAAGTTACATTTCTCATGGGTATGGTCATATTGCAATCCCCTTCCCTCCTGTACTGTACCGATTGCTGCATCCATTTTCCTATATTCATATTTCTAACACTAAAAGTGCAGAAGTATATATATTTTCTTCATATAAATATATTATCATTATCAGCACCCGCTTAATCCAGTACCGGGCTGGAGTCTATTCCAGCAGACACAGGGCACTAGAAATTCTAAAACCTAGAATGAGATGCTAGTTCATCGTAGGGCACTGGTGGCAATTGAGTCAGCGGGCCAATTAACCTATGTTGTATGTCTTTGGGCTGTGGGAGGAA
>JAZEWT010000020.1:6268990-6286231 GCA_036362905.1 Mordacia mordax | reverse complement strand
TGTTTGGCCACCTGCTTTCAGTCTGTATCCCGAGATAGATTGATTTTGTGTTTTAAAAAAATATTTTCTACTTATGAGTGCGGTAAAAGCGGGTCATTTAAAAATTTAAATTTTATCCTATTTCATTTTCTACTTTTTTTAGTCTTAGCCAATTATTGTTTGATGTATACTTGCAAATAAAGTCAACCTCTTTGAATTGTCTATCAACTAAACAGAATTCTTGCATCCAGCAATTTTTGGTGGGCAAAAAGCCGATGAATTTATAGAAACCGTTAAGACGTGTAAAGCTGTGAACTGATTCATCCCTAACTGGACATTGCCCCGACAGATATATAAATGTCAAGTCAGCTCAGTGCGTGTCTGGCATCGGGAAATTATCGCCCCCATCAAAGTGAAAAAGAAAAGTAATTTAAAAGGATCGTTTCTATGGCGGGCCCAGGATAGGCTTGTCACCGGTCTTCAAACTTTTCACTCGATAGCATTGTCATCCGAACTATGCCTGCGTACAACATTTCAGCTCTCCGGCGTTATCGGAAATGCTTTAATTTCGTGCTCAAAGATTTTAACCATTACATACACACCCCCCCCCCCCATGTAAGTTAAGTAAAAGCGGGTAAAAAAAGATCAAGTTTGGTTTTGATTTAATATGTACATTCCCTGTTTAATCGCCTCTATATATGTGTAAAAAAACCCACACTGCACATTGCAAGCATTCCATACTCTCTGTAGTCATGGAAAATGCCCTGCGGTTTAACGTTTCAAATATAAATAAATACCAGTAATAAAAAAAAACACAGACTTCTGAAATAAACGTGCAATGCATTTATCGGAATACTGTCGAACTCTTTCATTTGCTTGGGAGAGGTCCCAGGATAAATGTTCCTCTCTGGATAGCGAGATAATGACATTACTTGGCGAACCTTCTCCGCTCTCTTGCCCGGAGAGTTTGACTGCGGCCGGTTCGCTACCGTGGGTCGCAGCTGTCGCGTCCACCGCCTCCCGTAGCCGATCTTATCGGCGAGGCAAAGCTCCCCCTCACCGTGCACGTATACTCATGGGAACGTTTATTTTTTCACATCCGCAAAACAACACTAAAAGCCATCCTACCCACCCCGACCTGCGGGGTCGCGGACTCTCCGCTGTAATCCACACATCAGCTGCAGCCATCACTCCAGGACGAAGGTTTTTTTTTAAATCTCACCAAAGGAGCGAGTGCGGCCGACCTCAGAATACTCGCGAAACGGGGGGGGGGCGGGGGTGATCCCAGCCCCACTGGGGACGTCTCCTTGAGCAGACACCTGCGGTAGCTGCCGAGATTTTGGTCGAGGAATAACTGGACACCAACAAGGCGTTTCACTCCTGGCACCGCCGCCGCCGCCGCCCCCTCGCTCCGCATCACATTGACCAAAGAGCCTTATTTATGGGCAGCCTAGCGTGGCGCGCCCCGGGCCCCCCCCCCGCCGGACCCGCGGTGGGCAAGGAAAATAAGTCACCACATCCAACGAGCACGGAGGCTTCTCATTCCTCGGCAACAGCTGACTCGGCGGGGTAGGTGTTTATACTTAGAGTGTAGTTAAATAAACGCAGAACGCCAGAGCAAATGAATGAGTATTTGTCCTGCATCGTGTAACGCACGCTGCCGCCCGTAGACTGCTTACATGTCCCCTTTGCTTAACACGGAGCTGCACTCTATTAATTTGTTTTTTGGACCGCAACTCTTTCCCGGTGTGTTGTATTGTTCTTCGCGCGCGTTAAGTAGAAACCGCTGCAGCGGCTACGCTGACGCGACGACCGTGCTGATAGCTCGGGGCAGACGACATCTGTTGCGCACAGGGTGGCTCGGAGGCCTCCCATCAGCGCTGTCGTGACCGCCAACCTCCCACCTCCGTAATGAACCCGCCGAGCTGCGCCGACCTCCGATACCGGGGGCCTTGCTCACAATTTGCTGCCGTCGTTTTCTGTTTTTATCTCGCTCGGTTCAGCGGAGTCGGTTATCAATCGCTGATCGAGCGGGGAGATGTGTTTACAACTTGCACCGAGGAAAGAATGATTTCAATGACGCTACCAGGGAAAATGTAACGTTGCTTTTGTTGTAGGGATCATTATGAGCCCTTAATCAATCCACTGCTGGATGAAGGGCTCCTTGCCGTGCCGTTGTGGGGGTTGTTTGATCTTGTTTTGATGGTCCGTGGGTTTGGAGAAGATTGTGGAGCAGTCTTGATATAACTTACCGCTGATGTTAGCCACAGTGGGGAATTAAACTCAGGAATAATGTTTCATAGCACAGTAGGAGAGCCACTGCGCCAACGCTCCACGGACGTTTCCTTTTAATCAACTCCACATACATGAAACAGAACTCCAAGCGTGTCAATTTTATTTTTATAAATATGAAAACTGGGCGGCACGGTGGCCCAGTGGGTAGCGCTGTCGCCTCACAGCAAGAAGGTCCCGGGTTCGAATCTCGGCTCGGGTGCCTTTTTGTGTGTAGTTTGCATGTTCTCCCCGTGTCTGCTTGGGTTTTTGCCGGGTACTCGGGTTTCCTCCTACAGTTCAAAAACATGCTGCTGTATAGGTTAATTGGCTGGTAGACTAAATTGCCCGCAGTGCCAAGTGATGAACTGGCGTCCCATCGTGGGTATATCTCTGTCTTGTGCCCTGTGTCTGCCCGGATAGGCTCCGGCTCACTGCGACCCTGTACAGGACTAAGCGGTTTCTGACAATGAGATGAGGGAAATGAAATATGAAAACTGTCTCGTGATATTTTACCTAAGTCGTTACCATGCCACCCAAACGTGCCACCGTTCATACCCGGTGATAAATACTGGCACAGGCTGTAAGACACTGCCGCAAGTCTAACAAGGCACAGCCCCTATCCGGGCCCCTGGAGAATGCTTAAAAGCCGAGGAACAGAGGAGGCATTAACGCCACACTGACCAGTGAAGGTGGAATGGCACAGTGCGTAAATTCATTCATATTAGCGTAATTGAGTTAACGTCACTTTGGTTACTGCATACCAAAGCTGTTCTTTCGGGATAAACGCCAACGTGTGAGGCGAAACGTTACAAAGGAGCGAGGAGAGGAGGAGCGCTCGACACGGCTAACCCGAGAGAACCGTTTTAGTGAGCAACCATCATGCATCGAGCATTGGAAACTTACATCAGTACATTGACGTCTTTTCGATTATGGCTTGCGTCCTGTTGAACGAGAATACATGTTTTGATGCACTGGAGCATTTCACTAAATTTAATGTCCGAGGCCTCATGGACCCACTCTGCTCTAGACTTCACATAAAACAGATTTGCCCAACTGACGCCAAGATAAGCCACAGCACAGTGTGCCGGTGTCTGGTGCACTTATTCTGGTGAGGCATACATTGCTAATCTCACTTACGTTCTGTTTCCCCGAGGGAGCGTAACATATGCCATGGGTCTCAGAGTATATATACATACACGTGTCCAGCACGCATGATTTATATTGGCCGCAAAAAGTAATTTATTATAATGTCATAAATTACGCATTACACATGTATACAAAGACCGAAAATCTCCCTCTCAGCCCTGTAGAATGTAATGGACAGTGTTGTTAGGGAGCACCTATTACACAACCGCCAGAGTAAAAATATGAGGTGGCAAGGCTAATGCCACGTCCAAACAACTTTGTCTCTCCGTTGCTGCATTGCACAGAGCTCTGGACTAGATATTGTCCGAACGCGTTCGTCGGGATGTTTGGCATTGGCTCTGGTGCAAGACACGACGTGGTGCCACTTGAGTTCTACTGTCTGCGCTCTCGGCAGCAGTGCCGCTGGTCTGAAGCTGCTTGAAAAACTAATGCTTTTAAAGTCGCAAGTGTTAATATGACCCTCGGGTGAAAAGCGCTCTAGAAGTGCAATTATCATTATCAATATCTTGCGAGCAAGGTGGCTCCGTGGGCACCGCTGCTGCCTGACCGAAAGAAGGTCCCTGGTTCATTTCCTCACTGGGGTGCATTTCTGTGCGAAGTTTTCATGTTCTCCCTAGTGTCCGCGTGGGTTTTCACCATGTAATCTGGTTTCCTCCCACTATCCAAATACATGGTTCCTCGGGTAATTGGCAGGACTAAATGTGCTCCTGGTGCCTTGCAATGGACTGGCGTGCAGTCTTGGGTATAGCCCTTCCATGCGTCCTGTGGCTGCTATCGGCTTTGAATTCATACCCAGCAGAATTAAGTGGGAACTCACAACGAATGAATGGATTCACATCTCCAACCACACGACTTGTCCTTTTTTTGTAACTGCACAACCATTTCTCTCTTGCCGCTGATAGTGCCACTGCACCGTAGAACAAGCAACAGATTGATGCTTGTGGGAAGACTCTGAACCTCGAGGCTTTAGAAGCATCTAACTTGTTGAGTTATTGCCGCAGGTACAACGCACGACCGCTAGAACGGGGTATGTGTTCGTGACCGATGACTTATGGTTTGCGCAGGAATAAAAAATAAAACAAAACAAACCACCTCCTCCCCACCCACCCCAAACCACAACCACAACGGTGCATACACGCGCGCGCGCACACACACACACACGCGCGCGCGCACACACACACACACAAAATTACTGTGCGTGAGAATTGTGTGAGCCCTATTCCCAGTGGGCTTCAGTTAAAGAGCTGTTCCTGCTCTGATTGCCTGCAAGGGCATTACTTTTTCCTCTCTCTCTCGTTCTCTTAATTTATGTGCACGCACGTGTGTGTGCGTATCCCTGCACACAGACGTACATATTTATTTATGTGCAGGCAGGTCCTACGAGATATTCTGGGCTCACGGTACGTAATAGTGTTGGCTGGGGGCCCCCTCCCATTCCTTCTTTCCCAACTCCCAATGGCCGTTGTCAAAAGGGAGAAACTTTGCCGATTCAGAGAATTTCAGAGAATGCACCCAAGTGCAAGAATATTTGCTGAGCGCCTGCTGTTGGAAAGTTCTATTTGGGACACTTGATCGAAATGAGAGTTGCTCCTCAGAGCTGCTCTTTCACGATAGCGGTATCGAGATTTCCCTCCACTCTCCTTCCGGACGTTACACCTCCAGCATTGGAGGCTTCATCAGACTCCCACACTTAACGTTGTATAAGTTTTACTACTCAGAGCATAGTTTTCAATGTATTAGCGCCAATCTTTTGCTTTGTATACCTTTGAAACATTGCAATCCATTGGAGTGTATTTAATTCACTCAGTCACTGTTCTTTGGGTCAAAGCTTGCATGATATGTGTAGTGGAAAGAATAAAAGTTTGCGGAGGTAGACCAATCAAAATGTAGAAACACAGTGGATGACGGCCTTAAGAAGATGGGTTTAACGAGAGAGAGGATGCAAAGGATGGGGGGAAGAGTGGAAAATCATGATGCGTGGTGATGGCTGCCCCGATGGAAATTGGGAAAAACACCTTGAAAAATGATGATGTTGATGATGATGAATCACTGCTCATTACCTGCTTTACCCGGTGTGATCCTTGATAAGAGTTTCTGTGTGGAGGATGGAGGCGTCGTGATTTCCATACCGCATTGCAATTCAGGTGACAGGAGTTCAATTCCTGGCCCTTTATGGCATCAGCGGAGACATAAAGGAAGCCGAGTGTGGTGCTCACCACGAGTGTGGTGCTCACCACATTCACCACGTCACGCCGCTGTGGGCTGTGCTGGCCCTCAATAGCTGCTTGCTAATAATGGCTTGTTCAAAACTCGACATGGCTGAAAGCAAACGGCGGTGTCTTGTGTTTGTCTACGTGGACTCATGCACTACAAATCTGGGGTTTTGAGGTGAATTCCTCACCGCAGCTAAGACCAGTAGCGAGGGAAATCTCAGTTGTCCTGGACCTTGGCTAGGTCGACTCAGCCTGAAATGAGTGCCGACTGTGACTAGTAAGCCTGAGCAATGTGGACACAAACGTAAATGGGCGTGGGTGCTGACCACACCACTTCCTCACGCGTCGTGACAGCCTTAATAGGTGTTCGCTAACAGAACTTACGATTGTAGCGATGTAGGTTTTCACGGCTGCATGCAAGATGATCGCTCATCAAAACTGCTCTTTCGGGATAACCGTATCGAGCGCTCCTCCTCTTTCCTTCACGACGAGAGAGGAGGAGCGCTCGACACGTCTATCCCGAGAGAGCGGCTTTGGCAAGCAGTGATCGGTCTCTGGGATTGTACGAGAGATCCATTCCGTGGGTGCGCGTGCAGGTGCGTGTGCGCGTGTGCAGGTGTGCGCGCGTGCAGGTGTGCGCGCGTGCGCACCTCTGTACTGGAATACACAGGCGAGTGCGTGGGTGTGCGCACAAGTCAGCTGCACAGCTGCTCAGCACCACTTAGCGCCGCATGCATCTGGGAGGCTGGCGCATCCATTACCCAGTGACCCCGGCTAAATACGTGTCACATTTCGTGTATTATCAGGGGCCCCCTGTTTGGAAAACAAATGGATTTATCCAAGCAGAGAATATCCTGGAGTTCATTAAGGGGTGCTCACGCGAGAGCCGGCCAGGACTCGTTAAAGCAGTGCATTCATAATCAGTGTAAGTGCAGCCGTCTGTCAATTCGCTGCTGGATGAGGGCTTACCCACGCTAGCGGGTTATTTGACTATCTCACCATGCTGGTCAGCACGGGCTGGTTAATGTGGGGAGCCTCGCGACTGGAGCATGGAAACAGTCAATAGTCGAAAGTAAGCCGGGACGGTGTGGTGAGGCGTACCTGCAAAACTCTGACCAAAGCATTCAGTTCAGTATAGGTGGGAAGGGGGGGCTGCGATTTAACCGTACTGGTAAGAAATTCAACTTACTCACTCCTGGGTACAACACAACAATAGATGTTTATGTTCTGCAAACTGCATAGCACCCCTCACCCCACGCAGCGTTAGTCACGGTGGTCACCCAGGCCAGCACTATCCAGTATCAAGCCTGCTTAGCTTCGCGGAGCTGGCAAGTTCGAGCGCCTTCCAGGTGTTATGCTCATAGGCAGTGCTCGTGTGGGGAGCGGTTGCCCCGAGGAGTGGGAAGGTGCCTTTCCTCCGGGCGCCTCCGCACACACGTGTAAAACATTCTCTGGCTGGATGAATGGATCACACGTTCAATAAGGCGCAATGTACATTCCACCTCCCTCCCCGCCTCCCTCTCCTCCCCGTTTAAATGTTCAATGTGCTCGGCAATAATAAATGATATAAATGTTGAAATAATTGCCATGCAAGGTCACTTGGAAAGGATGCTTGCCTTGCCAGACTCAGATAAACTTTCCGACCTCACACGGAGACCCGGCAAGAACAGGGGGTTTCATTGTTCACGAGTACTACAGCACAGCTGTACAGACGGGCGCTGCAACCGGGGTGTTGCTAAATGCTCCAATATAATGGAACTCATTGTTACGCATGTCATAATCGTGAGCACTGGTTAATCCACTGCTGGATGAAGACCCCCCTCCTGAAGTTTCCGCCAGCTCTCGCAATCATGCGATGCGTTATTTCATCGAAGGAAGGAATACTGTCCAGTAAATATTGATTGCAAGTTATTTAAGAACACAGCCTTTGTCAGCTCCATTTCTTGAGGCCTCCACGCACAATCGGTAATGGGGGCTTTAATCAATGAATTCAAGCATCATGACATTCCGAGTATGCACCCCTGTGTATTTGTTTACACAAACATTACTTGAACTAATATGTCACCAATTATGTTCATCTGTATGTTTATGATAAAAACCCAAACATGTTCAGGCCTCACGTGATTAAATAAAGGGATTTTTCACGTCAGTGGATCCGTATGGATCGAGGAATATTCAGTAACGCAAGTCAGAGCAATGCAGTATCTCCCGTTTACAAATCTTGCAGCAATGCGTGGCTTTTGCTGCAATGACAAATGGAGCAAAGAGATTAAGGTTGGAACGCGAATGTTCTGTTATGTAGTAAATGCTCTTCGCTGCTTAAGAATAATGATTCTCCAGATTTTGCAAACGGAATGTGGGAACAATTTCACAGCGCTTACGGTCAATGCAGACTTCCTTGATTTTGAGTAAGTCTCTCTCTCTCGCTCTCCTCTCTGGGTTACAATATATAACCGGTTTTTTTTCTTTTTATATGGGGCATAAAATTACCAAAAGTTTGGAAGGATGTACAGTAATTACTTTTCTGAAACTCTAAACTTTCTCATGCATTTATTTTTATATATATATACCTACACGAATGCAAATTGGAGAGTGCAGGATTCGGCCGCTGTTCGTAGCGATGGGAACCAGCTTGACACAGCTTCCTACGAACAGATGCAGTCGAGTGCCGTGTGTCCTTTGGAGACAGGCAACAGACAGCTAACTGCTAAACCATATGCAGTTGTTCTGTAATGCTCTGGCATTCAAGCCAACTGACAGGCACTCGGAGCTGGACACGCGCATCATGAGATTGCAATGTACCTTCAATGTACCTTCAATGTACCTTCAATGTACCTTCAATGTACCTTCAATGTACCGATGTAGGTTTTGTTCGATGAATGACGACTGCTCTCCGCGCCCGGTCTCTCGGGATAGCCGCATCGAGCGCTTCTTCTCTTTCCAACGTGGGAGGCGGAACGTCGCGAAGGAGGTGTCACTCGACACGGCTATCCCGAGAGACCGGGCGTGGAGAGCAATTCTCATGAACCACCAATCTCAAATTTTACCCGAGTCCTTCGTTGTTCACTAATCGAGGACTGCTCTTACAGGTCGTGACCTTTTCCTTGTAATGTCACGTCCGCAATTCCAGTGACCACCCACATTTCGATTTTTAATTGAACATATACAATGAAATTATAATTAATGTACACAGTCTGACCATAGCATATTTACAGAGTGGCGTGTTATCCTGCAGATGTCATTATATTATTTGCTCACCACAATGTATTGAACAGAATTTCTGAACAACGTGGGTAAAACGGATAGGTACTCAACTAGTATGTATATGTAAACAAATGATTTGGGATCCCTTCATTGCCAGTGCTACACAAGCACAATTAACAAAAGAAAACTGAGTACATTCGTCAAACAACAGTGACCTCAAAAGAGAAATGTTTATTATCGGAGACGTTTCGGGCAATCAGCCTTCCTCATAGCATCACCTTATGAATGAGTGCGATTTGTTCAAGCCGCGCAATTTTCACTCCGGGTTATGAACGAGACACGGATGCGTAGCGAGGAAACCGCAGGCGGGAGGGGGGTGGGGAGCCACGCAGTGGGAGAAAACCGGAGAACCCGGAGGAAACCCACGAAGAACAGGGGGAGAACACACAAACGCCACACGGAAAGGTGCCCAAGGTGGGAATCGAACTGCCTCGGCTGGGATTTTCTTTCTGTGCGGAGCAATGTTACCACCGCGCCACCCTGCCTCCCAGAGCATCACGAAGAAGAATCTACAACATGTGCTATGACGAAGGGCCATTGCATCTCACGTCACCTATAATAGATTTGTTTCGTCTTTAAAGCCACGGTGTTGTTGATGAGCGCGGCGAACGTTGTGTTGTTGTAAACCGAAGCAATTTGCGAATAAGCGTTAACTCCGATAGGCTGGCCGTCCCTTGGCAGGAAAACTTCCCTCCCCGTCTCATCGGGCCTCCTCCGTGACACCAATCTGGGATCCATGCATTGACAGCGTTAACGTTTCCAGGCCAGCGCGGGTCTCTCCGCTGTTCCATTCACCCCCCCCCGTCCCCCAGGGCACCGTTCGTCCTGTTTATTTGTAGCAGAGCCCCTCGCCATTCACTGTCGGACCCACGGTTACGTTGTAAGAGGCCCGGCATCGCCGCCTTCCTGGTGGTTTATAAGGTGTCTTGCCTTCTCCGTCCACTCCTCCGCCTGCCCACCAACCCCACCTCTCTCCTCCAGCTCGTGTTAGTGTTTAACGCGAGCCTTCTCACTCCCACCTCTCTCACATTACGCCTGCCGCAACTAGACTACAGTTCATTTCCTTGACCGAGCGGTAAGCATATGGCGTTCCTAATGGGTTGAGCAGAACTTTCTCCCATTGTTTTGCTGGGACAGCTTCGCTTGCACACGACGCCCTCAGTTCGCAGCGAAGAGAATCAAAGTTGCGTGCGCACGAGGCGTTCTGGCAATTTTTAAACCGTGTCCAATTTTGCCGCGCTGCCCTTATAAATCGAAGTGACTTGGAAACATGTTCAATCACAGTTGTACACGCTGATAGGAAGTGTGCTTGTTCTCTCGTTAAACGAAACAAAAACCTCATTTGCGCGTTTTATTACGTGAGCGGCAAGATATTTTTGGAACTGCGCTCGAAAGTGGGACTCTCCAAATGATGACTCACCCCATGTTTGACTCAAGTCTGGAATTTCATTCATCATCGTGTCTCAATACTCTGCTTGATGAAACCTCCTCCGTGCAACAAGTCCTGTGTGGCCGTAATCCATATCGCTGCAAGTCAAGGCGTAACTCGATTAGTCGGTCTTCCCGCCAGGTGTCCCTCTGTTGGATCAGTGGCATAGTCATCGACTGTGCAGGCGCTGGAATGGCAATGGAGATCACGTACCTTCTGCTAAGCTCCAGACGCCGGCTACACAGTTGGGTTGCCACCTTTCCTAGTTTCTAAGTCCTCCCGGGCAGCTGTCGTGGGAAAATCTGTGAGTTTACACTGAACTAGTCGTTCAAAGTTTGTGTTTGTCAGCGACACGCACGGTCTTAGCTCACTCATTCTGTTTACCCCCCGATGTGTCCCGGTTTTTGTGTCTGCGAGGTGGCAACCCTACTACACAAAGAGAGAGGCGTCTCTTAGATGTCGCGCAGTTGCGGGTTTTGTTCATCGAATGTCAAATCCAGCCCAGTGCGATAGTGATTTTCTCCAGTTCACTCCCCTTAATTCAGTAGATTGAAGTCACGGTGTCTTGCGTCTTTCGTCTCGAGATGCTTTACCTCCCGGTCCTGTGAGTTACTCTTCAGCTGGTCTTCCCGAGCCTGTCAGTAAAACCGTGAAATACTCATTCTCCCTTTGAGTTGGGTGCAATCCGTGCACAGTTGACGAGTGTAAAATCTGCAGTGGCAAAAGGTGCTGTTAATCCCGACCATGTCAAGCTCATCGAGACACCTTTAATATATCCTGAAATCGTCTTGTTTGGACTGACTGCTACGAGTGTTGTTTGCAGAAAAGAATAATCAGAATGACCTGTATTGGGGAAGTTGACCTGTTGCTTATGATGACGATACTGAACATGATGATGATTAATGATATTGATACATGTGATAATGCGTCATGATGCTTAAAACAATCATGCTTCAAAAGGATGACGTTGAACATGATAATAGCGAGCATGCTGACGAGTATGATTTGTGGCTGTGCTGCGTTATTTCTATTAAATTCCGACATCTTTTTTCCACGGAACGCATACCAATATTCCTCGTTTAACGACGCCGTGCAACCGCTTAATGTCTAATCTCAATCTGAGCAGCTCTTCCACCCAGAGAAAAAAATATATATATATCTCCACTATAATCTCAGCGGGAATTTGTCAACTAAAAAAATGGAGACACGCGCACACAAAAAACACAAACTATTTCCAGGCCAGATGATGGCTGGTGCCTGCATGATTGTTTTAAGCCTCTTCACTCCAGCTGGCTCAACGCCATTTCGGATTTTATCCAACACATCTCGGCAACAAAGTATATTCACGTTTCACCTTTCAAACCATTATGAGACTACAATTCAAGTGCCATACGCTCGTATACATTTTTCCAGTGTTTTGTGTTTTTGACGCGTGTATTATTGTTCGCATAGCTTGGTAAATGTCTACATTGTCATTTTTTAACCGGCCATGTGAATGAAACGCAAAGAAAAAGCCCACGGACGCATATTTTTGGACTCGTGGCGATTTTTTTTTTACGAGAAAGCTCTTTTTATTAAACGGAGCGCACAAATCTCGGGAGGAAATCCGTGCAAGCAAGCCCATGGGCACCAGATTGTTGCCTTAATGTTTGTTCGAGAGGAGGGTGAATGTGTGTGCGGGGAGGGAGGGGGGGGCAGGGAGCAGTGAGTGCGGGCTCAAGGGTGAAGTATGGTGGGGTGGGGTGAGAGGGGGAGGGCCCTGAGGACCAGCTCTGGGTGTAGAAATTGGTTTATTTTTCAATTTATACTTTCGTGCTGTAGTTTAATTATGCAAGTGCTCGTATTGCACGTTGACAGCCAGAATATATTATACACTTATGGCATGCATTTTTTTGTATTTTATTTTAATAAGAGTTAATTACTACAATCATCTAACAATGAAATACGCTAGGGTACTCTGCAGTGTACAAAAACACAATGCAGTGCAGTCAAACCGCAATACAATGCAACTCCATGCCACAATGATCTAGGAAACACAATTTTTGGAAGTACAGCTGTTAGATTTAAAAAAATAACGCAACAAAATAAGTAAACTGTTGACAGCTTTCTATTTCAAGTTACAGGAAATAAATGACCCGCTCTTAACGTTAAGGGGGAACTCGGTGGTGCAGTCGTTGGTTCAATGCACTCTGAACGCCAATACACGAGTTCCATTCCAAACCTCGGTTCACATCAGCAGCGAGTGACTTCAGAATCGGTCCTGGGCCCATCCTGCGTCAATGCATATTGACCAGCGTGGTGAAGTATGGTCAAACAACCCCTATAACTGAGCAGCACGACATTAGAGTGTCACAGCCACCCGCGGGTACGGGCAGGAGTGATCAATGTAGTGGGAGAGGTTTTGATGAGATCGCAAGGGGTGGCCTCGCTCCGGGAGCTCGATTGGGGCCGGCTGTGCAGGGAAGATGTTGGGTTTCACCGCGCGAGAGTCAACCAATGATATGAAGCAGTTGCGTTAACACGGTGTCCGTTTAATAACTCCGAGTGAACCTGTTTTACAACTCGCGTTGTCAGAATAGTACGCACCGATCGCGTGGATGAACCACCTAGGAACATTATTCTTTACCGTTTATATTTCACTGCCAATGACTGACTGCGTCGATGATGGGACGCTTTAATTCGTGGCATCCCAATGTTGTTTTCTGTTGGCCGCTGCGTCGGTCAAAACCGCGGGGCCAACTGCTGGGTTTGTGCCCACAATTCGCTTGCAATGCGCGTCGCTCGCAAACATGTACCTGCACTCTGTCAGGCCACGTCGGATGTGAACGGTCGGTTCTGCTGTTCCTCTACACCAGAGAGTATCTGGTGGCAGACAAGGCAACATCAAAGGAGAGGCATTCGAAATGTTGAGACCCCCCCCCTCGTCAACCCCCCTCCGCCCGGAAAAAGTATACGTAAATGGTGTGTACACACGCACAGCCTTTCATATATGGGCAGGAACGGAAACACAGTGCATGTGTCTTTTAGTAACATTATACACGCAGGAAAAGTCTGAGCTCCGTCGATAAGTGTGTGGGTGTCCCTCCACAATAGCCTTAATTCATATTACTCAACAGCGCAAACAATCATTACGGCACAGCCGTATTGCAGCAGTTTCTGTTTCTTTTTTTACGTCTTAAAAAATAGTCCCACAGAGTAATTGGTTCGCTCTGTGTGGTGTTTTACTCATTTGCGGTACTGTAATGCATTTCATATTTTACACGAAAGATTGAAACAAAACAAAAACAAATGCCGGTGGTGAGCAAGCCCAAATCGAAAAATGTTCAATATAGTCATCATTAACACGGCCTCTGAACAAAAATTTATTACAACTTGAGTCGGGTGGTGATGCTGCCTTGCAGTAAGAGCGCCCCTGGATTGATTCCCGGCTCGAGTGCCTCTCTGTATGGAGTTTGCCTGTTCTCCACGTGTCCACGTGCGTTTTCGCCAGTCACTCTAGTTACCTTGCACACTCCAAAGACTATCCAGGTTAATTGGCCTGCCGACTAAATTGCCCGTCCCGGGTACAGCCCTGCCTTGCGCCCTGGTGATAACGGAGAGGTGATGAAGACCGAGATCACTTCACGTATCGTTTGCCACTTATGTTAGCCCGAGCTGGGACTCGAACTTTAGGTCACCTTATAGCAAAGTGCGCTAACCACAGCACCTCTGTACCACCTCAGCTTTTGTCGGTACCGCTGTCTTGCACTAGCCCGTTCTCTGCTTGTTGCGCATCGCAGAGGTTCGCGGCTCGAATGCAGCAGCCACCCTGGTTAATACTGTAGGTATGATAACCATAAAATGACTACACGCAGTGCACTGCAGAGTGAGTGTTGAAGATCACTTTCCAGCAGTTGTAAGTCTAGACCATTGTGCACCGGTGCCAAGGTCCATTTTTGAAAATAATACCTGCAAATTACTCATTCGTGATTATGCATAGCAAACATAGGCCCCTGCTGTGAGAGCTTGGCAGGAACCATCCGAATAAGGGTCATGAAACTCATTGAGGCTTTCCTGGTTAACAAGCATGATAATAATTTGCATAGACAAACGTTTGCAAGATGAGGCAATATAAATTGTCGTTCTTTAAACAGGGTTGCTCTGAAGATGGATCTTTGAAACATCCGCTTATTCAAGTATACGTCTCTGACAAACGTAGTTAATTTGTCACAAAATCTGGAATTATTATATTATTTGTCTCTTCCCTGGGGTGTAACCGATGCTGGTAACGTCGTGAGCTTTTCTTTAATAACTCTACTGGCACTTGCAGAGCCAACGCTAATTTGCCGCGGTGTTCGCTCAAGTCATCAGACGGGGTAGTCCTTTGAAATAAATAGGTACAACTTGTAATAAAACACAAAAAATTGAGCTCGCAGATTAGGGCTATGGCCGCTGTGTCATTGCAGCGGCCCTAACCCTCGGCCCCTAGGGGTTAAAGTAACAAAAATATAAAAAATAGAGCTCGTATTCTCGCACAACAATTAAAGCAGCAAACCAATAACCGAGTACCTTATTTGCTGTGTAAATGGAGCACCTTGAGCAAACACTTTGTGTGGTCCGAAACAAAAAAAATGGAAAGAAAAAAGGAAAGAAAATCTTCACTTTCAGGGATTTTCTTTGGAAGAAAGAGTTCTTGTTTTTATAAACGCACAGCGCACGGAGACAGCCACGTTGCTTAGCTGCTGAGACCAGCGTGGGGCGCGAGATCTTACCGCTTATGAGGAATGTAATATTGGCTTTAGGGGAATCTGCTCACGGTCAAACATACACGAAAAGAGGTATTTCTACCAAGTTTCCACATCTGCTGACTCTGCGAAGACAAGCCATGCTCCCCACCAAAACGGGAACCGGATCAAAAATATAAATAACTAAGAGCATTTGAATGTAATGATTCAATTATAGACGGGAAATTTAGGTTGATTGGTCGACTAAAAAAGTGTAATCATCTACGTTTCCTGGTCTTATTTACTTGTGCCGTTTTGCAAACGGTGACCGCCCCAAGCATCTTGCCCGCCGCAGTCAGGTAAACCCCACACAAGCCACGATGTAGCTGATGCTGATGATGCAGTCACCACGCACATCACCTCCCATCCAGCGGCACGTGGTAACAGCATTTGCACACTTTTTACAACAATATTATTGTTGTCCGACCAATCGAGGAATGGCATCGAGAGTCGGCAGAGCAAGTTGATTACATGCAGGCAGCGCTCCTCTTGAATTAAAGTGCAGTGATTCTGAACTCAAACTCGGTATCGTTTACGTGCAGCGGCGGTGCCCAATTTGGCCATAGTCGAGTGTGGGTGGCCTCACGATCCCTCCGCACAGCAGCCACTCGCGAACGCGATGCGCCAGCGAATTCACGTCACAGTCGGTACGGGATCGGTCTTGGCCGCGGGAGGGATATCCATAACGAATGTCTCCGCCCAGACCGAGAAGCCGAATGAAGTTAATTCTCTCAAAAAAATGAAGTGAAGTAGCTGGGCTGGAAATGAGGAACAAAATGTATATTTGTTGCTGGTTTTGCGTTGAACGTATATATGTTATAAATGTCCTATTCTAAAAAAAAACACTTAAGAAGCGGCACAGAAACGTTCAATATCACTCTAATGCCTTCGTATATCTGTGTTTTCATCCATCTCTGCCAGGAGCTTTAAAACGGCCTCACTTTGGGCTCTGGTACATCTATTTTCCATATTGAAAGAAATCTTGTGGTCTTACACTCCTTTCTGTGATTCTTTGTTTATGCAATTATTATTATATTCATTTCACGTATTTTTTACACACTTATAAGTATATTACAGTATCTGCCCATGTCATCAGCCCTTAAGGGGTGAGAGTGGGCACAAAAATGTGGAACCAATCAAGCGTATAAGATGCTGGGCTTTCCGATTTGGTGGTGGCGGAGCGTGCGGAGGGCCAGTGGCTGGCTCGCGGTTGGCGGTGGGGAGATGGGGACACCGCGGGACAGACGTGCGGACAAGCGTTTGTCAGCCGCTGGGCTGATAAGGTCAGAGTGGGCCACGCTCTGGAGGTCTCGAGAAGACACAAACGCGATTGACTTCTCATAAAGAGCGCAAGAAAAAGAGGAATGATCGCACAAACATTCGGAAAATATTCCGCATCCGTTTAAACAGTGGCAGCTTCTGTAATCTGCACAGACACCGAGATGAAAGAGGTTCCCCGTAATTTATTTTGCGTTGTGTTTAGTTTTGGCGGTGATGTCACTTAACAAAGGGGTTAAATTTGGCCAAGCTACGTTATTCACAGCGGGGGGATCTTGAAAATACAAGGGCGGGCAAGCAAAAATATTATATAACTAGATATTTAGGCTTCGGTTAGTTTCAAGTTGGAATGGAAATAAATTGGTAGTGGAATTAACACACGAGGATTGATTTGTAATTTAATCAGTAGGGATTCGGCTGCGTGTGCACATATTCCGTCACTGCTGAGTGCTGTGAAGCGCGCAGTCAAGCGACGTTGCGGAGGAGAATTTTCACGAAAAAAAATAAAAGTTTTCACAACAATTCTATATCGGCGCGTGTTGAATTTGTACAATCAACGGGGCTTTAAAATCAACAGGGATTTTATACAATCACCCAGATGAAGCTCTTACACTCGCTCTGCCACTCAAAACATGAGCTTTAATCTTGGTCAATAAAATTTCCAATGACGAGAATCCGTGACAGTGCCACTGCAACGAAGCGAGAGCCAGTTGTGTAATCAGTCAACACGCAAGCAGATTACCTATTTTACTCGCACACGTCAATTCAACCGTGTACCAAACAACAACGGACCGAGGTGGTCTGGGAACGGAGGCGGTGAAGAGATCGGTGATGGAGGATGAGGAGGAGGGGGCGAGAGAGAACCTGAGTGAGAGCGAGGGGAACGCGGGGGGGG
>JAZEWT010000020.1:6253155-6263732 GCA_036362905.1 Mordacia mordax | reverse complement strand
CTATATGTATTATAAACACATTGATAATTTTGCATTTACATTTTTTAGTTGAAAGTCAGATCATATTTTACAAGTTATTCTGCAACGACGTGTGTTTTCTGAAAAACATTTTTTTATTGTTTTTTTGTTGACGTGCCATTCTCTCCACAGCTCTGTGCAGCGCTTTGTGATCCTCGGGTGAAAAGCGCTCTATAAATGCAAATATTATTATTCTATCCGTCGTAAGCCAAATCCGACCCAAATCTGGGCGTCTCTTCCACCGACCTGGACAGACTAGGATGGTGAAGTATGGTCAATCAACCCCTCCAGAGCAAACGCAGTACAGGCAGGCCTTCATCCGTCGGTGGGTCACTGCCCGAGTTCTCACGGCCGTGCCGCGCAGCCCTCCGATGCCCTGCGTGGTCGCGCCGCACGTCTCTCTGCTACAATGTTCGACATCCGGACTCCACGTGTCGGCAGCCTCTTCGGCTCCACGCGGTGCTCAACGTCGGACGCTGCCCCGAACAACGCACGGCGCGACGCGAAAATCCCAGCGGACGAATAGCGCGCAGCAGCAGCAGCAACGCTGCCGTCGCGCTCGCCTCTCTGCCGTGACACGGGTCACGAGGCAGTCACCGGGATTTGCCCGTCCCAGGTCTGGACTTACGGAGAAAGCCAGTCCCGGGGAGGTGCCTCCTGTCACGCGCGCGTCTTTTGCCGGCGAACCGCTCTATTAAATCGCAAATCCGTAGCCGGGGTTGGCCTCATTAATCTGCGCGGAGCATTGTTCACAAAGCCGGGCGGCGCTGAGCGACCCCCGAGCGCGCCATAAATCACGCAATTTTCACCGTAAAATGACACTGCGCTCTGCAGAGCGCGCACGGGGGGCGCGCTGCTGCTGCTGCTGCTGCGGCGGCTGCGGCGGCGGTGGTGGTTGAGGGTTCACGTTCGTAATTTAAGGCTGCGGCTGGCCCTGGCGCAGGAATGCGACTCCACGTGTGCCGAGAAGAGGTCGAAATCCTCCGCGACAGAGAGGAAAGAAGACCCTTCGCTTATTCTGATCGGAGTGGGATACCACCGCCGCTAACGCGTATTTTCTTAGGCGCGTTATTTTCCTAATTATTATTTTTTTTTCAAAACATATATGTAAACGCGAGCGTTACATTTTTCTTTGTTTGTTTCCCAAGTCTCGCAAACACAGTGCAGTGCAGCGCACTCATTTCCTGTGGAGGCGTCCTGGGTTACAGAGACGTTAGCAGGGGGTACATTCTAGCGGATCCCCCCTTGCGCAGACCCCTCTCTAGCTCCCTCGCAGCATCCCCCCCCCCACCAGCACCGCTCCGCAAGACCCCCATGGTCGCTTTCCCCATCCCCTCGTTTTTTGTTCCTCTCTCAACATCCCTGCGCTGGCTTCTGAGCCAAACAGGTCGCTGCGCTCAAGAGTACGTTTAGCAATTACACGTCTGGCACGAAAAGTCACGACTGACATTCACGGTGGGATGAGTTAATCATGATCATCAATAGCATCCACCAACACCAGTTCCACCATCATCTCCATCGTTCACTCTCACCACCACCATCATCTATGCCCATCATCACATTATTGATCGTCATTACCCACCGCCACTGACACTGCAATCACCTCCAGACTCATCATCACAATCATCATCAGGAGGTGATGATGACGATCACCAGGAGATATCATTACGGCTATGGATTCTTGAAAGCACCTGTGCGGAATTGTCGGCGTTTTCCCGTCACACCGACTACGTCGAGTCCCTGCCACGTGCTTAACACTCGTTGATGGAAGTGGCCAAATCACCCAACGCAGGATTCTCCTGATGAGCGGTGTTGAGATTCAGTGAGGCTTAACAGCATGAGTTCTTTATGAGTATCATCATCACGATGATCATTATATATAATTACCATCCTCTTCATCCTCATCATCATCACCTATCCTTTGTTTATAACAATAGCTGTAGCAGGAACAAACACTGCTTTTGTGGCAGAACTGGTGTAAACCCTAAGGCATTATCCTAAAGTTCCAGAACTAAACAATTTTAGTTTAAAATAAACAAAGTTACTCAACTTTTTACCGGATGACCCAAAGCTGAAATTAAAACCATCAGAGTGAATTTCAAGCTGATTTAAAATCACAGGGTCGAGCGGTGTCGGTGATCAGCAGCACAGCACAATCAACTTGATAACACGAGTTTGTTTCTTGAGCAGGACTGATAACGCAAAGAGTGACATCTGAACCAGCCCTGAGGGCTCCCCATTTCGCAAACCCAGACTGACCACCGGAGTGAAGTATGGTCAAACGTGGAGGGCTCTTATCTAGCAGCTGCTTTAGCAAGAGCTGTGAATTATTTCCACCAGCAAATCTACTCTCTCTATGGGCGATATCATTTGCAATGTGTAACACGTTCTTCTGCCGTCCTTTCGTGCTAACGTTTTTCTATCACCATGACTCATTGTACCTGGATTTCTTCCCAAAGTCCTTTTGGTAACAATGTTGCTGCTGGCTCTCTGAAGTTTAACAAGAGTACCCGACAGGCGGGACGTTAACCCAAAATAAGACGCAAGCGCGCCTTGCTGGTGTGCAGATTAAATTCGTGCTTATGAAGGATCTAGACTCCCTGCCATCAGTGTGGACGTACAAAAGCACAAAAATTCTCCATTACACATAGACTACCGTAGTGTTATAACGCTGCGTTACACCGACATACAAAAGAGCGCTATGGCATCACGCCCCTCGCTCGCCTGAGTTTGTATTCCCGAGAGAAGCCACGTGGCACGCACGTGGTCGCTCTGCGAGCCGGCAACTGAGCTCCTGCGTTAGGAGGCTCGTGGCTCCCGCCTCCTAATTGGTGCCATTCACGCCTCGCCGTTACCGATGCACGCACTCCGCATGCTGTGTCCGGGCACTGACGGCCGCCTGCCAATCGCGCTGACCCCGACGGGTTAAACGTCGGCTTAAATCGTCGAGTGATTGTGGCTGGTTTCGTCGTGACGCCGACGGTTTTGTGAGAGGAACGGCTCGGAACGCCGTGCGTTTGACCGGGTGATTGCACCGAGCGAACGCGCTCGCTCGAGAGACGGATCGCGGCAGAGCGATTATGTAGGTTTTCACGGCTCGATGAACGAGAATCGCTCTCAAGAGCTGTTCTTTGAGACATAGGCCGTGGCGAGCGCTTCTCCTCTCTCCTTCGCCACGTTTCGCGTCCCACGCGCAGTCGTTCAGAGTCGACGGGTCATTCCTGCCCAGCCTCAATGCTGGCTCGTTACATTGCTTGGGTCGGTAAAATTGGTAATGCACTGCGTAACTGCACCACTTGGGTGGGCAATAAAAAGTGTTTTATTATTTATATTACGCTTCATTAGTTTTCAACACAGGGAAAAGGGGGAGCTTGCAAGTAGTATCATGGAGGAGGAGGGAGGGGAGGGATAGACTGCTTCCTCCCCCAGAAACGTGGAATTGCCATCACTGTTGAGAGATGGCCCGGTCGCAGTGAATTTCTAGAACGTAATTAAATATTGGCTGTCTTCCCCTCGCCTCTCTATCGTTTCTTTGCTGCGCCTCTGTAATGATCTCACATCTCATTGTCAGAAACTGCTTAGTCCTGAACAGGGTCGCTGTGCGCCGGAGCCTATCCCGGCAGACACAGGGCGCATGGCAGGGATATACCTATGATGGGACGCCAGTCCATCACCGGACACTGCGGGCAATTTAGTCTACAAGCCGATTAACCTATGAAGCAGCATGTTTTTTGGACTGTGGGAGGAAACCGGAGTGCCCGGCGAAAACCCACGCGGACACGGGGAGAACATGCAAACTCCATACAGAAAAGCACCCAAGCCGAGATTCGAACCCGGGACCTTCTTGCTGTAAGTCTGTAAGGCAATTGTAATGCTTTGTAATGTCAGCAAGCCAAGCACTATTCCTGGCTTCTTCTTTGTTTAAATTCTGGGAGGGAGACACCAAATCCAGAGATTAAGTCAGAGCCGCTTCCTAACTTACACACAAGAATTCAGCAGCGCGATGTGTTAGCTCATATTTCATTAATGACTTTTTTGTTATGAAATCCTGAAACCATGCCATTTTAAACTATTATTACGTGATCTGGCTGAGTGAAATCTCAAGCAATACTTATTGTTTTTGAATAACTCATTATCATCTACCATGATCTCTCTACTGCTGAATGAAGCACAGTAAAACAACCCCACCGTGACAGTAGCAGCATGGGGAGGCCTTCATCCAGCAGTGGATTTTGGCAAAGGGCTGCCAGTTATTAAACCATCATCAGTATCAATACCCGCGTAATCTTGTACAGGGTGGCGGGAAGCCGAAGCCTATCCTGGCAGATAGAGGGCGCTAAGCAGGGCTCTACCCGGGATGTGACGCTAGTACATCGCAGGACATTGGAGGGAATTTACATCAGCAGGTCAATTAACCTAGACAGCAGAATGTATTTGGACAGTGGGAGGAGGCTGGAGTACAAGGCGAAATCCTACGCGGCAATCGAACCAGGGTTCCTTGCTGTGAGGCGACAGCGCTGCTCACTGTGCCACCGCGCCGCCACATTATTAAAGCATGAATATTCAGTGAGTGTATGCGGATTGGGTGTATGGTTCCACCCAACTCAAAGAGTTGTCATCACCAGTGTTTAGAGCTTAAAGGCCGCCAGGAAAGAGAGCCAACGGGCATGAGTCATAATTTATTACAGCATTATTTTCTTAGCGTTAAATGGATTGGCTGGCAGAAGACGCATTACGGCTTTCTTTTGTAGTTTGTATGTCATAAACAACAAAAAACAGCAACATGGTTAAGAGCAACTTCCTATTGTCACTGTGACTTCAAGTCCTACAGCACCTGCCAGCTCTGTTGCTGTGGCTTTCTGCCAATCCTCGAATGATTACCCAGCCACAGTGACTAGAATCTCTTGTTTTGGCCGCTTTTAGACTAAGCGCTCGGTTTTGTTCGGCCGAGATGGACCAATAAACACACGTGGTTCTCAACGTGCAGAGAAGCAGCTGGCAGTGTCTTCTGCTCAATGGATAGTGGGGGGCTTCGCCCACTCGTCGTTCAATTCCATCCGCGTTCGTTAAAGGTGCCGGGCGTAAAAAGGTCCCCACGGCGGCTGGCACTCGGGCTACATTGTCACCATCGGCAAAACCCACGAGCCGCGCGTTCAATCGGCGGCTTTTAAAACATCCCCTCCGCTCTCGCTTCCTGCTTTTGTGAGAAAATAATCCAACTCCAAAGAAAAACAAGCCGTGTACGGCACACAGATTAGCACGCCGTGGAAAAAGTAAGCTACCCCCCCCCTCGCAGGCACCACGTGGGCGTGAGCCACGAGCTGCGGTTGATTCGACGCGAGGAGGCTCTACCTCGGTCCGATGGGTTGATTGATGATGATAGCGGAACCAAGTCGTGTGGGTGTCCTTTAATTAGAATAAGAGCAGGGTTTAGCTGAATATTTACATGGTGGTTTGTTTGGGCTTCCCTCCTACTCTGTGCACTGATCTTATTGGGAAATTGTCCGCGCCTGCAATCGCGGTCACACAGATTGGCTGGCGCTCTGCGTTAGAGAACCGCAGCCGTGTGGCGGAGTGTTTGTCCGCTCTATCAGAGAGAGAGAAAGAGATCACTAAAACACGGAACTAAAGCGGCACCGCTGTTTGAGCTCAGCATCTCGCACTTTTAATAACAAAGGATCGTTGCATCTGGAGTTGGGAGAATCGGATAATGTAATCAACAGCTTTTAAGATAAATTCTCAGACATCGGGTCAGGAAAACCTACATCGATGCAAAGTACGTGATCGATAATTTTATCCAACCTTGATTCAATTGTACAAGAGGAAAATCATTGGAGGGAAAAGTTCCACTTGTGTTCCCACGTGCCGCAGGACGGGAGGTGGTAGGCGGGGTTTGGTAATGCAATTGGCATCATCGGCAATTAAAAAGGGGACCCGAGTAATCAATCGCGAAAGAGTTGTCGATGTAATGTTTCATCGTCAATAGACTTCAACGACTACATTCTTCCCAGCGTTAATTACGATCGATTAACAGGCGCGCACGCGACGGCCGCCGCAGAGGAGGAGATCGTTAAATCATTGGCTTGTATTTTAACAATAATCATTAAGACTTCGTGGGTGACGCTAAGCGCTGCAGCTCGGGACACTCTTCCATCTGCGCTCGACTCACCAGCGTAAAACCCACCTCTCCGCATTCATTAACAATCTCTCCCTGAACCGCTCTCTATGCTTCTACCACATTCGGCACCAACACCGCCTTGAAAATTAAACTGTATATCAGGTGACGTTTCGGACAATGACCCTGCTTCCTAGCACGTACGTTGAGGCCCGAGAGATGAGTGGGGAAGAGTTGGAGGCGACACTTTAATCCTTTGTTACGATGGCCACCACCAGGGGCCAGTACAGCAACATCAATTACTGTACTCTTTCCGAAATTCTCAACCGGGTGGATCGCGACCCATTAGTGGGCCGTGAGCGCCACGGTGGCATGGGGAGCCTTTCATCCAGCAGTGGATGACAAATTGGAAAGTGTACATGTATACGCCACTTCCGATCGTGTGCTGAAAGGAGGGGTGCTTCGCACTGCCCTCTGCTGGAAAGTTTATGAGAGTGGACCCCTGGTTGGGATACGAACTCCGGTCTCTAGACTTGGGAGCCGCGCTGCCACTGTCTGCACCCGGAAGTTGGTACAGTCGGGATTAAATGACCCACAGCCGGAGCAGATAGACAATGACCGGCGTGACGTCAACGTCTTCACGTAATTCGTTTGGAACGTTTCGTTTCGAACTGTGGGCGATGGCAATCAACGTTAAAATCGTTCCCTATTTATTATAGACGCTTGATAGATGTTTATTGTCACAGCGGAATATAGGCAGTGAGCTTGCAAGCTCTGGATGCGGGATTCCTGCGACACCAAACGTTCGAACTGACAATGTGCAACAACGCACGGCGGTGTCCGTGACAAGGTGGAATGCGTTAGATTGTGAAAATATTAAAAAATAACGAACTCTATAGTCATGACGTAAAGAGAAACACGCAAAATTGCATCGGGCACAAATAGCCAATAATTCCAATAGATTCCAACAAAGTGCAACAGTTTAACTGTGTGATGCGAATAACTTTAAGAAACATATTGCATAATAAAAAGATCTGCAAATCTTTAAACCACCTAGCAATTGAATGCAATCACACCTCGAGACATGGGACGGTTTGTGCTCATCTCTCATATTCCTGAACGAGGTGTGAATATCCACATTTCTATGGCAGGGTCAAGTATGTTCACAGCATGACCGTCGTTGTCTTCATACAACGCAAGACTGATTTGGTCAATCCGAGACACACGAGGTGGCCATGGCATTACTACATTCTGATTGTGAGCCATACGCTATTTGCGTATTATGGAGCAATGCTAATAGTTTAGGTTTAATTGTTTAATTGTGTCATTTAGTTATGTAAGCCGGAGCTTATCCCAACAGGCACTGGCCGCAAGGCAGGGTTATACCCAGGATTGAACGCCAGCCTATCGCGAGGCACCGGGTGAAATTTAATCGGCAGACCGGTAAAGCCAGACAGCAGCGTGTATTTGAAGTGTGGGAGGAAACCGGAGCACCGGGCACAGGAAGACACGCGCAAACTCTCATACAGCAGTGCGGCACCCGAGCCGCCGGGAATCGAACTGGGAAATCTGGCTGTGAGGTCGCATTGCCACTCACGGCGCCACCCTCTCGGGTTTATGTTTTGTTTGATCCAGGAGAGCAAGTGTCGCCATCCCACCACCCTCGCACACTCGCGCTCTTCGAGCTGCTCGCACTGCGTGGGGGGGTGACATCACCACCACTTAGCGGTGAATGACAGTTGTTTTGTCGTGCGCGCGCGCGCGAGGGTACGTGCAAGCCAAGTCGCGGTTTAATAAACAGCTTTGATGGATTGTACAACCGGACATCAATCATGCACATTTCACGTCAGTTGGAGTGGAGTAAAATGATTTAGATTTCTGACACGCACGCTTCGAATGGACTTGAGAGAGAACAACTCAGAGTATCAGCGAGTCTCGAGGGGGTTCCGCA
Organism: Mordacia mordax; assembly: GCA_036362905.1. Taxonomy (NCBI): domain Eukaryota; kingdom Metazoa; phylum Chordata; class Hyperoartia; order Petromyzontiformes; family Petromyzontidae; genus Mordacia; species Mordacia mordax. The sequence goes on along the minus strand of JAZEWT010000020.1, from coordinate 6,255,648 downwards.
TTGTGGGATGTTTGGCCAATTCTCTGAATCAGTGTTTATAATTCTGGGCGAAAAATAGTAGAAGAGTCGTTGGAGAAAACCCATACATACGAGGGAGAAAACACTCATAGCTTCACTGCCATCTCCTGGCCAAATCACAGTCTACACCGCCTGGTATATCCTCCGTTGTATCCCATTCAATAAGCGGACTCAAGCCTGCTTTGCTTTGAAGATCTATTTTCAGACGTGAGTAGATTAATATTCATGGCCCTTTCATATTTAACAAGCGACTGCAGTGATCTATCCACTGCTGGATAAAGGCCTTCTCAAACCGATCCTGCGATGCAACCAGCGATCTCGCCCCGACACGCAACCTCATCGCTCCATCTTCGATGACGGCGTCCTTCTCTTAGGCGCACAACCACCTTCGGCTGCTACACCTGCAGGGCTCTCTCTGGCGCTGCTCCGACATACAGCCGTGACCTACTGCAAGCACCCTTCTCAAAACAACTTCGACCATCCAATACGGGCTTGCGGCATGTGCCCAAATCGCACCTCCAGTCGATGATAGGTGACAGAGCTTTCTCGCTCGCTGCTCCCAGACTCTGGAATGCCCTTGACATGCCGTTCTCTCCGCGGCTCTGTGCAGCGCTTTGTGACTCTCGGGTGAAAAGCGCTCTATGAATGCAATTGTTATTGCCACAGCTGGCAACATCGTGCCCCCCAGCAACGCTTCCTGCCCAAGCCCAATTACTTTAATTCGCAGACAGTGCGATGTCGGTAATGTGCGTATAGTCTCTCCAACACGTGTTCCTCTTTCACACTGTATTCCCTAGAGCGGCCCTCTTGAGGAACACGTCTTGATACGTTTTTACGTTTTTGCGTACGAATTTCCACGTCTCGGACGCATTTTTTTATTGTCTCGCAATGAATCTAGCATCACTCTTCGTAATGCCAAACATCCATCTCCCCAAAACCTCTTCGTGCACATTTCAGCATTTGGTCGAATGCCGAATATTTTTTTTTTTGCGGTCAATTTCACCATATCTGATCCAAAGCATTACATCGAGGAGTCCCCCCCTCCTCCACCTCGCCAGGTAGCACTGCTGCGCTCATCGTTGACTAACAACTCCATGCCATCCCCGCTGTTACTCCGGCGTGACGATCTTTTTCCAAGGGCCTGGGTTCAACATCCCAGCTTGCATTCATTTTCTTAAACTAATAAACACTGGTGGACTGCGCTGAAGCCCAATCTCCTGTTTTTACAGCAAAGTTATGAATAGGTTAGGGAAGTTGGCCACGGCTCGGCGGCTAAGTAATTGATTTAAAACAATATGTTTAATGAGACGTTGATCTGAAGGCGAAGGCATTGATGTAAACATTTCCCATGGTTTGAACGCAAGCTCGGTGTTTTCTGAACACACAAACACACGGCCCGGTGTGCTGGTGGCAAAGTGCGAGTGAGAAATGAGCGCGCACGTGTGTACGCGCGGGCAGAACACGCGTGTTCGAGGCGCAAGTGTGTTCAACGCGCACACGCGCGTACGTGCGCCGGTGTGTTTAACATCACACACACGCACGCACGCGTGTGCCAGTGTGTGTAACGCGTGCAAGCAGGGTCCGCGAGTGCGCGCACGCGATGCACTCGCGCTCGAGCGCAGAGATAATTGCATGAGAGCGACTCCAGGTTCCGCCTGCTCCCACGGCACTCGGTAAAGAGTGATGGTTCCACAGCCATGTCAACACCGCTGCAATGACAGTGAAAATATGTACTGGATAGGCAGAGAAGACGGGACATCGCCCAAAACATCGCCCACTGCATGTTTACGTATTTTATTTTTAGGGCACTGCTGTTGATAATTCTGTCGAGCGCTTGTTATTTGTGCTTGTGTTTGCTTATATTTAAAATGTTTACATATTCATATGGAACATATATATATTTTGGAAACTTTTTAATGATTTGCAGTCGTTTTTTTAACGATTCAGCAGGATCATGCTTTGCAATTTGATGACCACAACGTTGTCCCGCAGCAGCCTTAATCACAGCCCGCTTTGTCTTACACCAGCCTTACTGACGGGCACTAGCACCAACACTCCCTACAGCGAATCATTCATTCAGCATCACTGCCCGCTTAATCCTGTACAGGGTTGCGGGGGGGGGGTACGATCCGGGTCGACGGAGGGCGTAAAGCAGGGGAATATCCAGAATGTGATGCCAGTACATCGCAGGGCACACTTTTTGGGGGCAATTTACTCAGCAGGCCAATTAACCGAGGCAGCAGCGTGTCTTTAGACCGTCGGCGGAAACCGGAGTACCCGGCGAAAATCCACGCGGGCACAGGGGAAATAATCGCGATGACTCAAGCCTGCTTTGCTTTGAAGATCTATTTTCAGACGTGAGTAGATTAATATACATGGCCCTTTCATATTTAACAAGCGACTGCAGTGATCTATCCACTGCTGGATAAAGGCCTTCTCAAACCGATCCTGCGATGCAACCAGCGATCTCGCCCC
>JAZEWT010000020.1:6241417-6252925 GCA_036362905.1 Mordacia mordax | reverse complement strand
GAGCCAATCAACCTATCCAGGAGCATGCTTTTTGGACTGTGGGAGGAAACCGGAGTACCCGGCGAAGTGTTGAACTTAACTTATTTTTAACAGTTGTCTCGTGCTGTGACTATCGGTGTAAAATTGTAATTTACGTTCGCCACATCGATGAGGATGCTATATAATTCAGTGTGTGATAGTCTCAATAATTTTAATGCTCCCTCGTGCAATGTTACAATAATTTATATGTTTATTTGTTCAAAATGTTGTTACTTATATTTATGAAGGTTTTTTTAAATCTGCTAACCTGCCTACCCCATCTCACTGGACAACTGTTAAAACGAGCGACAATGCTCAACTGCTCCTTCCAGACTTAATAAAAACTAACTCTGGAGAACTTTCGGTGTTAACCCTTCATACATGTGGGATTTTTGAGATACTCTGGTTTCCTCCCACATGCGCAACACGCACGAATGAAACTGACCAAACATCGCAATAGTGAATCCTCTTGAAAAGACATCTTGAGATTCAATGAGGCTTTCCTGGATATATAAAAGTCATCTTAATCAATTAAATCTACCACTGCCAGGGTTTGTTATTCTGTTTGTGCCAGGAGTAGCCTTCGTGATGCCAAGTGTTTTAATTAGTATACGATAATAAACAATAGTGATGGGAGGTGGCCAGGTAGATGACTTAGAGGTCCAAGTGGAACCACTGAAATATAAAGTTTAAATCTGGGGAGCTGCCCATTATTTTGGTCGGAGGATGGGGGGTGGGGTGGTGATGGACCGTGTTTGTTCACCAATGACTGCACAAAATCCCCCACCATACTAAATTGGGATTTGCACTTCAATTGGCTCAAATTCCAGCGCTGAGAAGTAAAAATAACGGTTGGGCAGTCAGGCAGTGGGATTGGGGTGTGCAACCCGGTGGTGTGGGCAGGAGATCCTATGCACTGTGAAAGCTCCAAATGGATTTTCTGCCTCATCGCATTATTCCGCGAGCTAATATGAGACGAAATTTGGGAAAGATTTTAAGGAAATACGATAGTGGCTTGAGATTTGAATGGAGAATGCATTTGCGTCTTGCAAGTGAAACGTTGCTGGCAATGTCTCCCCCTGCCTCGTTGCGTTACCAATTAGGAATCGCGTCGTCTCGGGGTATGAGGATGCTTCGATACCTCCATTAACGTCACCTGCGTACACCTGCGGCTTACGAACCAAATTGTTAACGAAGGCCATGACCATTTTCAATCCATATAGTTTGCATCTAATGGGTCCTCTTGACCCTTGCTGCCTCGGAGGCTACTGCACTGCACCACGGCTTTACACGCAACACTGATTCACGACCGTAGAAATCTTGACAAGCCTTGAAATCCCAATTGCGGTCGGCCATCCGCCAAGCCCAAGTTGTCGTTTACCACCCTTTTGTTAAGACACTGCTGGATCAAGGCCTCTCCACAACCTAGTGCAGACAGGTGAAGGGGGGGGAGCAGAGTACAATTCAATAATTAATTAATCTCCACTGGCCCCTGCCGGCAGAAGAGCCTCATGTGCAGCAGCCTACAGCTCCTGTGTCATACGCGACGGTCACCCAATGTAAGCGCTGTCCAGATTAACGTGTGCTCAGCAGGAATATTCTGAAAGATCTGCCATTGAACTTAGCCGATTCTCAGTGTGCGTGGTCAGGGTTCACCTGGACCACCGGGCAGTAGGACTGTTGCCATCATGAGCTTATTCTGGAGCTAGGCCACGGCATCGTACTCTACAACTTAAATCATCCAAATCAAATTGACGTTTTGCTGGGGCCAAGTGTACCATGGCCCAACTCCAGGGTTGGATTAGCAAGTACATTCCTGGTTGCCCAGTGGCCATGCTCAATCTCGCGTGTGTCTGTCGAGTAACTGAATAGCACAGAGGCTTGATTGGTACTCTACAGGTGGACAGATGAACAGTCTTTGGGGTACATAGACACAGGGTAGACATGCAGGTTGCCAATTCGTGATAGGTGTAGAAAAGCACAGTCGTCTGACTGACATCAAGCCATCGAAGAGCACAGCAGGTGAGAGACCTGCCCTTAATTTTTATTGGCATCCGAAACAGACAATGGAATTATACGGTCGCCGCCCAAGACTTAGTTTGCAATGTGCTAGATATTACACCCCCCCAAAAAGAAAATAAATACGATAATGGAGATTATATACGGCATCACCGCCGCATTTTTTTTGTGCTGCAGTATTAAACACGCAGGACCCAACTCGATTTTCACCGCGTGAAGCTAAAACCTCTGGCTTAACTCTAAACAGCTGTGGCGAGTTAATGCCGCGATCCCGGATAGCAGGAATGCCACCGTGGAGCCGCTAAATCCCTACGCTCGACAAACGTTAAGGCCCTCTGCGGTGGCACAGGGCAGGCAGCTGCCAGCGCGGAGGGCACGCGGCGTTCCGACAGCACAGACTCCACCGGAGCCGCCGGCGTTGCGCCGTCAGCACTCGACCCCCGCTGAAAAAGACAGCGCACGGCTTGGAGGAGCTCCAGCCCGTCTGTGTCTAAATTATATTAAGAGGAAATGTGCCGGACTGAAAGTGAAACGAAGGAGGGAATAAAACACTCGCTATCAAGATGACTGTCTGCGGACAAGGCTGCAAGCGGCCAAGCTGGGGCTGCACGAGCGTGGTCACGGGCCGGTTTTGACGACTTACGTGGACGGATAATGAACAGTGACGGGCACGGCATTAACTTATTATTCACTGTTTAACAGGATCAGGATGGCTTGAGCAGATTTATGGTAGAAAAAAATACTAAAAAAAACAAAAACGTGCGTCAAAGGCTGCTCGCTTGGGATAGCTCTGTCGAGTGTTACTCCTCTCTCCATCGATAGCCTTGTCGAGCGAAGGACAGAGGAAGAACGCTCGACACGGTTAACCTGAAAGAGCAGCTTTTGACAGCAGCTCTCAGACGTGCTGAGAAGAATGAATTAGCATCAGGCGGCTTCGAAACTAAACCACTGGATCGACGGTTCATGGCTTAATTGATGCAATGATCCAATTCATTCATCTTTTACACACTCACCTGGGTTTGATTCCCATGGTCAACAGAGGTGGCCAGTTCTCTCCCGTCTGTGTTTTAATCGATGCAGCTTCAGTTTTGAGACGCTCTGAACCGTGTCTCCGTCACAAGTGCCCTCCCCAACAATCAATACACAGCTTGGGCCATAAATAATTGACACGTTTATATTTAATGTCGGGAGAAATGTGTCGCTTCCTTCTGGCCCACCCTGGGTAAATGAGCACGTGTTTGTATGGATGTCCGCATTTGAGGGTACCGGGCTTGAATTCTTCACAAGTAAAAATTACATCCGCACAATAACCAGGCTTTTAATGCCTTATTTCAGCTTTACTTTCCACTTTTTGATCGCTCTTCTGAAACTTCACGGAGCCAGAAGCAATCGTCCCAAAAGGACAGTGGGAGAAATCCAGTGTCAAATCGAGTCAGGTCAGCAGAAAACGTCGTCGCCAAGAGACGTTAGAAGAATGTGGCACACGCTTGGAACAAGATTCCCCGTTGGGCGGGCACTCTGCTAGTGTGCTCAACCGATTCGGCTCCACACCGTTCCCAGCATGCCGCTAGGTTTTTATTCTGACTAGAGCAATATCGTTTCCAAACGAAACATCTAAAAAAAAAACACGCTTACGGCTACATTGGAAGTGTCTTGAAATATAATTTTTGCATTAGCAATTAAAAAAAAAGTTATTTACATTGCGGGCAAAATCTAAATACATTTTCTTTCCGTCATCAAATCTGCCCGGTGGCCAGGCGCTGTGCAGTGCGCGAAATGGCCACGGTAACGCCTCCTTCCCGGCACACGAGCGTTCCCAATGCCGGTCTCTCGCCCGACGGCGCACGCCGCTAAACGAAGGCGCGTCCCGACTTCACGATCGTGTGCAAGAAAGCAGAGCGCTGGCGAGACTCCAGGTGGCCGCCTCTCAGAGGTCGAGTTGGCTCTGCTCGACGATGCCTGCTCAAAGTTGAAAGCAGCTCGCGTGCAACAGCGGTAGAAACAAAGCACGTGCAGAGCAGCGAATTACCCACCAGCCATTGAACAAATTGTCGCCATACGGAGGACGTGGTTTGATTCAAGATTAATTTTCCTTTGTTTTTTGTTGTTGCTATTGTGGTGTAACTAGAATTGCGCTCGAGAGCCGCTGTGTCGGGATAACCATGTCGATATGGTTATCACGACAGTAGGTTCCTGTGAACAATTCTGCAGCCCAGGGTAGCGCAGTGGTAACGTGACATTGGTGTTGTGTTAAGAGATACATTGTTCGTTTGGAATGCCTACGGAGGAGCAGATCACCGGGTGTGGGAAAACGGCTCATGAAAGGCGACAGTCGGCCTTTCATTTACGCCTTGGTACGTTTTTGTAAAACATCCGAATAAACGGGAACTGTGTTAAAATATACCAAGGGTCTATGGGAAATAGATGGTTAGGATCCAGGCTCAGAAGATCACCTTCCACCTTAATATTTCATAGACCAGCGGGTCACAACCTTTTTCATTATGCGGACCATTAGGTCGTGACGAAAATCTTAAAGTACGCAAGCCATTTAAATGAATTTTACACAGCTTAGAGCTGACGTTTATTATGTTACGCTTTGTATTCATAGCAACAAATATTATATTTTAAAATAATATTTTCACGGACAACCAGAATTACCCTCACAGACCACAGGTTGGGAACGGCTGACTTAAGAATACTCAGCAAAAATTGAAAATATATATTTTATATAATGTTTAAGGTCGCTACTAAACATTAGGAATGATATGATGAGAATGGGGCGGCACGGTGGCCCAGTGGGTAGCGCTGTCGCCTCACAGCAAGAAGGTCCCCGGTTCGAATCTTGGCTCGGTTGCCTTTCTGTGTGGGGAGTTTACATGTTCTCCCTGTGTCCGTGTGGGTTTTCACCGGGCACTCCGGTTTCCTCCCACAGTCTAAAAACACGCTGCTTCACAGGTTAATTGGTTTACGGACTAAATTGCCCGCAGTTCCCGGTGATGGACTGGCGTCCCATCGTGGGTAAATCCCTGTCTTGCACCCTGTGTCTGACGGGATAGGCTCTGGTTCACCGCGACCCTGTACAGGACTAAGTAGTTTCTGACAATGGGATGACATGATGAGAATGCTGATCGTGTTGGAGGAGTCATAAATTTCATTTCACTTTGCTTTCACTCGCTTTCCCCCGAGGGCCCATGGTGAACACTGCAGAGTACTGCGGTTGTTAACGGAGATAATAAGCATGTTGAGTGACAGCCGACCACCGACTCTGAGATTGCACGGCAGAGACTGCCAATGAAGAAACGATTCCCCATTCCATGCCTTCACGTAGTGTCTTATCCACACACGTGAGGAACACAAAGCTTGTGCTCTTGTGACACCCACTGGTGGCCCAGTGGGTAGCGCTGTTGCCTCATAGCAAGAAGGCCCCGGGTTCGAATCTCGGCTCGAGTGCTGCATAGGTTAATTGGCTTGCAGACTAAATTGCCCGCAGTGCCTGGTGATGGACTGGCGTCCTATTGTGGGCATATCCATGCCTTGCGCCCTGTGTCTGTCGGGATAGGCTCCGGCTCACCGCGACCCTCTACAGGACTATGCGGTTTCTGACAATGAGATGGCATTCTCTGAAAGGTTCCAAACCTCTTCTGAACATGTGATAGGTACCAGAATTCTCTTTAATGGCATGGCCCAGTCCAATGCAACAGATTGGCACGAACCAACCCGCCCAAATCACCAACCATTGTCTAGGCACAATCACCCCACACTCCCCCTCACCTGTTCCCCAACGCTACCCCTAACTCGTTACCTCGAGACCCGCAGTCCATCCACCGGTGCGCCTACCAATGCTGCTAAGCTTCGGGATTAACAACCAATAAGGCAGCTAGAGGATATATGGTTAATAGCGGTTGTGTGTGTGTAGCGGAATTTCTCCCTCCCCCCAAGGATAACGACATATGGGGCGGCACATGTGGCCTTTTAACATTTGGAAGCGTTCCGCATGGCTTCCCCGCTTACGGACAAGTCATTAGGCACAATGCGTATTTCTCACTTAAGTAGTGGGGCTCCCAAAAGGCTGCATGCGGGTCAGCTCAATGGGGCAGGATGGCCGGGTGCTCAGCACACTCCCCGCTGAGCCACTTAGCACAAAGCCAGTGGTGCAATGTTGGTCTTTTAAAAGTTCTCTGTTCAAGGGGAGGTCGACAGCCCAAGCTCTCCTCCATAACATCCGATCTCGGGCTCGGTTCTCCACCTCGATCAGCAAACTCTGCAGGAGGGTTTCTTGGGCCGTGATTAAAGATGGATTGTTCAGGTGGTTTCCTTCCTTGGCAATGTTTTATAGGTGACTAGGACCATCACATTAAGAGGCAAAAAGCACTGGGACAGACTTCTCAGGACAGCTGCCTCCTTAAAAAGGAGGATGATCCTGGAAACACCAGGAGAGGTGAGAACTCTATAGGTAACACTATTGCCAGATTCAGCTGAATGTCACCCCGGGGGCATACTTCACTAGGCACCAGGTTTTAATTTTGCAAGGGGTTCCCAAATTTCATTATGACATCATCCAATGTGGCTGCACTGGCATTCTTTAAACACGTCGACCGTTTGCCCATTCAGACAGAATGTTTCCTCCAAATACTCATTTGCTCAGGAATGAACATGCATTCTGTCCAGGAACCTATGTAATGGGGATAATTTCCCCATTGTCAACATTTGCACAACCATATTTATTGTTTAAGTAAAGTAACCCTAAACCCTAATTGTAATAATGTTTACTGGTCGTAACAAATATCCATTCCCCTAGGAGTATGACTTCACAAATATTCACTAAATATTCGGTCCTGGGAGAACACTTATATTTGGAAGCAGTATGCAGTTGGACTGTTTGAACATTGGTCGTTACTTCAATGTCGGAAAGGACCTGTAAATGAATATCAATATTGATGTCATTGTAATAAGCCTGATGAGGCATGGGAGGCAAAACGTCGCGACGGAGAGAAAAGGAACACTCGACTCGGCTATCCCTGTAGCACTCCTCGTAACTGTACCAGGCAGGCCACCTCTTGCGACGGGGCTAGCGGGATCTCGTCACGCCGTCACTTGCCCGATGATGACGAGCGACCCCGCCGCACCACGCCGTGGTTTGCTAAATCGCACACGACACCACGAGACGCTGATGGGCATTCATGAATGCACGACATCTGGTGTTAACGCTTCACAGGTCGTGAGACATCACTCTGGCAGAACAGGTCGCCTTGTCAACAGAACGGGCCACGTAGCATTGCTTTAGAATTTACTGTAAACTGGAAGAAAAAAAATCACAAAAATGAAGGAGTACTGCTAATAGTTCTTCCAGGATAACAAGGCACCTCTGGGCTGTGAAGCTGCTGTTGGCATAAATTTGCTCATTTTGGAACACTCTTAAATTGACAATCGCATATATTTTGAAATGTTCTAATTGACTTCACTGGTTCAAATGGCCATTATGCATGTTGAATTTTACGGCCAGAGGCACTTCTGTTAGGGTCACGCTTGGTGAACACGTCTGGGTGGAGCTTCCAGGCAAAAAAAAACGACCGGAAAACCCTCTGACTAAAGGGGGTTCACGTCAGGAAGGGCTTACGACCGTAACATTTTGCGCCAATATCCCCACTGCTGGGAGGCAACCTGTCACCGCTGGTCAACCTGCACGCAGGCCCTCTACGCAGGCAAGGACATACATTGTCCGTTCAAGCTCAACAAAATACCAGGAAGGGCTGACTTTAGGTGGCGATGGGAAGAAATGGCGACAAGAAGACACGAGGTGGGGGTCATTGGGTGGGGGGGGGGAAGAGGCCCTGAGAGGTTTCCCCTCCGCCGCCTCCATTCTCCCCGTGGCCATTTACACGGGCAGTGTGGACGTGACCTCTGGACCTTTGACCCGAGGGGGAAAAAACCAATTGCCATCCAGATGTTGCGATCATCGTTGGAAGCTGTCAAGGGTTTTCAAACAGTTCGCGAAATAGAGAGAGAGAGCGCAGGAACAAACGTGCAGCCTGCGGGACTAGAAAACACACACACACACACACAGGTGCCTCGCGTGTAGCCTCAACAGGCTTTTGAGGCAAGAACTGTTAACGATCAGCACCACACCGAGGCACCTTTGTCTAACGAGTGGCAATGTTTACACACCGTACCAGGTACTCATTTGAGTCTGAGTCGACCTACGGGAGGCCTTGGACCGATTTAGAAGATCGTCACTTGTGTTGGCCGTGAGTGGGATTCGAACTCGAGGAACCGGCTTCTGAGACGAGGTCGCTGAATGCTAGCCGCTGCGCTAGCCGTTTAGCGTAAACACACGCAGACAGGCACACGATACGGCAAGCCTGCCGCTACAGCGTGTGCTTACCAGAGTAGTTTGCACGCTTTACTTAATGTTGATAAACAACACGGCGTTAAAATATGGATAATGTAGACGGCATATTTAATGTTCTGTTTTAGAAGTGAAGTGAAAACTCACTCCATATGTTTTCAGGAAGCATAATATAAATGATATTATAACCAATTATGTTTGTGGAATTAGCATTTGCAGTACGAGTGCTATCGAGTTTCACGTTTAAATGCTTGTCGTATGTAAAAACAACATATCTGATTAACCAGGGATAACAATAACAATACCACAGCAATCATATGTGATTATAACCATGTGTTCCAACCACAAATATTAAAACACTGTAATCGATGCTCTTGCAGCGGTCCATGGATTTACCTTTGACCCTGGCACCTGCATATTCTCACCTGTCAGCAGCGCACACGTTGACGCTAATTTATTCCCACCGCCCCCCCCGCCCCGTTGTCCCCCCCGCCCCCCCCCGCCCCCCTAGATTCGGGGTTGAGCTCCCAGGATGCCAACCTCCCGTGCGGCGAAGGCGACGCCGATGACGATTTCCCGCTGCCTCCTCCGCTGCAAATGAAACGCTCTCCTCCCTCGAGCCCCGACGACGCGGCTTGCACGAGGGTGGATGTCCACCGGCACGCCAGGCCGTGCCGCCACCGCGACGGCGGCGGCGGCGGCGACGGCAGCGGTGGCGGCGATCCCTTGCGTGCGTCCATCCGCCAGGGCAGGTCCGGCGACTGCTCGCCGCCGCGGCTCGCGAGCGACGCCGGGCCGCCGCCGGCGCCGCCGCCGTGCCGGCCCCTGTCGCCGATGCCGGCGGACGCACGACGCTGCACGCCTCTGCAGCGCGAGTGCCCCGTGTCGTCGCACTGCGAGCTCTACAGCAGCCTCATGTCGGCGCAGGCCGGCGACGCGCGGCCCTTCCTCTCGCCGTATGAGTGCTCGCTCCTCACCAAGGGCTACGGCCAACAGAGGGCCGCGTCCCCTCCGCCGATGCTCGGCGGGCCGACGTCGCCCATCATCGGGCAAGCGGGCGCCTGCGGGCAGCCGCCCGCCGCCTCTGCTTTCCAAAAGTCGTGCTTCCCCCAGTTTTGCGGCTCCCAGATTTCATTCCTGCCTCACCCGTACAGCCACCAGCGGTCGTATTCACCCAAAACGTTTGGCTTTCAGAAGGCTCTCCTCCCCACATCTGCGTCCGCTTATCCGAAAGCGCTGCTGCAACATTCCGTCGAGGACGGCGAACCGTCGACAGATTTACATACTTCACCGTCATCTCCAAACTGCCGCAGCCTCTTGACAGAGCAACAACCCGGCAGCCGACATGCATCGCGTCCGTCGCACTGCCAGGCCCATTCAGCAAACTGCGGCCATCAGACGCCGACTCCCGCCGCTGACATCGGCCATCAATCCCTTGCGAGCATTCAGCAGGGCCTTCAGCAGGGCCCTCCATTGCCGTGCCCTCCTGTGCAGCAGGAGCTGCTCTCCCCGCCGCGGGCGAGATCGCCCCATTACCGGCAATGCCCCGCGTCTCTACAGCATGGCAGCTGCACCGACACGTCGTGCAACCACAGCCAGGCTCTGAAGTTGCCCCAAGCGCAGTCAACGCGCAGACCTTTGTCTCCACAAGTCGGAAGCAACCACTGGCCACTGTCGCCGGTTCCCTTAGAGCATCGCGGTAACCTCTCGGCTCAGTCCGCCAGCCACAACAACAGAGCGATCTCTCCACCACCCGTTGACATCCACAGGCCATTATCTCCACCGGCTTCCGTGAAACTGGAAGCCTTGGCACCACCTCCTCCCATTCCCTGGAGACCACTATCGCCGCCTCCTGGCAACGTCCAAAGGTCACGATCTCCTCCAGCTTGCAACCAACTCCGATCGCTCTCTCCGCCTCCACGCAAGCCTCAACGCGCACTCTCGCCACCGCACTGCAACCTCCGGCGGTCCATGTCTCCTCCTCCTCCTCGGAGCAGCCACAGGGCGCTCTCGCCTTCACCCCTGGACAAGAGAAGGCCGCTCACCCCACCGCCATCAAACCAGCGCAAGTTGCGTTTCCATCCACATTCTAACCTCCACAGGCCACTGTCTCCACCTCCCTCGAGCCACCACAGGTCGTTCTCACCTCCGCCGCTGCTCGATAAAAACCACTCGCTTTTAATGTCGTCTTCCGACAACGTCTGCCTCAAGTCTGCACAGCCGGCTGGCCAACGATTAATTCCCACGAGGACTTTAAAAAAGCACAGACCCTGTCCTCTGCACAGCGCCACCAAGCAGTCGCTCTCCCCTCCGCCGCTGAGCTCGTTGTCATCCTCGCCCGTTTCCACGCGCTCCGCCGATTCCCACTCATCCCCGAGTTCCCACTCGTCCTCCACCGCGCAGCCCAATGCGGAGCCGCGCGTTTACAACCGCGACCGATCCGCCAGGGCCTTGCCAGACAGATGCAAGGATCATCATCTTCACCACCACCACCACCACCAGCAGCAGCAGCACCAGCAGCACCATCATCACCAGCATCAACCAAGCGTGGAGATCACCCAAACCCACGCGGCGCACGTGCACGCTCCGGCGCGCCATCAAAACCAACGGCGGCCGGCACCGGCGCGCGACAGTGGCCAGCGACCAGCGCCGCCTCCGCACCAAACCGCGGTCGATCGAAAGAACGCCGCGTCGGCCGCACTCGCCCTGGGCCTGAGCCGGCTCGATCTCAAGCTGCCGCCGGCGCAGGCGAGGAACGGCGAGGCCGGCAAGGCGCCGCTGCCCATCGAGTGTCTGCCCGACTGGCTGCTGCTGCGCGTGTTCGCGCACCTCCCGGCCGAGAGCCTGTGCCGGTGCGCACGCGTCTGCCGCCGTTGGTACCTGGTGGCGTGGGACCCGCGGCTTTGGAAGGCGGTGACGCTCGGGTGAGCGAGGCGGACGCGTTGATCCACCGCCGCTGTCGGAAGGAAAAAACGGCACCGTTAGCGAGCGTGCAGCGCTCCACGTTCGTGCGCTAGATGTCGACGTAGGTTTTCACGGCTCGAGGTTTTTGGAACTGTTCTCGAGAGCCGCCCTTTCAGGACTGCAGTCACGACTCATCCACCTCTCCATCACGACGTTTCGCT
>JAZEWT010000020.1:6217601-6230840 GCA_036362905.1 Mordacia mordax | reverse complement strand
GGCCAGCTTGATGATGCCTGATGATAGATAGCCTGATGATAGCTAGCCTCGTGGTAATAATAATTGCATATATAGAGGGCTCTTCACCCGAGGGTCACAAAGCGCTGCACAGGGCTGCGGAGAGAACGGCCACGTCAGCAACGAGAAAAGAACGGCAAATCAGCAACAACAACGTTTTTTAGGAGTTTTTTTTTCACAATGTGTCTAGTTCGCAAAATCCACACATACTTGTGGCAAAATATGCAAAGAGGAAGCTTTGAGCCGGAGCCTATCCCGGCAGACACAGGGCGCAAGGCAAAGATATACCCACGATGGGACGCCAGTCCATCACCCGGTGCTGAGGGCAATTTAGTCTGCAAGCCAATTAACCCATGCAGCAGCATGGTTTTTGGACTGTGGGAGGAAACCGGAGTGCCCGGCAAAAACCCATGCGGACACGGGGAGAGAACTCGCAAACTCCACACAGAAAGGCACCCGAGCCGAGATTCGAACCCGGAACCTTCTTGGTGTGAGGCGACAGCGCTACCCACTGGGCCACGCTGCTGGCCATAACAAACATTAGACTCCGAATTGTGGCATTGTTAATGACTCGCAATGAGAGTGAATTTGCAACGGAGTCGCTCTTCAGAGCTGCCCTGTCGAGTTCGCCGTGGCGAGTGTATTATCCTTCGCGACGATGCGCGCCTTTCAATGGAGACATCTCTAGGCCGTGGCCGATGTAAAGACTCATAGCCTGCAGATGCCTTCGACGAAAAAGAGTGCAAACGTCACGAAGGAAATCACTCGCCACGGCGAACCCGAAAGAGCGGCATCTCTCAAGAGTAATTCCCATCCATCGAGCCGTACAAGCCTCTGACGTGCCATTGATTTGTGACAGGCGTGACGTGCGAATGTTGATGTCCACACCGGACCATCCACAGTTACACCACAAATCACTCTGGGATTGCACCCAGAAATCATTGCCCCCCGTCCACGGCCAAACTCGTGCACCGGTCTGTCATCAATTTATTCCCATCGCACTGTTACACCGTGACATTTGTTTGTCCCATCAATTTAAAAAATATATATATTTGTCATTTTTGTCCTGTGTAACTTTGCGTGTTACTGTTTACTTTGTGACGAAGGTTGGGGTTTCATCTTTACGAAAAAATGGTGCTGTTTGTTTGCTTATTTCCTTTTTGTTATTTTACATGTTGTTGCGTTGATTAGATCGACCGTTTATTGTATCGCATGAATCCCGCACCCAGAGCTTGCAAGCTCACTGGGTACTTTCTGCTGTAATCATGAACACCTGGTCCCTCGAGTTCTCACGTGGTTAAACAAAGCAAGTGTGTGTGTGTGTTTCCAAGGATGTGTGCCTGCGGCAGGGCAGTGCTTACCCCTCTAGGGATGAGATATTCTCCAATCTCGACGTCTCTGTGAGCAAAGACTCTCGCGTTACCCGGGATCACGGGATACAACCTGCGGGAGACACCGGTACACGACACGCGCACAATTTACATAACTCATCTCATCTCACTGTCAGAAACCGCTTAGTCCTGTACAGGGTCGCGGTGATTCGGAGCCTATCGCGGTGCGAGGCCAGCGCCCACCTGAGCGCCTCCTTCACGGTGGCTTTCAGCAGCGGCATGCGCGCCAGCTCGCCGGGACCCAGCGTGGCGCACCCGTCCATCGCGGCGCACACCTCGGCGTGCAGGCGCTGCTGCACGTCGGCGTGGCGCGACAGCTCGTACAGGGACCACGACATCGTGCTCGAGATCTGCGCGGTGGCGACGTGGCCGGGGAGGAGGAGGAGGAGGATGGGGACATTGGTTCATCACGCGCACTGTACGTATTCATGGTGGTGAGTGGCGGGAGGGGGGGGGAGGTATGGGATGAAGGCATATTAAAGTGGGGAGGTATGGCAAGGTGGGGTTGATTCGATGCTGCACTCAGGTGAGTGGGGAGAGGGAGGGAGGTGGCCAGTGAACCGACTTGTTGGTCGGGGTGGGGACTGTTTGACAATATCTCACAACAGCGCTTTGTGACCCTCGGGTGAAAATCGCTCTGGAAGTGCAATTATTATTATTAGCACTGGTGAGTGAGGGTTCATGAATCGGGTCGAGGGGCGAAGGTGGGCAGAGAACTGATTCAGATATCACTCGCAGCTGATGTTAGCCGTGGCCAGCTATTGAACTCAGGCAACCAGGTTCGCGGGATGGAGGGCTAACCGTTGCATGCGTATCATTCATCAAGCAAAGTGTCTCCGCTGAGATTCACTCCACTCATAAGCAATGCGACCAGAGGTGAAAGTAAGCTGGTACGGTCCGGTGTCGGTAAGAAAGCGGGCCAAAGCAATCAGTGCAGCACAGTTGGGAAGGGCGGGTGGGCGGGAGGGTGGGGGTGGTGGTGATGGCGCCACGACCGGTGAGAAATTAATCGACGCGGGTTTCCACACTCGAGGTCATCACCGTGTCCACGCCGGCCAGCAGCAGCTCCGTCAGATTGCCGTAGATCTGGCGCATGGAGAACTCCTGGCGGGAGAGGTAGTAGGCAAGGACCCGGTCAGGAACCTCCTCGCCGCGACGAACCCGCTCGCTCAGCTCGGCCAGTCTCGCGTCCACGTGGCTCTTCGCTGCTCGCGCGCACCCACGATAAGAGGGCACCGTGATTCGTGCCGCGCGGGGCAGACGCTCGGCGTCGGTGGCGTTCGTGAGGCCGCCGCGACCGCACGGCCGTGGCGTCCCTCGCGCTTGGCCGCAGATGAGAGACCCGCACGTAGATCGCGCGCGCGTGTTAGCCAGAGGTGAAAGTCATCCGGTCTGGTCTGCTGCGGCGTGTCGGTAATGAGTTGGCCGGGGCGTGCGGTGCGAGTGCAGCGGCGGGGTTGTGATGCGGCTCAACGATGCCGGGTTTCACGGATCGATGTATGAGACTTGCTCTCCATAGCTGTTCTTTCGGGATAGCCGTGTCGAGTGATCCTATTCCCTCCTTGGCGACATTTCGCCTCCCACGTTGGAGGC
Source organism: Mordacia mordax (assembly GCA_036362905.1). Classification (NCBI taxonomy): domain Eukaryota; kingdom Metazoa; phylum Chordata; class Hyperoartia; order Petromyzontiformes; family Petromyzontidae; genus Mordacia; species Mordacia mordax. The sequence continues at coordinate 6,227,838 of JAZEWT010000020.1, read as the reverse complement.
ATCAACGTCTATGACGAGGCGCGACATTGTGTTATGAATTGCGTTATTATTATGAATTACTTTAACACCCGCATCACTGCCATATATTGTGAATTAGTCTTTTTCTTTTGTATACCGTCTGTATATTAATTATTATTAATTATAATTTAGCAGACGCCTTTTTCCAGGGCGACGTAGAGCGGCAAAAGTGTGCCCATAGACAGATGCTCGTTATTATAGCAGGAAGCGCCCAGTGAGCTCGCAAACTCGATCTTCCCACTCGACGTTCTTCCCCCCTCGCCCGTCCCGTACCGAAGGCAAACAGGCAGTCCCATGCGGCCACGAAGCGCCTCCAGGGGCGCGGGTAGAGTCGCAGCAGCGGGCGCGGCATGGCCATGGTGAGCAGCGTCAGCTGGAACATGCTGTTGATGGCCTGGATGAAGCGCTCCGTCTCCCGGGGCACCTGAGGAGCCAGGCAGCCCAGGCGAGACTCGAACAGGACGGCGCCGATCCCTGCGGCGACAAATATAGGCAATCGAGTCGTGAGCCTGCTGGTGAGACAGTGCAAGTGGAAACCGGCGCTAGAGTGTGCTTGCGCTGAATCGGTTGCTGCGGATGGAACGCACTCGCGAAAGGTCGCACGACCAATTAATGAATGGGTTGTGTCGATTGACGCGTGATGCTATATTTCGATCAATCTTAACCGATGGATCAATCTGACACGGGACACTAGTAAAGCTATGCTTTTCTAAATGGCCGTGAATATCTACGTTAGTATTGTTAGTTCTCTCTGGAACTGGGGGGCAAGATCTAGAGCTCTTCAAAGGATGATTCCACGTTGAGCTAAACTTCCGTGTAGAACTATGATGACGATCGAAAGGGTTGCTCAAAATGTTTAAGGCACACAAAAAAAAACCACGCAGTGCTAAAAAAAACCGAAGTGTGAACCTCCCCAACCACCACACGTCAACGTCACGCTCCGTGTGACGTCATCCCATCGCGTGTTCTCCAAATGCAACGTTCTTACGCCAATAAAGCTCTTCCCAGTATAAAGGCTTGTTGGAAACCGTTACAGATATCTTGCACAGAGCATGGTTTTCCATTCTTCTTTAATCCGAGTTGGCTTTTTTTTTAATGCTCTGCAATTCCACACAATTGTCACGATATAGTGGAGACACTGGGTGCGCCTGTGCTGTCCGAGGACGGATATGGAAGAGATCATTCATAGGACTTATTCAGATACTTTTGTTGGAAGAGAGATTGTGGCAAATTTGGCAAATTGAGTGCAAAACCAAACTTAACGCAATAGTTATTTTTGTTGTGTGTGTGTGTGTGTGCAGTGATTGGTGATCGAACTCGGCCTGTCAACCCACTACTCTGCGAACCCAGATTAATCACGAGTTGATTGCTGTGTTCAAGTGGAGGATCTCACTGGTGTCGGCTCAGCACTCTGACCAATGAGTCACCTTGCTCACATGTACACTTGTTTTTTTAAGGTCCACTCTATAACAGGTAACATTCACACGCTTTGGTAATTTCTTGCAGAAACGGACCAAAGCGTTCTGAGTAAACACTCGCGTCCCGCTGCACCGCACAGCAACACAGAAGCTTATAACGGCACGGTGTTGGAGCGCTGAGTAACGGCGAGTAACGCCGTTGAACTGTTGGAGGGAAACAGAGTACCCGACAAAGATCCACGTGGACACAGGGAGAATATGCAAACGCCATAAAGAAAGGCAGCCGAGTAACGGCGAGTAGCCGTTACGTGGATCATTGTCGGGTACTCAGTTTCCCTCCCACAGTTCAAACATATGCTGCCTAGTTTAATTGCCTTGACCAAAGTGCCCCCGGTACCCTGAGATATAACAACTGTTAAAGAGAACTCCCGAGCTCAATCTTTTCCTCCAGCTTACAATTCACTGCATACACAGAAGGATGGTGCGGGTAAGCCGTGCAAGGGAGCTCCTGCACAACATTGCAGCGTACTATTGGGAATGGAGACATCAATGTCACGCCAGCCTCGCTATTGTTTCTCCGATGCCGCTTTGAAAAACGATGGCCACTGCGGAAAATCGTGACTTTTTTGGCGTCTTTCCGAGAGATGCCTACATACATCGCACTGTTTGGATGAATTCCACTGAACAAAAAGTTGTTCTTGAGACGCGGTACTACTCTCGGCCCGTGTCAATCAACGAATGGTCCACAACACATTGACACAAATATTTGTGCTTACGGACGCAGCCAGGAAGTGGACTGATTTGTGCGCTCTATAAATGCAATTATTATTATTGTAACCACACGCGCATGTGTGCGGGCGACCGCGCGCGCCACGTGGAATCGCATCTCGCTGATCCGCGGGCCCCTCCTCTCCGCGTGTCTGAGCATCATCTGTCACAAACCTTTGCACTTTACTTCCAAACAAACATGTGCAGCAGCAGCGGCGGCAGCGGCACTCGTCCATCACTAATACCGGTGACCTGCAATGCGATGAATGTGGGTCGCAGTGCCCTTGAAGGTCATCGAGAGACAAAAGCCGCGTATTAATTACGTGGATGTTGGCAGCAAAAATCGCTGCAATTTTCTGACCTCAGCCGCGTGGATTCGGATGGGTTATGAACGGCTGCTCAGTGATCGCGCAGTCAGATCCAGAGGCTACTCCACAGGCGGGACATCCGTGTTTACCAATCGCTTACCAATGCATGTGCTAAGCATTTAATTCGGATCACGGCTAAATGCTTGCGAGATTACATTTGAATGTGGGAGCAGATATGGATCCGGAGTCCATATTTGGTTGTGCGTACTGATGGGTGTATTTTGTGTTGTTTCGATCCTAGTTTATATTATGAACAGATTAACGTGTTGTTATGATCCATATACACAACTTAAAGTGGATCCTATCCTAAATTGAAAGGAGCTTAATGCAGTCTCTATGAGTTTCATCAAATTCAAAATGTAACCATAATTGTGCGCTCGGCAAATAAGCTCACAGGGTGATGCTCCCGTGCTTTACATGCGATGCGGATGAAACTACTTTGTTAAACACAAATGCCTCCATTGATGTGTTGTTGGCAAAAGTTGGTGACGGATTTTTTGTGTGTGTGTGTTAAAGAAAACATTGCCTTCATCCAGTGCCGTCTTAACGCATGGACACGCTGGGCAGTTGCCCGGGGGGGCCCCACGAGCATAGGGCGCTCCATGCTTATCGATGTATGTTGTGACTTGCTGTCAATAAATAAATACTAAAGGTAGGGGCCCCAGCGCACTGCTTTGCCCGAGGGCCCATCATGCTGTTAAGACGGCCCTGCCTTCATCCCCATTGCAAGTGCGTCACCGCCGCGGAGACTCAAATCCGCTTGGTCAACATCTACACGAGGCGCTCCAAGCGCGCTCTCGGGTCGGAGCGCGCCGTCGCCCGGGAAGTCGTCCAACAACAATTCGTCCGACATCTGTGCGCGTGTTCAGATCTTGACACTGGTATTATTGCCAGAAAGAGCAAAACCTTTTATTATTTATTCTTTGCACACCATCGCTCTGCCACGCAGCTAGGGTTTAAACTCGTTCTCATTTTCCCGGACTCTTGTTGAAGCGGCTACGCACAAGGAACTCTACCGGTCTTGCCAGGGCATGAAGGCGCGTGCGCTTTCGTCTGTGGCTTATCATTGATACTCCCGCACAAGACACTGTCAACATAGTTGTCGCATTGTGAGATGTTCTACCTCCCGTCGTGGGATCCGTGTGCATAGCGCCCCGTGTGCATAGCGCCCCCGCAAGCCCGCGCGCTATCTCGTGTGATTCGAGCCACCGGCGTGCGGTGGAACGGACGTCGAACGAACTCGAACCGACCTTCCAGACCGAACTTGTAGAAGATGTCAGAGACGTCTCGCACCAGGTGGCCCGACTCGCGAGATCGTTGCCTCTCCACGTTGTCGAGGAGATCCCCGACCACGTCGAGCAGCGGGCCCGCGTAGGCGGCGACGCGGCCCGGCTTGAGCATGCGGTCACCGATCACCCGGCGCAACGCCTGCCACTCCTCGCCCTCCCTGCGCGGACACGCCGTGGGTGTAATGCGGTGGGCGAGGGGGCAGTGGGGGAGCGGGGTAGAGGAGGGGGAAGAGGTTAGGATGAAGGCGCGACCGGTGGAATGTGGAGAATTAAGAACCACGGAGCGAGTTGCAGAGGTGCGACTCCATCCCCAGGTCGCGGGGGAGTTAGGACAGCAGCCACAGCAATTAATGTGTCGATGTTTATTGATAGATGTGTCCATCAGAAAGTACCCAGCGAGCTTGCAAGCTCTAGATGTGGGCTTCCTACGACGCAACAAATGTGTTGGCTTTCGCGGTTGTGCTGCGTGGCTCTGCGGTGCATTTTAGGGTTGTGCAGCTGATTGTTCGGCACGATGTCCGACGTTTCGTTACATGTGCTGGTTAAGTCTCTGACGAAGCGCACAGAGAACGCAGCGTCGAGGTAGCCGCGTTGCAGTCCGAATGATGAACGTAAAATACAATCGATGTACAACTGCCTTCATCACTGACATAGCCTCAACAAACAAACACTGATTATCATACGTCGTTATCGCTGTTGTTGCTGACACGCCGTTCTCTCCGCAGCGCTGTGCAGCGCTTTGTGACTCCCGGGTGAAAAGCGCTCTGGAAGTGCAATTATTATTATTATTATCTCGCTCGAGTCTCCAGTACAGCATGGGTTCTAAGTCTTTTGCACTACAAGATCCCACTTGGTCTCCACGGACCGCTAGGTGGAGTTCGCCGCCACTTATGGCTTGAGAATGGTATCAGTTAAACATCTCGCTGTGGGCTACACAGGGCGTCACGACCGTTCTGAACGAGGGATGAATTGGTGAGATTCTAAGACTACGTAGAGACTAGGATTCCACCAGCCAGAGGAATGTGGACAATGTCCCACTGGTACAGGGCTAATAACATTTTGTTTAAACACAGTGGACAAAAATAATAAAAAAATAACGATGATAATCATCATTCTTAGTACTCGCTTAATCCTGTCCATGTTTGCGGTGAGCCCGCGTCAACTACAGGAGATAAGGCGCAAGGCAGGGCCATGCCCGTGATGGGATACTAGTCCACGTCAGGGTACTGGGGGACAATTTAGTCAACTGGCCGATTCACCTAGGAGGTAGGATCGTGTTTTGGGGCTGTGGGAAGAAACCGGAGTAAACGGTGAAAACCCACGCTACCACCGCAATGATGATAACGATAATAATGGTGACGGTTATTAAGCGTGACACGAAAACACATTGCACTGGGTCACAGAAGCACATGGGCGCACCAATCTGAACATGTTCTCCACCCAGAAACACAAACATCATCCTCCTTAATGATGTCTGACACCAGGTCAGGGGTCATACGTGTTTCTACGTCCTCCCATTCTGTCACCGAGAGGTTGGGGAATGCGGGCGACCGCTGTTCTCGTGGCACTGCTTTTATTTATGGCATCGCTCTACCCTTTGGAAGGAGCGGTCTTAGTCATTCTGGGGCTCCGTGCAAAATGTAATTATACCCCCCCCCCCTCCCCATGAATGAAAAAGACTGAATTATCCTATTGAATGTGACAGTTATTGTTTAAAATTTTAATCCCAGGTTTGTCAAATTTATGTGAACAGAGTTCCAAGCAATAAACAGCTGTCAGAGCCACCCGTGGGTATGGGCAGGAGTGACTAATGTCGTGGCAGAGAGAGGTTTGGTGAGATCGCAAGGGGTGGCCTTGCCTCGGGAGCTCGATGGAGGCCGGCTGTGCAGGGAAGAGTTACGGTTTCACCGCGCGAGAATCAACCAACGACACGAAGCAGTTACGTTAACACGGCGTCAATATAATAACGCTTAGTGAACCAGTTTTACAGCTCACGTCATCATCAAAATCGTATGGGTACTGTTGGAATGCATGAATAAAATCTTCTTATACACCTTAACCTTTCCAGTTAAGGTTCATAGGTCACCCAACACCTACATGCCAGCTTCGCCAGCAACAGCCTTGATCAGACTACGTAATTTGGCATAGATTCACTCTCGACGCTCTAAATTAGTCTTTGTGCAAACAACCACGTCAGCATTATAACTTGTTTTCATCTCACAGCCTCGTACGGACTTTGCTCTTAAACAACTTGAATTAGATCCATCGAGCAGCACCCCACCTGGGGGCTCACCACTGCCTTTGTCATTACGGACAATCCTATGTCTTTGTGTGTGGCGTACAGGCATTTCCTTATTCCATTAAGGCATTTGTTCAGAGTCCTTTTTGTGGAATTCATAAGCTGCGTATGTGTGTGTATGCCCAGTCTACCTCGAGGGTGCGTACGTGTTTATGTATGTAAAAGTGTGTGAACGTAAACATTAGCCAGAATCCTTGACAGCAGCAATTTTGTGTACATCACTAATCAATTGTGAAACTGCTGTAGAATTGTTAACGCTATGGGTACTTTTTGCCAGTATACATATATAAGATTACAACAGGTTTTACCGGATCTTAACACCTGCATAAGATCTTAACACCTGCATAATCGCCAGATACGGTAAAACCTGTTATCTTATATTGTTGTAGAATTGTCTGCGCGTTAAACGTCGCTGAGCCAAAACGGCCACCCCCCCCCCTCCCAATCCAGCCCCGCCCCCCCTCTCTCCTCACCTCACCCCTGCAATTGCCTGCGTTGCCCCACGATTAAGGCCACTGGTGCAGCACTCACGCGGTGAGCAGCCCGAAAGCGTGCGCGCGCTCCGTGCGGTAGTCCTTCCAGGATGAGAGCTCCGAGCGAATGGGATGGGCGCCCTCCTGCCGCAGCAGCTGCTCCATCAGCGCGGCGTCCGCCACGTGTACCGTGACGAAGGGCCCGAACTGCGCCTTCCACACTGGCCCGTGGCGCTGCGTGCCCTCGATCTGCGGGCGGGGCGCGAGTGACACCGCCGATGAGCGATGCTCTGCACGGCTCGACGGTGGGGAGAGTGTTGGTGTGATGTGTGGGGTGAGTCGGAAATACCTAACACGTTTACATGTACTGTGTGTGTCGCTCATGTCTAGCCCACCGTGTACTACACATGTACAGAGCGTCCATAGACGCGCATTGTCACACCAAGGCTTTTGTGTTTTGTTTCAGCTTTGCTTCAACCCGATTACTGATCACTCTTCCGAAGCTAACATTATTTCCGCTTTTCAGTCACACTTTGGATTACGACCGTCAGCTCACGTAAACATTCTTTCACCTTTATCACGACGTCAAAGAACGTGTCACACGCTCTCAGCAAGATCACCCATATGGCGGGTACTTTGCTACTCTGATGCAAATGTCGCCATTCGTGTCATTGCACACCTGGATGGAGTCCATCCCATGTCGGTTGTGGAAATGGCTTCACCACAGATCACCACACTGGTCAGCCTAATTCTCTGCACGGGCTATTACTGCCCGCTGATGTCAGCCATGGCCGGATATCGAACTCAAAAAGCCAGGTCACAGCACAGTGTCTGGACTACAATACCACAGGTATTAATATTGCTACTACTAATAATAATGCCAATTCGACAACAACAAATCAACTCCAAGGAATCTCGGCATCTTCTTTTGGGCATCCATTGTCTATTCACCGCTGGATGAGGACCTCCCCGTGTCATTGCCATCCCTCTCAGTCCAGTACAATCATCCACGTCCGCCGTGACCGCCAGACCTGGACCCGTTGTGCGGATGAGTGACAGGGTCATCCCCACGGTACTACATACTCCAGACATTACACCAGCAGTTCTCAACATTTTGCACCTCAATGTCCACTCGGATCTGGTCTCCACGGACCACGAGGTGGAGCTCGCGGCCCGGTTTAAAATATCTGCACCACAGTATATATCCACGCCGAGCTGTGGCGCCTCGGTAGGGGCACCGTGTTCGAAATCCTCGCTCCTGAGTTCGAGTCCCGAGGGCGACTAACAGCGGTGGGATCGTGATTTCGCCACTGATTCTGCCCCCCGCCCCCCCCCCCCCGACGTCACCCTTTCACCAACGCGCACTGACCGGCGTGGTGAAGTATGGCCTTGATCTACACGGCGTGAGGAGACCTTCATCGTGAACGGCGGCCCGACATGGGCTACGAATGATCGGATGTAATCCGGGCGGAATAGCGCTGTTACATAACGCGGCACCGTGACGCGCGCATGCTGAGAGCAGCGAAACAGGGCGATCGACGCATCCGCCACTCGTCCGCTCTATAGCGATAGCATCTCATGGTGTAACGTAAGGACCCCAGTGATATTTAAAGTCTGGTCCAATTCACGCGTGAGAATCCGCGAGGATCCATCATGGCAGGCAGGACATTCAGATGAAGTGCTCGTTACCCGGCGCACGAAGCTGAGCGCATCTTCACTTCTGAGTTCGCCAACATGCGATGTCTAAACACACATTGCTGCTCCTCTTATCTATCAAAATATAATGAGCCAATCATCTCTCGAACTTCGATTAAAACAAGTAATCACCCTGTGGGAATTAAACAACGGCGGTTGCCCTTTGGAACATCTCAAAAGCGCGTTGGAATGTCCAACCCCACCCCCCAATATCACTTCGGTCTCACCTGCAATTCGTGGAGCCTGCTGAGCCCATTCCTGAACAAAAGGTCGCCAGCGAAGCTCCACACGCTGGGACCGGGCACGTCGCGAAGACCCTTGAGGGCACCCGTGGCCCCGGCGGCCGGGCTGGAGGCGCCGCCTCCTCCCCGGCCGCCGCCTCCCCCCCGCGCGCACTGAGCTTCTGCGGCGGCGGCGGTGGCGGCCGGGCCGGCGGCGCGGGGGCACAGGGCGGCGGCGGCCGCGCGCCACAGCGCGGGGCCGCGCGATCGGCTCACGGTCACTGCGTGCGTCATTCTCTCCGCGCAGAGTGGCGCTGTGCCGGTGTCTCCTCGGTGTCTGTGGCTCAGCGTGTCGGTGTTTTGTTCGTCTCAATGTCTCGGGGTTTTGTCTCAGTGTCTGTCCTTGTTTCTGTGGAAATGCGTTTCAAGTGTTTTTTGTTTTGCTTCAATGCCTCGATTCCGGTTAGAATTTTGTCTGAATGACTGCCTCAGTGTCTCTAATTTTTTTCGGCCTAAATACTTTCGTCTGTGTTTGTCTTGTTGTCTCTGGGTCTGTTTTAAGGTTTCTCTATCAGCTTTGATATCTGTCCTCGATCAGTGTTATCAGTGTGTTCAAGTGTCGCGTTCAGTGTCTCTCCGTACGTTTCAGTTGCTGTGTCTGTCTAAGTGGCCCAAGAATTGTCCGCTTAATTCACCGCCTCATGCAATTCGTGTCAATGCCCTCTGTCCCATTGCTGGCCTCTTCTCGGGGTATGTGTGCTTCAATGTGATAAGTGTTTGTAGCTTGCCTGCGTAATGTCTGCACTCATATAGTCTCTATGTCCCTCTGGATATTTGTCTATGAGCAAAGTATATACACACGTCTCAACATCTCGGTGTACCTCAACGTCTGTCAATTGCCCGCGCGTCTGTTTGTCGCTGTCTCACTGCACTTCGCGACTAGACGTGTCTCCAGTTCCAAAACGCCTTCTCACGGTTCGACGTCTCCCGCGGAGACTGCAGACTCGTCCACTTATGACCCCAACGTCCTCCCGTGCACGCGCGCGTGTGTCTCTGTCGCAGGCGCGGACACACGGCCGGCCCCGTTGTGTCTGGGTCTATTTAAATAATCCCTTCATCAGCAACTCCTCAATTAACCTCGCGTCCAAATCGCCTCGCATCCAACGCCCTGTGGTGGATTCGCGTCGTTAATGCGCTCTTTAAAATGCCGCTGGCGACGCCGACGAAGAGATGAATTGCGATGGGATTGTTACAAGTACATGAACCGTTGCTGGTGAGGACCAAGAACCGAGAGCTGAGGTTTCGTTGTCGGAGAGGACTCTGCGTTTGTATATATAGGCCGAGTCTTTGCCTCCCATAAACGTGACGCAAAAGCTGGCTACAAATTATATATTAATTTACTTTTCATTCAAGCAATAAAAAAAAAGTCACGGGTCATATTTTATCAATCTCCACCAGTCAAGGCGAAGGTCACGGTTAACATTTGCAGACACACACACAGAGAGCCCGGCATGCCTCATAGTTACAACACTTTGTTTAGGAAACACGGAGTAAATCATTATGGTAATAGCCCCAGAGGACTGCCCCCCTGATGAAACCTTCGGCGTTATTACGAGAGAGGGTTCGTTTTGCGTTCGTTTTCTGACCGGAGCAGAGAAAAGCGTCCAGCAATGACACGAGAGACGACC
>JAZEWT010000020.1:6174079-6204497 GCA_036362905.1 Mordacia mordax | reverse complement strand
CAGAGAAAGGGCATCGATCCCCCGCATCGCCAAAACGGACTGTACGGTCCGCACATGCAGACGCAAGCCAAACGTGTGCCCGGTTGTTAGTACAGTCGTACAGATCTGGTCACACAACCACAAAAGACAATCACAGACGAAGGATTCCCATATTATTGTCTCAATAGACTGTAGGGTCAAGTGCTGCTAGCAGCAAGCGATATTCGCCAGCACTGCTCACCAGGGAGTGGGTGACCAGCATCGCGCCTGGCTGTCTTTATCCCTTTAGTGGCGATGTATATACATGTCAGCTCGTAATTTTCGGCTGGGTCGACCTGGAGGAGGTCTAGAAACGGTTCACAAAATTGTCACTAGTGTTGGCGGCCGTGAGACGTTGAGATTTTGTATTATTTGTTAATAAACTGTTAAAATAAATAACTCAATAGCGTCTTGTCTACTTCTATCAGTAGAGTGGAAGACCCGATCCTTCGGCGTGGCTCCTGATTAAGAGCTCTCTGCCAACTACCCTCGACTGATGATTTGTCCTCCCGAATATAATCCCCTGTTTAAACCATTTGGCCATATCCTGCTCAGCCTCAATCTCAGCTACCATTGATATGCCGATGCCATCCAAATCTATATCCACGCAAAGTCATCCATCAGTGCGTCTGGTTTTTGTTTATCGTCTGTCAACTGTGAAGGCCTGGCTCAATTCAAGTTTCCTAAAACGCAATGGCGACAAAAGTTTTGCTTGTCGGAGCTCCGCATGAATTGTCCAAGGCTAAACCCATCCACTTGACGCTTGACCACGAGACCATTGAAGTTGCTAAGGCAATCCAGGGTCTAGGAATGAGCCTTGATTCCTCACTTAGCTTCGAGACACACATCAGCAAGGTGACGAAGGTAGCCTATTTCCATCTCAAATATAGCCAGACTGCACAACATCCTGTTACCCTCCGATGCTGAGAATCAAATCCCCATCTCTTCACAAATCGATGATTACCATGCACTACTCCCTGACATTCCTATTTACCTTATCAAGTCTCGAACGTGTGCAGAATGCGGCTGCTAGAATCCTGACCCGCACTCCAATCCGCGATCCCATATCTCCAGTGCTGGTGTCACTGCACTGGCTACTGGTTGAATACAGAATTGAATTCAAGATCCTCCTTCTCACCTACAAGGAGCTCACTGGCGCTGCTCCGACACACATCCGTGACCGACTTCAGGAACCCATCTCAGCACGGAAACCTCGATCCTCCAATGCGGGCTTGCTGCATGTGACCAGATCGAACCTCCATTCGATGGGTAACGCAGCCTTCTCGCACGCTGCTCCCAGACTGTAGACCTCGCTTACATTGGAAATTCGGTCAGCTTAGTCTCTGGGCACCTTCAAATCCTGTCTCAATACTCATTTGTTCCATAAAGCCTTGAAGTACTCTGGCTAGGATTGTTGATGCTGCTCACTGTTGTGTGCTTGGAGGATAGCTCGCCGTTGACCTGTACCTGCTCAGGAACTTCTTTCCTTTATAAGTTTAATAATTTTTTGTTATTTTATGTCCATTCATTTAGTCATTATTTAACCTGAATTGATCGACTCTGTTGTTGTCATGCCATTCTCTCAACACCTCTGTACAGCAGTGTCCCTCAGGGTGAAAAGTGTTATCGAAGTGCAAATATTATTCTTTTCTTCTCCCAACCGTCGCTCTTGTTACAATGAGTTTCCCTCATAAAATACAATTGCCCGCCTATGGTTTCCACGAGCCAATCCTGGCTCAGCATTTTAAACTTTCAAGGTTACCGGAATCAGGGTTGCTGTCATTGTGACATAACCCTGTTTCTTAGGGGTTTTTTGTTTGTTTGTTAGGGCTCTTAACCAGGTCTTTATACACACATACAGAAACAATCGTCTGCCTCAACATTGCCATTGCAACAGCATTGCTCAAATGTCATTGAAAATAATGTCAGTAACACAAATTGTGAGTGCATTGGCTTGACCAGAAAGTTGTTTGCTCTTCCGTGAGGATATATATGGCTAGGCCACTGAAGTGTTCGTGACTTCTACAATCAGTACAAAAAAAAAGAGAATCATAAAGTAAAAACAAATTCGAGACTGATCCGGAACAAGTGTGACGTCACAGGAAATGCGGTCACTTAAGATTACGTCGCTTCTGTGCTTTTCCCACCACGTTCCAGTAGCATCGGTTGATGTCACTTGTCAGCACGGAGAACTTACATTGACAAGGTGGTTAGACAAGCGGGATCACTGGAGTCTTGTCAAACGTCACGTGCGGTCAGACAGACGTTGAGTTCGTTGCCTACCTTAATAACCAATAAAGCTGTGGCCACCGTGTCAGTTCTACACATGGTTCTATTCTTTAAACAGACTATGCAGTGTTCAATAACACTTTACGGAACATGTATACTCTTTTTTTAAACGATCAAAAAACAAACTTATGCCTCTAAACAACGTAACTGCAAGTTTTTGAATGAGCCCCAATGTTTTTTTTTAAATCGCTTGAACATTGTGCATTAAGGGCGTAGCTGGAACATAACCCTTGCAAGCATGAGCAAATTACATCATGGATTAAAAAACCATAAAACACGTTAAGAATTAATCAGGAATAACCTTTCGAGAGAGGTCGTCTCGCCAAAATTTTATTAACAGTTGGCTTCAAACATCCGGGCTAAATTTGCTGACGCATCGTTTCAATGACTTGTACGTATGCGGCAGCGATGCAATCCGCTGCATAGGTTACATTAAATGTAGAACAGACACTTTTTTTTCCCGAGACAAAAATGTACGCAACAGAAACATACCCATTGTGTCGCAGGACAAACTAAATAGTATAACAGAAACATCAACACGCGTGCCTTGCAAAATCTGTATTACGAGAGGAAGCTGTGCAAGCTATATTTAAAGACATACCGGGGCCAGTACATTGTGGATTTGGAAGCTATTCACTGCAGACAACATTTGTATTCAATGGTTCTAGTGTCCATAGTCAAGTAGGCGAGAGCGAATGTCTTATGACAGTTTCAAGTCAGCAAATCGTGGCTGTGCAGCTGTCAGCATGTGGCACATGGGCCAGGGAGCAACAACGAAATGGTTGGCAAGTACTTTAAGGGTGCAATGTACCAATAGTTTATCCAATCCATTAACCCCACCGATCGCACAGCGTGTTCACTGACACGGACATTTGTTGCAAGCTGTGACCCAGTCTCACTGGGTTGTAATTTTGTCTCTTTAGAGCGCCAGCCATGTGCTCCATTTCAACTCCATTTAAGAAACACTCCACTCCCCCTTTGCCACTTTGGACATATTTTTTTCATTTAGCAGTTTCTTTGTGCACACTATGTACAGATAGTTTCTTTTATAACTGTCAATTGGGCATTGGGTGAGCGACCACAACCCTATAACTCTCACTCGTCACACCAACTCAAGACAAAAATATTTCTCCCATGGCATGTACAAAGGCATTATACTGGTTATCTGCTGGTGAACGCAATTCCCACTGAATTATAAAATATGCACAACAATACAATGTATTTTTTGGAGTCTACTTTATAGACCATACTTTGATAAACATTTTTAAACCACTGCTGGTGCACAATGAAGTCGTGTAAATTGGCAAAAGCTATTGACCATCAGCTTCCAAACCCACCACAGACTGCTCAGCTGGTTATCAAGGTTTTGCTTGCATGCATCCCCTACCAATGAAATTGTACTAAGATTTTTTTTAATATATATACAAGGCCGCTCAAGTGCTGCAGTGCAATCCTATGCAGAAATGCTAAATTAACTCCCGGTGCAACAATTAAAATATACACAATGCGGTGTCCTATACTTTAATAATCTGCTATAATACTTACAATACCAATGGGTTGATTTCATTATATATTTTAAGTCTATAAAATATATTACATATTTAAATCCAGTCTCATATAAACACGTGTATTTGGGGGGGGCACACATTGTTTGAGTAGAGCGTGGCTCAATAGCTGTTCCTCTGTTGAGACCTGACTGTGCCGACAAGACAAAGCTCCTTCCCTCCAGACATGGGAAGGGCTGGGTCTAAACATAACATAGCTGGGCTACTGACTGCACTGCAGGCATAATGATGAATTTAGCATCATGAATACAACAGTATACAAAGAAAGCTTGGATGACTAAATAAACAAAACATGGGCACCTTTAAAGAAGGCACTGTCCCTCGAGGAAGTGTGCAGTTGACACCTGCTTGGGATTGAGCAGGTTTCAATGCTATCAACTTGTCCTACAGCCACGATTGGAATGTAAGGCAAGGCTGCAGCAGAAGGCACTGTTTACCTGCAATCTAACCCTTTTTCCTATCCCTCCCAAAAAGGCTAACAAAATACTTCTAGTGTAAAGAATGGAAGGTCTCAAGTGCATTTAAAAAAATAATAATCTCAGCTTAAAATCTCAATTTTTATCTTTGGAAGGAATTTTCATTCTTCTCTCATTTGAAAATGCAGACGAGAGATTAAAATTCTCATTCAAGCCATGGGGTAATGTTCAGCCCCAGGTAAGCACCGATTTGCAGCCAGCCTCAGTCGACGAATGCAGATATCTGCACAAAGTTTAATGTATGCCCCCTAGCAGGGTCTAAGAGCACTGCACATGAAAAGGAATGAAAAACTTGCATTGCCTCATGGTCGTACCTATAAACTCACTCTGTACCTTGTGCTAAAGAGAGAGAGAGCAGGTTGCAAGGTTTTTAAACATCATTGTGCTTTATGTAATGAAAATGTATAAGATATGCAGCTGTCCTCAGAGCAGTGCATGCACACTGGATGCGTCTCGACAAAGGAAATGTGCAAAATGAGAATCTGCCTGAAGAAATGAAGATCACTACGTACACGCAGGGCTTCAGTGCAAGTCAAGTTGAAACAGAGGAAAACGATAAAACTGAAGGTCATATATGTGGCACGTTTGGCTGTGTAAAGCACACCAGAGATGAAGTTATGGCAAGAATGCAAACACAGTTATGCATTTGCTGGACATAATTAGAATATACAATTTTTGAGGCCATAACCACAGCAGGATGCAATTTAAAGATAACTGGATACGAATGCACACTGGCCTCATTCAAAGCTCACATGAGTATCTGACACTCAATAACTTGGTCCCTCTTATTAATTATATAAATGTATTAGTTCACCTGAAGCCCTGTTTGCACTACATAATGATTTGCTCTTTTACTGGCGTGATATAACCTTCAACAACTGCAAGACAGCACTTTCATTTTCATGCTGACCAACACCGAAAACCTCTTCATGATCACACCACTTGGCTTCGAGTTTCAAGAGCAATCTCAATTGTTAGATAGTTCCTCAGCAAAATAAATGTTTGATGGGTAAGGCACTGGCCTTGACTGCAGATAAGATTTTTTATTAATCGCCAACCTCAGACAGAGCACGAAGCCAAAGGTTAGCGGGCCACTTTGTACAAGACCAGACATAAGCAGGTCGTGTTTGATCACATACACAAGAAAAAAATTACAACATGAGACATCTGCACACAAACTATCTGCACGCCCTTGCAAACGATTTATCTAGAGGTGGCATCAAGGGACACTTCACTACCTGATGAAGCCTTCCCTCGGCTTGCATCATGTTTCTCGGGTTTTCATTCCGATACTCCACGATACCGAAACGCCACTCGTGTTACGTAAAACATCCCACTGCCACATCCCCGACAAATAGAATCCCACTATGTCCCACCGCGAGCTGCAGGAGCTTTTGTCGTTAATCTTAACTTACGCAACACTAAAGAGACAGTATAAAATAGCTTTAAAAATTAAGTGCCACAGTAGGTACATGTACGAAATGTGTGTAAGAACTGCAGCACACATCGGCTATCCATGGTTTGCATGCAAACCTGTAGAAGAAAAAAGTAACAAAAATGTATATTTTGGGTTCAAGCACTGCTTGTTTTTGGTAATTACATATTCTTGTACAAGTGGTCTCAATAATATTCTGTACCAAAAAAAATGCCTCTAGCATCTTTTGATTTAATGTAAAAAGATAAATTTACAATAAAAAAGCCAACTTTTTAATTACCCTATTAAAAAATGATAGTAAATTAACCATTAGCAGCAAAAAACGTCAATTATCTTTATTTAAATAGTACAGGCCTTTTGAAAGTGCACAAGAAATACCGGTAGCAGTTGGGGTAGCACTGCTGTCCCCAGCCCTGGCAGAGTGCTGTTAAGTTGTGGCCAATTATACTTGTGCCAGCTAATGTTTCAGTAAACCAATACAGCAACCGCAGGCATATACACAATGGACAACAGACCCACTGGCCGGCTTTGTAATTCAATCAAGTTTCAATCAAGTAGCAGTAAATTGGTGCTGTGGCTAGATGGTAGGGCACTTGACAGTATATGTTTCTGTGGCTCGGAAGGCCACATGTTACATCACACTAAAGAGACGGATGGTTTGACACAGCGCCACCTACACGGAGGCTGTGCAACAATGGCTGGTATTTGACTTGGTAAGGGACGCGACAGCTTATTGTGTTGTTGTTGCTGTTGTTGTTTGAGCTGTACAATCAATTGCCACATTAATCGCATTGTACAGTTATGAAACAACACGTGATGCTTCAACCCTGTTAAAGACATTCCATAGAAAACGTACACAAGTTCAGCAAGTACTGCATTACAGACTCACAATTTACATCCAGCAGCCCTGTTCCAGGATCTCATGAGGTGACTGTCTTCTTAGCGGTGATAAAAACTTTGGCAGATCCAAAACACAGTACACCTTTTCTGACGGTTACTTCCACTGATGGAAAGCACAACTGAAATGTAGACCTTGGCTTACTGAGAGGATCGTAGGGCATTCAAAACACTTCTGGGATGGGTTGAGACTGTATACAATGAACTAGCGAGCTGCATTTTTCAGCTTGAGAAGCCACTCGAACAGCTGATGATGAAATTCGATATGGTTCTGGTCACACGTTTAAAAACCGGCAAAGCCTGGTCCTCCTGTCTCAGATCCGCTGCCGTTACGGCTCAACCACCACCACCCCCCCGAAGGCTTAGTGGACGTGGACGAATGGATGCCGCAGAAGCTCCTCCGCAGACGGACGAGCTTTGGTCGCAACGAAGATGCGGCGAACAAAGTCACGTGCGTGCTCCGACGCATGCAGGGGCAACCGAGGATCCGTGGGCTGAGTGGCAATCTTGAATATGGCAGCCATGGCCTCGAACTCTGCCCATGGCGGCTTCTCGTTCAGCATCTCCACCACGGTGCAGCCCACGCTCCTGCCGTGCGCAATGAAGCAATTGAACAGTCCATTGGTGAAAAATCACTTACATTTCTGATAGACTGAAACTTTTAAGTCTTATTTCAGATTTCCTTCCCACTTAAATTATTCTTCAAAACATAAACACGAGTTCAGTCTTAAATTCCCACATTAGCACCAGCACCATCAACCCTCTTAAACGACTTTTCGGCTTTCACCCTGATGTCAGAACAATGTGTTCCATGCTTGGAACAAGACGGCCGTGGGGCGGATAACTATGTTGGTATAAAAAAATATAAATGACGGCATATTACACAACGATGCGAAACACATATCATGGGCATAAGAACTTATTTTAATTGAGGGCTCATTGCGTTTTTAAAAATCGACTTGATATACGAACACACATACACTCGTAGCTCACGTACGCACTGACGAGCACACCTCACCAGATGTCCGCCTTACGGCCGTAGCCCTCGCCATTGATGACCTCGGGGCTCATCCAGTAGGGCGTGCCGGTAACGGAACGCATCGCCGTACCCTGCGAGCAAATAGTCTGCAGCCGCTTGCTCGCACCAAAGTCTCCCAGCTTCACGTTGCCCGTAGAATCACGCAGGATGTTGGCACCTGCATCGGATTACGTGTGAGCATTAGCGGACGGGAGCGCTCCTGTCGTAGCTCTTCGTGTCTGAACAGCTCACTAATGCTATCGTCTCGGAATTACTATGGGCTATCGTGAGTCAATGTATGAGAATGGCTCTTCAAAAGCCGCTTTTTTGGGATAGCAGTATCGAAGGACAGAGAAGGAATGCCTTCCACGGCTATCTCGAAAGAACAGCTCTTAACAGCTATTAGACAAAAAAAATGTATTGTCTAGTTGTATTAATTTGTAAATAAAAGTGATTGAAATTTGTTTCAAGAGCCGGACGAGATTTTATATTATAACATAGACCACCGCCAAGCAGTTAGGTGGCTACAGCAGTCTATCGCCCTCTGGTGTTCCATCAACAAAACAACAGGTATTAACATTCCGAAAGATATAGGACCCAATGGTGTATGTACGGAACAGCATTTGGACCGTGAAGGGAACAATTTCAAAGTTAAGTGAAAATAAATTACTCTTCAAGGACTGCTACCACCATGCACTTGTTACTTTAATTTACATCCTCTGAACCTGAATGGCTTGCATTTGGTACAAAAATATTTTTTCATTTCACTCATTTCCAAACCCGGAAAACTGATAAACGTCCATTTATAAGACAAGAAATGACGGAGCATGGGACCAAGGCAGTCACCGCAATAGTGTGCCATCGATCAAAACCTAATGTCAGGCCCTCCTTTAATGTAAGGTTAAGAGCTCTCAATATAAATGCTTGCAAGGTGCAATATCTCATCTCATTGTCAGAAACTGCTTCGTCCTGTACAGGGTCGAAGTGAGCACTGCGGGCAATTTAGTCTGCAAGCCAATTAATCTACGCGGCAGCATGTTTTTTGGACTGTGGAAGGAAACCGGAGTGCCCGGCGAAAACCCACGTGGACATGGAGAGAACATGCAAACTCCACACAGAAAGGCACCTGAGCCGAGATTCGAACCCGGGACCTTCCTGCTGTAAAGCGACAGCACTACCCACTGGGCCACCGTGCCGCCCAGGTGCAAAATCGCTCACCCTTAATGTCACGATGAACAATCATGTTGCTGTGCAGGAAAGAGACGCCCTCCAGGATCTGCCGCGTATATTTGCGCGTCACATTCTCCGTCAGCGCTCCGTACGCACGCAGCTGGTCCTTGATAGAGCCCTGCAAAGGGTGGAGACACTTTTTAATGCCATTATCACAAGCTCATTCATGAAAATGTTTCAAAGGTAAAGGACATACCGAACTGATGTGCATTATCTTGCACAGGAAATGGGTATTGCGGTGCATCTGAGACTTCCTTTTTTTACAAAGACAACGTAAAGCTTCACTTGATTTGCTAAAACTAAAACACATATTTAAAATTCATGCCAGAACATTCTCCATTAACATTAAGTGAACACGTGGACTTCAAAAAACTGTACATACAAGTTAATTTCAAAAGTCAACAACCTAAGCATAACAGCACTGATGCGACGTTAGAAATTTCCTCTTTCAAAGCAACCAACAACATATAAAAGTGTGCGCTCAGTACGAACGTTTAAGATCAATTTCAGAATACATACCATTAAGATCGGAGAAGCACAACGTGTTCATGCAACCAATGCGAATACTTGGGGAAAGGTGCAGCAATGCTCCACATGGCCTTCATACCTCACATATTTTGCCTGCAGCCTGATCCATTCCCAGAGCGTGAACAGGAAATGGACACGCTGACGGCTGCTTCGGCGTTTTTTTTTAGCGGCACAAAACATTATCGACACGGGCAGCTACGCGCGCATCTGCTGTCGGGGCACTCCCACCCGGCTGTGTCTTAGGAAACCCCTTTATTGTTCCCCAAGAGACTTGGAAATCGCTCCCATGCCCACGTCAGACGTTAGGCTTCAACTTGCACCAGAATCCTGTCCACTGAGCAACATAAACAAACCGCAGACTTTAGCAGTCGTCTGAGGTTTTTTTTCCTCTCTTTTACACTGAAAGTTATGGTTGTCAGTCAAAAACAGGAGGAACAACAGGAAACCAAAGGCCTCCACAGCCAAGACCCACAGCCGGCAATCCTGGCTCCATAAAACAATGTGCTGACACGTGCAATCGCACAGTGGAACAAATAACAACTCATTCCATGATGTGCAAACCCCCATATAAAGCACGATTAATGACCAATAAATGTTCCCCTCATTATCAACTTCTTCAATGAGCACCATAATAAATAACTAGTGGCTAACTATGTAGCTTGATAGAAAAGGTAGCGTATTCCTGTACGGTGTTGAAACAGATCTATTATGAAGGTTTTATATATCCACCCTACACCCTGATCATGTGGAAAAGTTTAAAACATTCCTCACTCTGATTAAGTTTTGCCAAAATAAACCTATAGGCTCAGGTTCTCAGGCAAATTTTAGCTTTCCTTGCAAAAATGTATAGGTATGGGCCTTGAAGAGAAACTTTCTAAATTAGGTTGATTTATTATACACAAGGACACTTCCACACCAAATAGATCAGCCACATACCATATATTTGAAGTTCGTACATACAATAATTGTCAGAGCCAAAATGTAAATTTTGGCTTACGAGTAGTAAAATAAAGATAATGTTTTCAAGCGGTACTATGAACTGACGCATTAAACACCGTTTACAAGCTAAATAAAAGCCAAGAAAAACAACATTCTTCAGGTTCAGAAAATTGGCATTGACTAAAGAGTGCTCACCATAAATCTGTGATCGCAGCATTGAATATCCACGACATGTTATGAACTACTGTCAGTGACTCGCAGAGCCAAGAAAATCAACGAAATGAACACCGGGAGCAACCAATGTATTAATCACAAGAATCTAATCCTTCCTGCACCATATTCCATCTCTATTTCTACAGCTGCCAATGGGGAATATTTCCACAAAAGGAACTATCAACTCCACCCGATTTCCAAAACGTCAAATGCCATAACAATATACGGGGGCTAGGTAGTATACACATGCAAAACAGCGGGTGGTGGATACATCTATGAAACCCCAAAACTTCCTGGGCAGCAAGAATGAATGGATTAAAAACGAATAAAAATGTCAAATTTTGTAACGCATGAAAATTCCACACCTGGTCACGGACGAGACAGACACAGACGTGTGAGAATATTGCAGAGGCTGAGAGGGGAAAGGCAGTCATAGAGCCAGCCAGCGAATTTAGTAATGAGTGTCGTAGCAGGAAACCAGACAACCCAGAGAAAACCCACAGAACAGGAGAATAATATTTTTAAAAAACTCTACACAGACAGTCGCCCGAGGCAGAAATCAAACTGCCTCAGATAGAACTTTTCTTCTACGAGGGGTAGATATTAGCAATGCACAACCCTGCGGCAGATGACGCGGTGGGTTAATGATCCCTCGTGTACGGACGCGCCAGGGATGTATTTGATCGCTTCGCAACACTGTGCCCGAACGCCAGCGGCAAGGATTCCCTGCGACGTACCCCGGGCATGTACTCCATGAAGATGGACAGAGTCTTCTGCTGGGGATCTCGGAGGCAGCCGAAGTACTGAACAATGCGCTCGTGCTGCAAGTTCTTCAGCAGCTGGATCTCACACTCCAGCGCGTTCACCTCCTGCCACGCACGCATGCACGCAGAGGCGAACGCACGGGCGCGGCGGTGTTCAGTCAAAGGTGCAAACTTGCACCATCAATACGGTAAGGCTTTATAATTTTATTCACTAAAAAAGGCTCGTAAATTGAAACTGCACATTGATTGATTTGCTTCGTTTTTTTCACCTGGCTGCATTATTAATTTGAAATTATACTGCTTTTGGTAACCAATGTCAAATTGAGAATTAAACTTGTATTTTTAGCATTATGTAAATCTTTCAATTGCTAACAAATGAATTGTTGTAGACATTAAATATATTACTTTCAAACCTTTAATCAAGCATATTTCTTATATATTAAATACCTTTTGTGAACGTATCTTTCTTATACGTTATAAATATTAATATTATCTATGCACCTTTCTATAGAA
This sequence comes from Mordacia mordax, assembly GCA_036362905.1. Lineage (NCBI taxonomy): Eukaryota > Metazoa > Chordata > Hyperoartia > Petromyzontiformes > Petromyzontidae > Mordacia > Mordacia mordax. Next base: position 6,192,612 of record JAZEWT010000020.1, on the reverse strand, counting down.
ACGTTTGTATCTTTAACCCTACCCACGACTTCGTAATGGTGGAGTGGTTTGCATGCTCCAATGAACCCCAGAGCTGTCACCTGCAGTGTTGTGCTCGTGATAGAACCCTTTGTGAAGAAGTCAAGGTGGAGATTCCAGACAAATAACGGATCCAGAGACCCTCCGACTAACGGAGGTTGGCGCCAGTAAAACATCCAGCTTTAAAGTGCTACTCGAATACTCACAGTGTTGAGGGACGACCGGCCAACCTGGGCCAATTTGGATATTTAAATCAGCAACCACAACTCACCCCACACTTTTCTTTTTCCCTGAGCAATAATGCCATTCTTTCCCTAGCTCAGCCCCTGTAGTTATTATAAATCACAAGATTCATTATCAGGGCTTCATATACTGCAACTTTTATTATAACCCAGAACCGATATGATTATTTTCGCAGGTTATACCGACTTGAACGTAGGTCACTCCCATAGCAGCGCATTCCCTGAGTCAGTACTTCCCTCGTGTGGTTCTCTCCATGATATCCCTTCGGTGATATGTTATTCTTGTGTTTGCGCTAACGAAATATTTCTTTAAAAAAAAAACCTAGCCCGACGGAGGTTTGACCCACCTTGCTGGTCTCCACGCTGTCGGGATCGAACTGCACCTGCTTGACCCCGAGCTCGCGCCCGGTGTCCGCGTCGTAGCACAGGTAGACGCGCCCAAACGCACCCTGCCCCAGCAGCTTGCCCCGCCGCCAGTTAGTGGGGGCACGCGGCGCTACGGGCGCACACGGAGACGACGCGCGCAAACAATGGCCATCGCAGCATTAGACTGCATTGTCACGCTCGCATTCTCCGGCACCATTCAATGGTAGACTTACTCCAGGGTTATAAGGACTATTTTGGGGGCTGGATGTAGTGCTATTATTAGTAATATTTCATAATAAATGTGACATTAGATTTCGTGTGCACTTGGCGTGGCTACATTATAGCTCACGGGATATAAAAACATCCATGTGACTGCTACGCAGCTTATATTTTATAATAACAAGGCATGTGGGGAAGTGGGTACCCTACAGTAAAGTATTATTCTCAAAACAATAAATAATGATTGCACTTATAGAGCACTTTTCACCCAAGGGTCACAAAGCGCTGCAAATCAAACATGCTTCCCCGAACCACTGTCGACCACAGAGCGATGCCCTGCTGCTCTGCGAGCGCTCAAAACGGACACGGTCTCATGATGCCGTTACATATCGGTTAAAAGAATGCTATGGGCCTCATTGAAGCCCATTTGGGAGGGTTTTTACTTCGATTCACATTACTGTCAAGCCTGGAACTAACAGACCTCCTTTCAGAAAGAATTTGAAAGCAACGGAAGCTGTCTCCCACTTCCGAGACAAATCTGTATTGGAAACAATATATTTCATTTGAATGTTTTTTATGGATATCATTTTCATGTATTGTTCTGTTTAAAAGTGTTCACAATGGCTTGCTATGTATAGTCATATAAAGCTATTATTTTACTTTAAATTGATCTACTCTGATCCCCTTGTTGTTCACATGCCGTTCTCTCCACAGTTCAGATTTGTAACAAACATGTGAATGTTGTTGTATGCCGCTCATATGTTGTTAATGTTGTTAACATGCCGTTCTCTGCACAGCTCTGTGCAGCGCTTTGTGACCCTCGGGTGAAAAGCACTCTGGAAGTGCATTTATTATTATTATTATAAGATATGATCATTACTCTGTGTATAACACCGTCATATAAACGGACCTCCAAACACCCTTCCCACACACCCCCATCAGTCCGTTACATCGAAGTATCTGCCCGTACAACTGAGAAGCACGAGGGCCCTCTTCAGAAAACAAGAGCCGGCGGAAGGAGAAGCCGCTGTCCGATGGTGGAAGAACAAGCGGGGGCTCATTCCGGAGAGGGGGGGGGAGGGGCCTCACATCGCGAGGGCGGACTGATGTCGGCGCTCTCCGCGAGCTCCCCTCCGACGACGACGCCGAGTCGCCGGGCTCGCCCCTCGTCCGGCTCCGGCGTGAAGATGCCGCTGCTGCCGCTGCTTGTGCTGAGCGAGACGTCCGTGGGGCTGCGGCCGAACGGCGAGAGCAGCCAGCTGCTCTGGGGGCAGCGCACGCGCGGGAATGTCTTGCGGCCTGAAAATAAACACGCGCGCGACGCGCGCGACGCACGCGGTTACATCCGGAGTCCGGCACAGGACAGAGTCCAGTGAACATTTTGTCCCTTGTCTGAGAACGTCAGAGTGAGTGAGTATCTAAACTATTAATAATATTAATCGAATGAGTTCCCTATTGCAAAGCACTTTTGAGTGAAAGTCTTGCTGTGGCGGAATTGGTAATAGGGATTGTTTAACCATTTTTCACCATACTGGTCAGTGGGTTGATAAAGGGGCGGTGGTCGGGGAGCAGTGCGGTTGGAAGAAGCCAGGATTGTGGGCATATCACTCTCCCCTGAAGGTTAGCCGACAATTTAACAAGGTCCCTGGTTATAGCGCTGTATGTGAATTTCACGCTCCACAATTCCATTCGCAAACTGTTATTTACCAATAATAATGATCAGGTGTGGTGGCCCATGCCTCCAAAGTGTGGGATGACGTGTAATGGCTTGTCGGTCACGTAATTTTCGCAATTTTAAAACTTGATAAGCTGCATTATGGCTGTAAAAATCTTGGGACTGAATGAGTTTTTGTAATGGATAAATTAAAGAGAAATATATATATATATACACATACACCTGACATTCTAATACAAGTGTACATATACAGCTCTTTTTTCAACCTACTAATGGATGAAGACATCCTCACACTGTAGGGCCTGGAGGATCATTGACCATACTTCATCAGGCTGGTCAGCTTGGATCATTAAAGGCAAGAGGCATAGACTTGGGAGCAAAAAAAGTACAGTAGAATGTTTTTTTGCTGCACCACCCTCTACCGCACACAATGTCTATTTTTATACAACACGAAATGATAAATACTGAATTATTGCACAATACATATTACAAAACGAGCTAACAAAACATGGAAGGAACACTTTTTTCTCCAGGCATGGAAGCCTCACCTTCATTGCAGTCGTGACGCTGGAATGTGGAGTTGACTCGCCTCGGGTAGGTCCCCCCTTTTCCCGCTCGTTCAAAATACGGGAGCTCGTATTCTGCAAAGCCAGGAGGCACAGCGAGCGAGGGCTTAAAAACGGATATAAGACAGCGAGTGCTACAGAATGAATGGAATTATTTTAGCCCCGCAGCTATGAACTGGGGGCAACATTGCTTTTCCAGAATGCCTACATTAGGCATGGCTAATTTATTTTACCCTTTCAAACAATATGGGTCCAGATCCCCTGTATAGCCATAACTCAGGGTGAAGTGCTGTTAGCGAGCACCTATGAAGGCCAGCATGGAACACAATGGGGTGGGTAGGCAGCACTACGCTCGGCTGCCTTTGTCCCCCTAGTTGGATTGATAACACGCTACATTATGTAGTCATATAATGCTGAACGGTCCTACGAGAGGTCCAATACCGGTTCATGAATCATCAATCGTGCTGGCCATGACTGGGATTCGAACAAGGGATGAGGGGTTCACAGCGCGGTGCGCCAACACCTGCACCACCACTCCCCACTGGGCTGACGAGCGCGCACGCACTCAGCAACACCGTGACACCGACCACACGCACGCGCAAGCAACGGTGGCGTAAATAACGCAGCCGACCTGCGAACTCCTGGTGGTTATCTGGGTAGCTCTTGGTACGAGGGATCCAGCCCTTATGGTGGGAGTCGCTGAGAAGATGAGAAAACAAAATCAAGTCGGCAATATTAGACCCTCAATTCAATGTGCAATGGCATTGTAAAACATGCGCTGTTCGAATGACTTGAGTAAATATTTGGCGGTTATATTTCAAATGCATCGGGAGCTTACCCTCCCAAAGGGCTGTCCAGGGAGGGGCAGCTTCCAGAGGCAGAATTCTCAGGGCTGCTTGGTGAAAGAGGATCAATCTCCTGGTGAAATAAACGCGGATTATTAATGTTAGTGCAAACGCACAAATGAGCTGGGACACACGTATTTTATTTGTCGCATCTGCAAAATGCTTACCCTTATTTGACATTGAGAACTTATTGTAAATCTATTACAAAGCTAGTGAAACATATGTTGGGAAAAAATGTTTTATTCAACTACCAAGTATCACATTCATGTACTGTATACGTGGCCAGGAAAGGCATACAGAACAAAAACAACCCACAAAAGAGAAACAAAGATTAACTGGACTTTGAGGAGGGAACAAAGAGTAACAACATATGCACTTTCAACCTAAAGAATGACAAACTTTGCATTTGTCTCACTGTCGATGGCTACTTCTAACACAACCAAAGTTAAAGAATTGTATTAGACGTTGCAACTTAGCCGTGGGTAAACAGGACTAGCATCTACTGCCTTGGACTAACAGGCAGTCGATGCTGTGTGCATGCACAAAAGCATGCACACACAAGGCAGGTTGTAGCAGCAGACCTTTGACAAGCTACGGGGTCAAGTTACTGAGAAAAGCAACACATATGAGGACCGTGCATTATGGCAAGCCATGAATTGCCCCGAAGGCATCGAATACGATGTTGCTCAACCATTCCATTGAATAAATAAAATATATATATTTTGCCACCGGGCTTTTGTCTATTATAATTATTTTCATTTATACAGTGCCTTTCACCCGAGGGTCACAAAGCACTGCACATTTAATCGAGCAATTAGTTCAGTACCATTGCTCGCAAGCGACAGTTATTGACGGTTTGCTAAAATGTAGTGTTTTCAATCATACTTCCAGTGGTTGATTTAAATATACCATAGCAATTTTCAGAATTATCATCATCTAAGACTACTGTCACAGAGAGAGAAACGTTTATCTATCATTCTGCGTTCAACTCAACGCAACCAAACGTAGCAACTGCATGAGGCCTTGTGTGCACAGTCACGTGTGTGATACAATATTAAAGGCATCTGCCCAGAGCTTGTAAAACAGATATATGCATTTGCGTGATACAACCCATGATGTATTTCTTTGTAATGCATCCGTGCAGTATGGTCAAACAAATCCATGTGGTGAGACAGGTATTGCACAGTTGACTGAAAACAAATGTACGCTTTATAAAAAACATTATTAATAAGTAATGGGCTTATCACATGACTCAAAACATGTAATGCGGCCGTACTGTTTGAACGTTCTTGTCAACCAAATCGTGGCGACTGAGTCACTACTAAAGTGTCACTGGACGTAATCGTCGATTTGCACGACGTTGAAGCGGGAGGGTTGTGTGGTGTGGGGGAGTGTGGTGTAGTGTGGGGGGGTGTGGTGTGGTGTGGTGTGGGGGGTGTGGTGTGGTGTGGGGGGGTGTGGTGTGGTGTGGTGTTGGGGGCTGCGCAAAACCTACGCATGTGTCATCGGGAATGAACTCCCCCTCGCTGTGGATGCTCGTGTACGAGCCGTGCCGCGCCGCTTGCCGCTGTCCGGCTGGGATGTACCCGGGCGGTGGGGAACTCCGCTCTGGTGGGTACACACCTGCACGCGGGCAAGAGAGAGGCAAAGATCCCTCATAAACATCTAAGACTGCAGGGTCAAGTGCTAGAAGTGAGCACCTGTAAAGGTCAGCAGGGTTCACGAGGAGGTAGGAGGCCAGCACCACGCCCGCTGCCCCGTCTCCAAGTTGGACTTGTCAACGCTATGAACTGGGTACCTATTTGAGGCTCAGTCGACCTAGGTGAGGTGCAGAACCGGTTCATAAAATTGTAACGATGTAGGCTTTCACGGCTCGATGCATGAGGATTGCTTCGAAAAGCTGCTCTCTCGGGACAACCGCGTCGATCGCTTCCTCCCTCCACACGTTAGAGGCATCCTCAGGCGCAGTCCGAGGCATCCTCAGGCGCAGTCTGAGGACGCCTCTAACGTGAGAGGCGAGACGTCGTGAGGTGGAGGAAGCGATCGACGCGGCTGTCCCGAGAGAGCAGCTTTTCGAAGGTTCAGAAAATTGTCGCTGGTGTTTGCCACGAGCAGAAATCGAATTCGTGTCACCAGGTTCTTAGCACAGGGCGCTAACCGCTGCAATACCGCTTTGGTGGGTACACACCTGCCGGTGAGGAAGCAATACCAAGACACACGTGCCCTTCACATCAACACCAGCTGTGGCCTCAACCAAGTTCAATACTTTGGCAAGCCATCTCCATTGACAAATGCACAATATTTCAAATGGTCATCCGAATGGAAATTTTGAAACGTTTATTATAAAAATGTGTTAAGAAATTAAGACGTTTCATATGGTTATGTCTTTTTTGCAGATAACCCTGCCTAAATGGGAATTCACACAGTTAAATAAATACAATGTTGTGTTGAACAGAATATACATATCGTTATGGTCACAAGTCACGGACATCAGCATTGCTGTCACATCTGCAAGCACGGCTGAGCAAAGCTGAAGTGAAATGATGCAATAAAGTTGAATAATAATATTATGATGATCTATGTTATTCTGTTTAAAACAGCATGCAAAACTGAGGAAATAAGGTTGTATTCAGGTGTGCGACATTCAAATATGTTCACGAAATATTTTATTGCAATGCTACATTACTCCGAATGGCCTAAGGTCAAGCAGTCACCAACATCTAAAATAACAGACTTTTAAAACACAAATAACAAAGTGAACATGTTTAAACGGCTTTGCAAGAGACACATATCCTTTGAAATTGAATGTAGCGTTATCTATAAAGTTTCGGTATGACTCTGGTTGAATAATTGTACTTTGATCACCATTGATATAACGTACGGGGGACATTAACACATTGAATGTCTTGGAACCGTGCAACTGCTTTGCAACACCAAAGCTTCAACGTTAGTAGCGTTTAACAGACGATTCTGAAATACGCTGGCACTATTTAAACTTGAACTTATCTCTTACCGAAATGACCCTCGGTGCCTCTCTTTCGGGCTAGGGAGTCGTTTGACTCAGGGGGGCACGGGGGCGAGTGCAGCCGCAGCGAGGGACGACAGCTGATTGGAGACGATGCCGGCGAGGTTGTCAACACCTGTGCGCAAACATAGAACATCACCGCAGTTCGCGGGCTCACTGTGTTACGGGCCTCGTCGCATTGTCAGAAACCGCTTAGGCCTGTACAGGGCCGCTGTGAGCCGAAGCCTATCTCAGCAAACACAGGGCGCAAGGCAGGGATACACCCCTGATGGGACGCCAGCCCATCACCGGGTAGTGCGGGCAATTTAGTCTGCAAGCCCATTAACCTATGCAGCAGAATGGATTTTTTTGGACTGTGGGAGGAAACCGGAGTGCCCGGCGAAAACCCACGCGGACACGGGCAGAACATGCAAACTGCACACAGAAAGGCACCCGAGCCGAGAGATTCGAACCCGGCACCTTGTTGCTGTGAGGTGACAGCGCTACCCACTGGGCCACCGTGCCGTTATACATGATGCCAAGAAAGTCCTAATATAAACACATTTATATGCCATATAAAACTAGCTGAATAGTAACCACACTGTGTATTAATCTATTCAGTACTATATACACAAAATAGCCGTAACATACAAAAAAACAATACGTATATTTCATAGATGGTGGCAGAGTGATGCAATGTACTCAAACCTAGCTCCTGAGTTTGATTTCCAGCTATGACTAACATTGTGAGTGAAATCTTAAAGTATATAGGTTAGTGTTTTGGTTAATCTATTTCACCAACCCGCACTGACCATCGTGGTGAAGTATGGCCATAAGACCCCCATGACTGACAGACCATTAGGCTGGTCCTCATTTTGCAGTCGATTACACATTGTAATTCTGTAAAGACGTCTACAGTTTTATTATTACAGGCTCAATGTGACACACATCCAAAAAAGTTGTGCATTTGAACATCCACAATCCTCACTTGCAAATGAAGGGCAATCCTTAGGCACTTCATGTGAGGATTCCGATCCATGAGCTCCACCGCTTGATCTAGCTCCTCCTGACTCCTCAGCGGGATCATCAGCTGCAGAAGAAAACCACCAAGTATTAGCAATGTCATCACCAAGGCTAGGACTACATGATACTATAATAACTGCCAGTGGAAACAAAGTATTAATGTAGGTTTTCAAGACTCTGTAAATTTGTTATCGATTCGAAAAGTATATGTTTGCATACACATAATTGTGCGTATAGTAACTGATTACTTAAAAAAAAGCATCTGTTGTGGGTAATTTATTCGCAGTCAGTCCCCTGCAACCATGAAAAAGTCCAAAATAAGCCGACTAAATATTATGTAACTTGCGATAAACATGATGCAAGTGTACCTCATTGCCAGAGTAGTAGAGATCCATGGGCTGTCCAAATGCCACCTTGGCCTTATGCAGGACATCCTCCAAAGCAAGAGGTCTCTGGAACTGTAGGATCCTGAATGAACACATTTTCAGTTAGCAACCTGGTACACAAACACTTTCTGTTATCACTGTGTTTCTTCAGCCAAGTGAAAATCATGTGAAACCTCAATCATGAGAAAAAAAACGCGAATGTGACAAGGGAGATATAACAGTACACTAACACGCATGCACACTGTGCCTGAGGATGCCTCTAACGTGTGAGGCGAAACGTCGCGAGGAGAGGAGAGAGAGCCATCGACGTGCCTTTCCCGAGAGAGCAGCTTTTCGAAGCAATCATCATGCATCGAGCCATGAAAACCTACATCATTACAGTACACTAACATTCAATTTAAATGAGCTCACCTCTTTTCCCCATTATATTCAAACTTCACTCGAATATCAGACTGCAAAAAAACACAACGTAACGAAGTTAATCGAAGAAAATTATCACGACACTTCAGCCATTTTTTTTTACTCACTGCAATGCAATGACATTTCTGGCAGAACCCATGTGATTTGGAAAACTTCCAGGACTATAATACAAACACATTATCACACCAGCATGACAGTGACTGAGCATACATTTTAAAAATATTTCTATCCTTGCTAACAAGACTTAGAGTCGGTGTCAGGGCAGTCGGGAATGCTTCCTATGTACGTAACCAGAAGGCATGGGCCGCGTGTCATTTAGGCTGCGCCTTGCTTTAGGATACTTGCCCGGGTGTGAAATGCGCACAACTGAACGAGACAATTGCCTTTGCTCGAGAAAAAGCGACGTCGGGGGCATTGGCTTGATCATCCTCGGGCAGCAAGGAGGAACGGACACGGTTGGAGAGCTGCAGAGCCACCAGGTCCTGCATGATGGAGTTGAGCGCCTGCTGTTTGTCTGTAGCGCACAACACACAATGTTTTGTACGACCCTTAGCCACGTGAAATAACCCAACTCAAAGGCCAATGCCGTTTCAATCTCCATGCGAGCACATTGCATGTGATAGCCTTAATAATACTCCATCTTGTTCTAAGACATGATTTGTCTGCGAAAGCGTTCATTTTTGTTGCAGAAATGTTTACGGATAATGGTTTTTGGAATAAAGGCAAATTTGCGAGCAATGAAAAGAGTTTCTTTACCAAAATTATCATAAGGAATACTTATTGTCCTCTAAATAATCTTGCAACTATTTTGCAAATGATCAGTTTCAATAACACACTCGTGCAATTTAAAAGGTTTACCGTACCAAAAAAACTGTTGAAATGTTGTGAAATAAGCCCAACAGTTGCCAGAATAACATTTAAATCCCTATCAATATATCACTACATTACACTAGACTACACTTTCAAAATCCGAGCTGCTTCACGAAAAAACACACAGAGCGATGTAAGGTAACTATGAAATGATAACTAATATCTCTTACTGTCTTTCATAATATACAACAGAAATCTTCTAACTGCAAAGGCCATTGCATTTACAGTTTATGCAGTCGGTAAAATATTGTGCAAAGGTTTTTATCTTCTTTTCACTGAGAATTACATTCCTGTGTAGCTACATTATCCCCGAGGAGTATTACATTGCTATGCTCATCTCATCGCTATGCTGTTGCGTAATATTAATCCTGCAAGTGTTGATGGCAACAATCATAATATGGCTTTGGGTGAACATTGTACGTCTGAGATGAAGAAACCATCACGTGTTAATGTGGAATCCCTGTGTTGCTGGTGTGCAAGGCTCTGCAATGCCACCTGTTCACATTCTTTAGGTTATTTACAAACATTCCTTTGCTAAAGCACTCAAGATGGGCCCCTGGCTCTGTTGAGTATTGGAACCCTACTTATAACGATCAAGTCAGCAACATTCAAAATAACAGTACTCCATCAATAATACCATAAACCAGTCTATTAGAGACACTAATACAATCCTTAAACACTGTTGGAAAAAGCAAAAATCCAGGTGATGTATACAATTTGTAAAATATCCATTTACAATTAACAATGTGGACATGATCTGGATTGAACTGCATTGCACCAATATTGCAGTGTGCCATTTAAAACATCATTCTACTAAGTCGATTAAAAAAGCATATTACAGCAGCATACAGAACATTCTGAACTTCAGTATGCCACACCATCACATTTCTAAATAAAGTAGCATTGCTTAGAAAGCTAAGAAAACATTTGTAGCGGTCTAAATCTAACTCAATTTTGCCTATAAAATGCAAGCGGACTCTACTTCAACTTTCATTAATCCCACACGCACCTATCTTGCAAAGCGAAAGACAATCTTTGATACAAAAAAACAAGCCACTACGCGCCCAATTTCCCAAGCCATGAAAGGAGGTCATGTTGTGGACAGCATTCGCCCTCAGTATGATACAGACTGACCACAACACCCAACGCTATGGACAAAACTTAAGGGGCAATGGTGTACTTTGGCTCAGAAGACCGCAATTGTTGCAGCCATTTGCGTTCCTCCACAAAGCTCTCTGGTCAAGGGTCTATCTGTACACACTGCGGTGACATGCATGGAGGCTCAATATATTTACTACAGTTAAGGAATGCTCTGAAGCAATGCTGAGCTTTACATTGTCAAGGGCACCCTAGTAAATGCTTATCTTTACAGCGAGTGACACAACAAGTGGCTGCAAAAGTTACCACACTATCAGATCAATGTGGGCTTTCACAGCTCGATATTCGAGAATTGTTCTGGGGAGCAGGTTTTTTTTGGATAGTTCTGTCAAGCGTTCCTCCTCTCTCGTTTGCAATGTTTTGCCTCCTGCGTTGAAGGAATCATCAGGGTTCGGACTGGTCAGCGAAGCAGTTAGTTGGCATACTATATGGTTAAAGTATTGCAATCATTTTCCCCCCACAGACCTTTAACGCTAAAGAAATAACCCTGAGCATGTTTTTTTAAAACTATGTCTCCAATAAAATATTCTGAAAAAAGCCACGCATTTTTATTTACGTTACATTTTGAGATTGTCGCCTTAAGGGATTAATGCTGTGCAGCTGAATTATTGATGTTTTACACAGGCACGACTGAACACCTGTTCTCTGGCGTGCCCAATGAAAGGCAGTGCACGCCACAAAAGGGTTCTCCTGTCAGTTCAGTTGCCTTAGTTCTCTCTCCTCTCCCGGAGGCCCAGCATTAGCAGGCTCAAGGCAGAGAGAGTGAGGTTTCTCAATGCCCCATTTCACATTCTAGAAAGTGTGCAGCGCCGTTGATGGGGTCCTTTCATGCATTATTATTCAAGCAGCCTTAAGGAATACAAATATATTTACTATACATCGACTACTATAAAGCGACATTTCATGCATATCATTTCGCGTGCTAAAAACATGACATGTAGCACACCTGGTAAACATGAGTTTTTAACATATTAAGATACCCTCACTAACAAACCGATTTGTTAGAAATTCAGTTTTCAATAAGAAAATTATCATACAAAACATTTGAATATTGTTTGGTAAAAATTGATAACAAAGGTTATACAAGTGAGAACATACGACGTCCTGGTTCAATCCAAAATAAGAAAGATGACTACTTCCACCAGTGGATAACAACCGTGCCGCTGTTTCAAGTAGCTCATCCACAACGAATGGTAGTTGCATGAGGGTAGTATTTCTTGGATTTTTATTACACTAAATATGCTAACTTAGAGTTTATGCATGAACCGTTACATGTTTTTAAAAACAATAATTGCCGAAGACGCATTCAGCGACACCTACGTTTTTCAGCAAATTCTGTTGGTTTGCCATATAGAAGACAAACTCCAAGTTGGACTCAAGAGCTATCCTATTTAAATAGAGATGGTAATGTACTAACAAACCACATTTGATTAATTGCAATTCTGCTGAGAAATGCTTTCATTCAACGTGTCATCACAGCAGCAGGCATTACAACTCAACGAAATATCAAGATCACCCTAAACCTCATCTACCAAACAATAGCTGAAACGTGAACTGCCACTACGTTCTGACAATGTTTGGCAAGAGCTGTTTATTTACAGGAAGTCAACTATTTTTTGACGGTCTTAAAATGAAAATAAGAGAGTAATGTGTTACTTTAAGTGACACTGTAGGTGTCTGTTTCGGTAAAAGGAAGTGTAAATAAATGGCTTCTTTAAAACACATCCGTTGACGTTTATAACCAAGATTAGAACTTTTATTTTAGCCATGTTCCAATGTGATTGTGTGCTTGTCTTTTTAATGCAATTATTCTGACATTTTGCATTTCAAACATTCAACCACTAATCCAATCGACTTGTAAGATGGCATGAGTTTAGAGAACCATAATCATCCCAAGCTAGATTTATTAGACTGCGAATTCTTCCCGCACCAGCTAAAAACCACAGCCATATAATAATGTCTCATGCCTCTCTCGCAAGTTTATCAACTAAGGCTCATGAAGCCTGCCCACCACACCCTCAAAACCCATCTCCACCAGTGCCTGTGAAACCAAACAGAAAAATGCTTTATGGTAAATAAATATAAAAATAACGATGACCGTAAGGCACGACCATTCCAATTGTCAATCTAGTGGGATGTGCTCCCTGCAGGTCATTTCAGTTGAACCAATTAAGCGTCACCGCTGTACAGTCAGAGCACGCCTTACAGCTTATACCGATATGGTTGCAATTGTAACCAGCAAAGTCTCGCTGCATAGAAACAGAAAATCTGTTTCGATTTTGCCTCCCTTGCTTGGATTACTTTAACCGGGGACACCCTTAAAGTGGGCTAAATTTTAAGGGTATGGTTACGGTTGGTGTTTTGTATGAGAAGTAGGCTGGGAGACGTCTGCTCACATATTTTAAGATGACAATCGTCTAAATATTTTTTATATTCCCTGCTTACTCTATTGTTTGAATTTTCAGCTCAACCTTCTCAACCAGAAAGCCATGAAACCCAACAACGAGAAATTGTTTGTCATATTTTAACTGTAAGCGGAGAAAATTGAGTTTTCCATAAATCACATTTCCAAGTTATTAGCACAAATGCACTACAAACGAACAGATCCATTAGCGAGGCAACCAACATTTGTTTTAAATAAAGTCATTATCAACATTGGAAGGAAAACACTTGTAATGCCATTTTATTATTACGTGATGCAAAATACATTGCAAAAGCATCTTCTCACATTGCACTGAATATCACGTTGGGCATATGTAATACGAACGTGGCAATGTGCATACTCTCCTCATGAAAATTTTCTGACAGTATTTTGGCATAGCTATCGAGTAAATTGAACATTACAAACGTGTCATAACGCATAATCCACGCACATATACCGCAACCAGACATGCAGATATGGCTCTACCTATGTGGTCTCGGTCTCATTTCACTTCAAAACTAAATAACTGCACACATGGATGGCATTACAAGCAATCTCCACTGGGGCACATTTTGCTGAGTTAAGGGTTCCTAAAAGTGCATACTGTAACGGGGCACACCAAGTAATACTATCAAGTAAAGAGAGATTACAGTGTAGAGTGCACAAGCAATTATGAAATTGGATTGGTAACAAAACACACATGCTTTTGGATGTGGACGAAACTTCGCTATTTTGCCAACTTTGCAGAAATGTACCAGCTTTACTACTGTGACAAGAAGTCAGCTTAATGATGTTGCCTTTAGAAAGTATGCACGTGCAGAAAGTACACGTTGTACCCTCAAATGGGGGATACTGCTTTTAAAATCATATCGTTTCATGCAGAAGGAGCGTTGTGCACATGTAACAAAAAAACATGTCGGTGTAATTGTATGAACACAATAGAGAATGAAATTAAACAAGGCCAGGATTGTGCACTGTGATCGACGTTTTCTCTTGTTTGGGTGTGAAACATGAGCGTGGATATAGAATCCAACATGATTTCAATACTTTGCTTTCGGCAAGGGGTGAATGCCAACAACATGACGTAAATGTATGTTTCAAGGTCTTTTCTTGCCCACGGTGCATTTTCGTCATTAATTGTACGTTTTGTTGTTGTTTCATTTAAATATTTTAAAAGGAAGACATCACTGTATGATTTCTGTTTCTGTTGTATTCACCGCCATATAATTTAATAGGGTAAATCTCATTTAGAGACAGCGGTCTATCTCCCAACATTGGAGGCTTAACGTGAAACTATTTGAACTTGGTAAGTTTTTGTTCAAGTTAATTATTACATTGAATATGAGAACGCTCTAGCAAACAGTCGGGTTAGCTAAACATTTCACAGAAAGGTGTGGCAACCTGGCCAGGTAAACGTAAAGTGCATACGTTATTAATTGCAAAAGGCAGTTTTGCGCAAGTCAATATTTCAGAAGTTTCCATTGTGAAACTCGCACTTTCCTGTACAACTGGAGGACGTGCTAGCAGCGGGTGAAACTTCTGCAATTTTGTGACAATGGCCACTGGAGTCATGGGACTCTTCAAGCTCTCTGCATATTTCAGCATGTGACTGGTTGGAATGCCGACTAGCAACTAACACAAAATGTAAGTTCATAAAGTAGTTAAGCTGGTCTTGTGTGGAAATATTTAATCTACAAATAAAATGTGAAGGTAAACTGTCACATTTTATGCAACCAAGTGTCGAGCCACTAAACGTGCTAGTGCCAATGTGGCACACAAAAAACAGACCACTTTCAAATTGGTGATGTTTTGCCAGACAATTGTATTGGGCATTAGAAGAAAATCTGTAGTGCGCAAGTTTATCAAACACAAACAGTTTGTAATAATTTCCTGCAAAGTCTTGATTACAGGGAAAACATACACTATCACGGTTATCTGAAACCTCGGTTGCCAGGCAAGGGAGCCAGCCAAGAAGGATCCCCAGATTGGTGCAAGTTGCTTAAAAATACCGCACAGTTCAACGAAAGTACAATCGCGCCCGATGAAATCTGCAGCAAGTGGAGCACACAGTGTGTGTGCCACTTTAAATCTTACCCATCTTTAAGAGCGTCCAAGCTCCCACTCTTGCAAGCCCAGGTATGTCACGTGTGCTTCATTAAATACGCACTCGGCCTCCTACCTAAAAATAAAAACAAATGAAATGAAACTGTCAGCATGTTTAAACTTCACCAGTGCAAATAACACGAAAATGTTCTTTACGTTTAACACCAAATGAAAACGTTCATTTGGCAATTTTTTTTCTCCAGCTTAACCATTAAAATTCTGACTCACAACACTGACCTTTATCCAAATAGAATACTGCATCTGTTTTTCAGTAAATTCACTTAATCACAAGCAGACCTACTGTAACGTGCCAGCATAATTTCCATGGTGAGCTTTCAACAGAGCTTCCTTGCCACCAGGGACCAAACGCTCAGCGGTACGCGTCGCAAGCAGCTGCTGCTGCATGAGTGGCAATGGCCAGGCCCTGCAAGGCTGTGTATCACTGAGAACTATGCTGCATGGATTAGAAAAGGGTCGCTTCTCACCAAGTTTACAATACCCATGATAAACCAAAATAGACGAAACCTTCTCCCTTTAATTGTACGACAAAATTCGTTACACTAACTCAAATTAAACATGCGGAAACACAGCCCTTGTAACTGCTGTTTATTTTCAGTTTTATTTAGAACGCTAAAGATAAAGGGAATTAGGGATTCTCTCCAATTTATGGCTATATTACAGGTATATTTTTTCAAACTAAATACTGGCAAAAACTACGTGTAAATGACTGTCAATGCCATAGACGTGCCTATCACATGCCAACCATTTGCTGTCTTACGAAAGCATGAAAATGGTAATTAATTCACCGACTTCACAAAACGACCATCTAGAATACGTATTCACTGCAGATATTAATTCGTATTATTCTTGGCATGTTTATTCACCGGTACAATATCTTATCGATGACGATATAGATTGCTGAGAGGCATGTTAACTGCCTGTAATAACAGTTTCATTGCAGTCCACAGATACAAAGTCTTTTTTGACCTTAAATGACGGACAGTAAACCAAGAGTCAACCGCCACATATTTTACAATTCTCTGCATTGTTTCTCCTTGTAAAGGTACGATTTACATCCTTCTTTAATACACCTGTTTTCGCACAACAAACAGAACCCTCACTCAATGATGCAGCTCAGGGATAGCAACTAAAACTACCAGTGCTTTTACAAGCAACGTGCTTCCTTAATTAACGGCTTTGCGAAAATGCAGGCTCACCACAACGTGCAATCACAACTGATCTCATTGCTAGAAAAACAGAGCACTCGATGCTGTCTTTAAGCAAATATTGAGTCAAGTGAAATTGCGAGGAGAGATCAAAGCTTTTGCCATTGCCATGGTCTATAATTTGCCAGCCATAAAATGTGATGCAGACCACCAACATTAGCCAAAGTCAAACAGAACGATAAACCTATTATTTATGAGTCCACAAAAAAGTATATTACGGCGTTACAACTTTTCAGTTGGTGCGAAGACCTGTAAGGCTATGTACAATTCTAAAGCCTTCCACGAAAGCTATAAACTGGCCTGACATAATAGTAAGGGTCTCCGATGTCCAGCAACTGTAGGGCAAGTTATTTTGCACATGTTATTTTCTATCAGTTGACAACTGAAATATTGTCACGGTTTTCTTTTCTACCATCAGCTGCATTTATATACGTGCGGCACCTAAATATTATTATTGCTACAAGACGTTAAAAAAGACACACCAGAGATCAAAACTCAACACTGCAAATGGCTCTGGTGAAAACTGAAATAGTGTAAGATTAGGAGGGAAACCAATTGCACATCACGTGACAGCGCACGACTCGACTGCGATCAAGTTTCACTCGGCCTGAGAGGCAGCAGAACGCCAGTGCACAATGTGCCCAGTCTCATCCACCTGCTGCGAACGTTATCCCACATTTTGCTGCAGTTAATCGCCCCAACGACGAACATCAGAGCGGATTAAAAACATCAGTGCAGTTCTCATCTGCTTCAGTGGCCCCCACCACCAGCGGTTGATATCGTGTTGCTACGGCGGAAGCGCTTGTATCAATGGGGCAATGACATTTAATAGCTTCGCACCAGGCATGAGCTGTGCTGTTTATTGACTACGACTGAGGACGATGGGGTGAAGGTGACCATGGTTAGAATTTAAACTCACAAATCACAGCTCTGCGGTTTGCAATACTGCGTAGCTTGTCTTGAGCATTGTATACTTAACGACTAGGCATGCATCGATTTGCCAGTCCTCCTACGAATCTATGGATTGTCAGGAAGTAGGCTAACATTCGATTAGATAGGTCTCATTTGCAGTGTCTGTTCTGTCTTCTGCGTTCCATCAGCTGGAATTAATAGCCGCATATATTCTACATGAAAGGTCAAGGAGCCGTTTAAAACGCATATATCATGAACGTATGAATCAATTTAAATTGAATTGTTGGAGCGTAATAGGCCTCGGATGAACTGCTCAATTAAATCACACTAATCTTGAGCAACACTGCAACTGGAACCGCAAAATTAATCCACATTTAACTCGACCTACAACATTCACCCAATAGTACAGTAGTCCACAATACAACACTCTACACCCATATAACCCAAAATATGCCCAATCTCGATTAATGAGCTAATTGAGGCGGAAGTGAATGGTTGAGCTCTGCGCATTCCACATGTCAACATGGCTGATCGGACCACGTTGTTAGCAGGCTAATGCTATGAATCATCTGCTACACATATTAGATGCGATAACATCGAGACTCCCCGTGCTCACCAACCCCACACAAACCAGCGTGTGTACGTATAACCAGACAGCCCACACGAAGTGGGCAGTCTTTCATCCAGCAGAAGATTGACAATTGCAAATGTGACTGAAACTCAATTTTTGCCACATTTGTGCTGCTCAGAAGTAAATCCTGTATTCCTAACGGGTCCATAATAACGGCCTGAAGGATTCAGGAGTTGCCTGAAGGTCATAGAATCACTATTAAACATTCAGGGCATTTTCAAGTTATAGCTTGAGAATACGTACGGATAAAATAAAATTGCTTTAAACATGTTCTGTCCTCTATAGAAATGGCAGTATTGTAAGTATTATGAAAGATGAGAATGGGGCACTAGTTGACCGTAATTCAAGATCTCAGACTGCTTTTTTAGCTCAAATAAGCACTACTTATTCGAGCAAAAATAAAAGGATTTGGGGAAATTACATTGCGGTTAAAATAAATTACACTTT
>JAZEWT010000020.1:6153381-6163609 GCA_036362905.1 Mordacia mordax | reverse complement strand
GTAAATAAAACATAAATTTTATAATAGAGGTGTTCGACTAAGGAAACCGAGACTTAATAATACAACTTAACATTTGTGTAAATTAAATCACACATTTATAATTGAGGTGTTCGATTAAGGAAATATGTCCCATAATGTAGGGTTAAATGGATTAAGTGGTGGATAATACATGCTGATGTAATTTAAACATATGCATGTGTTCCAAATCAACATAGCACACGCAATTTGTATCCACGCAACGATTCACCAACTTTAAAAATTCGAAAAATTGTCATGAATCAAGATCTGGTTCGGATTGTGATTCGATTAATATAACACGTATTACGTTGATCTCATTTTGACCATCTCACTTGTGTTCTCATCCTCTCTGTCTATTTGAACATTTCTGTACCGTTCGATTTGCCTAAATACAATCAAACAGCCTACTAATGTGCATAAGTACATCACAAATAATCGTTTCTCACGAACAATACGATGCGTGCATTTTTAATTCCATGACTGATTTTAATCTATGCATCAATGCACGCTTACTTGCCACCTAAGTGGCAGGAACACTTATTCCATCCTTCGTTTATTTAACAATGATTGTTATGCTTATTTTATGTCCTCTAAATTATAGCCATTATTTAACTTTCAATTGAACTGCTCTGATGTTGTTGTTGACATGCCGTTTCCTACACGGCTTAGATTTTTAACATTAAAAAATACAAATATTTGTAATAATTGTTGTTGATTTGCCGTTCATATGTCGTTGTTGTTGCTGACATGCCGTTCTCTCCACAGCTCTGTGCAGCGCTTTGTGACCCACGGGTGAAAAGCGCTCTAGAAATGGAATTATTATTAAAGAGGCATCAACTAATCAAAGTGTACTCTTACACTTACAGTCCGTCATTTTTTATTGAAGCTGGAAAGAGACGTTGAGTTATGTGGCTCTTTTTGACAGCTGTCCAGCAGGGAGGAGTAAGCTAGTAGATAACTTGGGCTATGCCTGGGATGGGATGCCGATCCATCACAGGGCACTGGGGAAACTATAGTCTAGCCAATTAACCTAGGAAGCATGCCTTTGGACTGTGGGAGGGAACCGGAAAACCTGTAAAAAACCCACGTGGACATGGCGAGAACATGCAAACTCCACACAGAATGGCGCCCAAACTGGGACTGAAACCCGGGACCTTCTTGCTGTGAGATGGCAGTACTGCTCATAGCGCCACCGTGCCTCCCTTGTACCGCAGTGCTGCCCTAAAATAACATGCATCAAATTGCTCGTATAGAAATGGAAGGTCTTTTTCTTCATGATGTTGTTTGTAAAGTGCTTACAGCCTTAGTGAATAAGTCTGGGGGCAGGTTCTACACAAATAACGATCTGCAGACTGTCTGATTAAAGGAGACTGCATTCAAATGGGACAACCGGCCACAAGATTCTGCTCCAATACCACCACCGTTCGGGGCCAACCGGCCAACCTGGGTCAACCTGGACAGCTGTCGTTTAAGCCGACAGCACCTGCAGCCTCTACAAATCACCGCAGTGGTAAACAAGCAAGAATTCCACAATTCGAATTGAAAACGTTGGGTCGGGAAAATTCATCCACTCACCGGCAGAGTGAACCATTGCGCCCACGATACCGTACTGTACCTAGAAACCAGAGCCCACGGTCACAGCCATTGGCCGTCTCTGCCTCACTCTCCTTCTCAGAGTCGTTCCCGCAGTAGGAGGCTGATGGGGCCGGAGGCCACGAGGATGCCCCGCGTTTTGGGCAGAATCTCCTTCGCGCCGGGTTCGGGCATCACCTCGAACATCTTCACAAACTGCGCAGCGAGCAGCGCGGACAGAGGGTGAGAACGGTCTCTCAACATCGGGGAAACGTCAACGTGTCAGCATCTCACGTGACGATACGGCAAGAGACGTACGATGTTGTGCAACCAAGGCTGTCCCGGGCCCCGGCACCACCCCCGTCACATTACAGCACGATGTTCCCATGTCATCTCTCATCTCATTGTCAGAACCGTTTAAGCCTGTACAGGGTCGCCGTGAGCCGGAGCCTATCCCGGCAGACACAGGGTGCAAGGCAGGGATACACCCACGATGGGACGCCAGTTCATCACCGGGCACTGAGGGCAATTTAGTCTGCAAGCCAATCAGCCTATGCAGCAGTATGTTTTTGGCCTGTGGGAGGAAACCGGAGTGCCCAGCGAAAACCTACACGGACAAGGGGAGAGAACATGCAAACTCCACAGAGAAAGGCACCCGAGCCGAGATTCGAACTCGGGCTCTTCTTGCCGTGAGGCAACAGCGCTACCCATTAGGGCCACCGTACTGCCAGAGTACAATGTTATTTTTAAAAAAAAATGCAGTTTGACGCTTATATTGACTAAACATAATCCTGCCCGTGACAAATACTAAACACATGACAGCGGAATGGCTACTGGAGTAACTGCTTATTGAAATTGCCTATCGGATTTACCTTTGTTATTTATAATACGGCAGAGAAACTCCTGCGGTTTGGTGGAGAGCTCAGATCTCTAAGCAGTCAATTACGTTACAGATTATCAGTTCGAGTGTCACAAACAAATTGTCATCCACGCGTTGTGCCACTGGACGGGTGGTGATGGATGAGGTTGGGTTTAGTCACCGGCATCATCAGCTGCGTCACATTGGGCTTGGATGATAGGGAGTTTCCAGTTCTCAGGAGCCAGAGGGTGGCTGTGGTCACGATTGTGAATGGAAAACAAGTCTAATCATCCGCTAAAAACCACTCGTACATCGAGATGTGAAAACCAAATCCTCAACACTGGCCAGATACGTTGGAAGAGCTGGGAGCATCCACCCACAGTTTCCTCCACCACCCGCAACCTGCCGACTGACTGTGGTGTACTGATCGATACTGGCTGCGCGGTGATGATGGGTGGGTGTTTCCATAATCTTGCACAGGTGTTTAAACTCTCGTGGTCAGGAGACCAAATCGAACGAATGCATTCTAACCCGCTGAGCTAACAATCTCGCGAGGAGCTTCCTACGCCGCTCGCTATAAAATCACGAACAAAAAAAAGCCCCTTCGTGTGCGGGACCGACCCTGGCCAGGAAGAGGTGCATCTCGAGCTCGGCGATACGGCGGCCCAGACAACCCCGAAGCCCGAAGCCGAACGGGAGGTAGGCGAAGGGGTGAGCTTTGTCCGGCGCGGCATCAGCGGCATCCAGCTCGTCGTTGGCTCCAGCACCGTCATGCCACGCGGCGCGGTCCTTGCCCCGAAGCCAGCGCTGCGGCTGGAACTCCCGCGCATTCGGGAAGATGTCTTCGTCCAGGCCCATCACGTAGCTGCAGAGCCCCAGGTGCGTCTGCGGCGAGCGATCAGAGTCGGGCTGATCGACGACCCCCAACGTTCGCTCGTTCACTCCAAATAAAACAAAGACACCTCCGTGTCCATTTAACAGATGTTTGGGGGTCAGGGGTCAGCGCGCTGGGCTGTCAATGCTGAGAACATGTGTTTGGATACAGGTGCGGTCGCCTGCGATGGAACCGAGTTCTCGAGTGTCGTGAGTTGATGAACCCGGTCCCATTCCCTGTCGGCTGCTCCGTTCCAAATAATTCG
This sequence comes from Mordacia mordax, assembly GCA_036362905.1. NCBI lineage: Eukaryota > Metazoa > Chordata > Hyperoartia > Petromyzontiformes > Petromyzontidae > Mordacia > Mordacia mordax. The sequence continues at coordinate 6,160,021 of JAZEWT010000020.1, read as the reverse complement.
TCTGCACGCGAGTGGCGCCCTCTCTCGGGAGGGGGCAACTGGTGCAGACACCCACAGGTAAAGCTACATAGCCCCCATATAGTCTAAGCCGACTGTTGGGTCAAGTGCTGTTAGCGAGTTGCATCTATAACGGCTAGCACGGCACACTAGGATAATGATGGCTAGTACTACGTTCGCCTCCCTTTGTCTCTCCAGTGGTGATGTTTTATATCGGTGTCCTGAGATTTTGTAACTTGCTTACCCCTCCCCACTACACAACTGTTATAATAATAGAGCTACATAGCTCAACGGTTCCTTCCAGCTTTAATAAAAACTGACTGAGTTTCTGCAGCTCACAGCACTTCTCTTTCTGCTTCTGTACTCACACTGGTCAAAATTCTTCGTCTTTTTTTTCTTCCAAGTTCCAAAAACATTCCTGAGCTGAATGTCAGTGGTGAGTGACATCTAAACTGGTTATATGCGTTCCCATTCATCAACCTGCATCAAGCATCATGGGAAAGTACGGTCACACAACCCCCATAGTGGATAATTTCAGAAGCTCTTCATCAAACGGTGGATTGAGAAAGTCTGCAATTTCAATGCCATTTTTTACAAACATCATAGATTCTCATACACCCTTTATACGTTAATGATTGCTTCGAAAAGCTGCTCTCTCGGGACAGCCGCGTCGATCGCTTCCTCTCTCCACCTCGTGACGTTTCGTCTCAAGCATCCTCAGGCACAGTGTGCGTGTATGGACATGCACACTGCGCCTGAGCGTGCAGCTTTTCGAAGCAATCATCATGCATCGAGCCGTGAAAACCTACATCATTACCTGTATACGTTGTCGAATAAATTAATTTAGGACACAGTCAATATATTTCAGGGAAACATAAGCTATACGTGATGGGTTTGGACCAATCATAGAAAGTTTTCTTGAGCTACAACAGTAAAAATAACGTGTAAATCGTCTGATAAACAACGCCACTTGTAAAATTGTCAAAGTTACAACTTACAGGAATAATCATCATCATTTTCAGTAGCTACTTAAGTTTTTGTGCAGGGTTACGGACGGGGCCAGACCTAATCTCGACATACAGAGGGCAAAAGGCAGGACTTCAGCCAGGCAGGCTGTAATGCCTTTCCATTGCAGTGTGCAGTGAGCGATGTGAGGAGTGAGCTTGCAGCAGGAACGGCTTTTACCCCTTTCGGGATGGAGTACCCGCCAATGACGAAGCCATCATCTTGGACCTGTCTTAAGTTCTGAACGACCACTGGGTACAACCTGCGGAAATAAGCAGAAAACAAAGCTGTGTTCAGACACCTGCTAACGGTTAAGTGTGCTAAATATATTTGTTTTAAATAACCTTTTTGGTATTGCTGTTGTGAGTTTAAATCGCCGGTTTCCTGGTTTACCTGGGTTAGCTGGATGCCCGTTATTCGTGGGGGATTGAGGCATAATTTTATAACCGGATGCCCATCCCGACGCCAATCTCCTTCAGTTGGAGGGCGTAAGGATTGTTACTTGTCCAAGGGAGGGTCTAGCACTCCTGCTAGACTCCAGGCGACAGAGCCCTGTGGTTGAATGCAACACAGGAACCCCTCCACAACGATGAGGTTCTGTTTTATCATCCCCACTCGACGACTGGTGTCAGGTCATGAAGCAAAACAATTCACGAGGAAGTCTCACAGAGAGCAGTGCAAACCCCACGCGTTACAAAATGACTGCTGGGATGTTTTTTTACAGAACATCGGAAAACTCTTTTGAGTGGCCTTAATTTTAAAATCTTGACACATTAGGGGCTCACTGTCCTACCCATTCTGCCAGTGATAGTTGTGTTAGTCACATAGTAGTGAAACTGGTAATTAAATCTGTAACGGAAAATTCATCCAAATAAAGTCTCATTCCCGGTAGACACAGGGCGCAAGGCAGGGATACACCCACGATAGGACGCCAGTCCATCACCGGGCATTCAGGGCAATTTAGTATGCAAGCCAATTAACCTATGCAGCAGCGTGTTTTTTGGACTGTGGGAGGAAACCAGAGTGCCCGGTGAAAACCCACGCGGACACGGGGAGAGAACATGCAAACTTCACACAGAAAGGCACCCGACCCGAGATTCGAACTCGGGCCCTTCTTGCTGTGAGGCGACAGCGCTACCCACTGGGCCACCGCGCCGCCCTCCAAATAAAGTTAAAGACACAAATGAATGTTTATGCCGTACAGTGCAGCAATTGGTGACTAAGCTGAGAACATCATCCAGGCCACAATACTAACAGAGGTGCTATCCTATCATCACAGAACAGACTTTAACCCAAGCAAGAGCAAGAACACATTTATGAAAGAAAAGTATAATTCACAATAACCGTTGTAAGTGAATAACGTAAATGCATTGATGCAGGTTTTCGCAGGTCGCTGTATGAAAATGTCTCTTCACAACAGCTTAGTTAGAGGAGCTCTGTTGTGCGCTCCTCATCTTTCTGTTGCGACGTTGCATCTCCCACGTTGGAGGCATCCTCAGGCTTCCGACTCAGGCGCCTGGAACGCTCGACACGGAATTCTCTTGAGAGCAATGCTCAATCAAGCCTTCAAATCGGGCACACTGCGAGATGGGAAGGCGATCGAGGAAGCGAGCGGCCCCGGCCGACACCGCGCAGCCAGCACGGCGCTCGCGGTGACCCCTCTGAACCCCTCCGCCGCTCACCGCAGCGTCTCCTTGACGATGGCCTTGAGCAGAGGCATCCTGGCCACCTCGTTCACGCCCGGTACGGCGTCGCCGGGCACGACCTCGGTGACCTCACGGAGGAGGGCTTCCTGCAGCGCGGGCATCCGAGCCAGGTGGTAGAGGCTCCACGACGTCGTGTTCGACGTCTGAGCGGCGACCGCCGCGATGTCGAGCGACCATCGCGACGGAAGGGGTAGAGAATTAACGCGTGGATGCCGAGTCCAAAGACAAGTATCACAAGCTAGCCCGTAGCCCGGCACGTAACGGGTTAAGGATAAAATATGAAGATAAAGCAGATTATTATTAGGAACGTTAATAGGCAGCAGACACAGTCACGTCGATGCGTGTGATGTAGTTATGCTATACGCCGTGAAGCCAAGAAACATTTACGTATGGGGGGCAGTGGTTTGGCAGGCGACGTGGCGCGTTCCAATTACAGTCTAAAATGGTCTACATCATTTAACTTTAAAACAGATCTAATTCTGTAAATAGTAATGAATCATAATTACTGATGCATGTTAATGAAATACGTTTGCTAACAACGAATTTACTCACTTATTTTAGAGATAATTTGTTAATTTACTTATTTTTAAAAAATCTCAAGTTTCAAATTAGTTATACACCCTGTAAGAGAGTGACAAATATTCCCTCCCGTGCCACCATACCACGCATGTGCAAACCCTGCTTTATACAATGACACAATTGCAGACAGACCTAGCAAATTATATGACGCAATATCTATATATAGGGTATAGCATAAGTCCCTCTACCGACAATTTAAAACATATATTTGTGATGAACAATATTTCTGATTTATTACAGACATTGTTCAAAGTGTCTTCCAAGATGTTCCAATCCACGCGTTGCATATTTTTACGACTGAACAGCTCAGAGTGCAGCGGTGGTGGCGGCGGCACAGTTCTGTGTTATTATTCAACGTGTCGAACTCTCGGCTTATCAAATAATTATTCTCGGTTAAGCGACTTATGTATAATGGAATGTGTTGTGCTTTCCAAACTTGCGGATAGCTGTGTCGAGCGCCGCATCAGCACTCAGGACAACGGATTCGAATCCTTCGTAAGTACAGATTATATCGGCACCAACGCTAAGGCTATTATATCTCATTACAGCCTTACCTCCCACCGATCGATTGCTTATTTGAAATTTCAGAGAGAGCCTGCACTATTCCCGATAGGATATCGGGAAGAAATCAGGACGTAATCCAGGTCAAAGCAGTCGTGTCGTCAAAAGACATCAACAAGAGACATCATAAAATGTGTGTTACACACTTGGAACGGGATCACCCGCATGGTAGGCACTCTGCTGGTAATAATCGACAGATTGAATATTGATACGATTTGTAAACGCTCGCAAATGCCACGCTTTGCCGTGGACAAGACACATATACAGAAGCGCGAGTACATTAGGTGTTAGCCAATGAATACGTTTTTTTTATTTGCGGGAGGAAAGTGGAGGACCCAGAGGAAACCCGTATGGAACAGGGAGAGAACACACATAAAGACACCCAAGGTGGGAATTAGACCGCCTCAGGCAGAGCTTTCTTTCTGTGAGGTGCAGACGTTGCTACTGCACCACCCTGCCGCCCACTGCCAGCTTCCCACCGCGTCTGTCTCAGCGGGAGCCTCAACGTACAGTGTCCACGCCGGCCAGCATGATCTCCGTGGTGTTGCTGTAGATTTCCTGCATCGAGAGGCGACCGTTCGCCAGCAGGTAGGTCAGGTACTCGCCGTGGATCTCCTGCCCGCGGGAGATGCTCTCCTCCACCTCCGCCAGCTTGTTGTTCACCAGGCGTATGGCTGCGATGCATCGACAAGACAGGCGTGAGACCAGCGAGCAGATCAGGTCTGGGTTGGTTCGGTTGGTTTTACACACATTATCCTGTTTGCCCAGTTGCCCGGCTGGTTTTACACGAGAGGTTTGTTGTGTGTGAGCACAGAAAACAAGACAAAGAGTAAGGAATGAGTAAGATTAAAATAAAATTATCACGTCACTCAGACGCAACGTTTTTTTTTTCTAGGCGTGCTTCTCACGCCTATATAGCGACCATACGATTAGCTCCGAGCCAAGAGAACAGCCTACAGCTGATCGGTGAAATCTTCTGCAGGGTTGTCACGTGACGCCACCAGCGAATACAAAAACATTGAAGGAATGTGGAATGCCCTGCTGCTACATTTTATGTAGATTGGAACGTTCAGATTTTGCTGAATGCCATGACACAAGAAGGCAATTTTGGGGTGTTTTTAAAGGCGAGAGTTTCCACAAATAGTGTGAATTATGTGAAACGTTTTAGCAACCTAGTACTGCGTTCATTAAAAACACGTTTTAACAAATACTGTTTTCATTAGCTGGACAGGATTCTGCTTCTGTATGCAGCACTAAGCCCTCATAGTAGCGACTCACTTTGAATTGCCTATATTCATTGAATTTATTCACTTACAGTCAGTCATATGATCTCGCAGAACTTACAAAACTTGTGAGTTTGTGTCCGGTGTGTACAGGAATACTCTAACTAAAAAAAACCCCATTAAAAACAGAAATCAAAGCTGCTGTGGAGAGCATCGCTGAACAAACACTCGCTGCTGCAATTATTCCAAATAGCAGTAGACATCTGCATTTGTTATTAGATGCACAGGGGTCATAGACTGAAAACTTTTCACGTGACTAAAATCTCACGTGCTTCACCGGTGTCGTGATAGCAGACCCAGCGCTGTAAGTGAAGTAATTTCCAACGAATATGGGCGATTCGAACTGGAGGTTTATTGATTGTTGACGCCCCTGCACTTTTGTTTTTGTGGCGGCTGTGCGAGCGCTGGGAGCTGACGGCAGATGGTGTGGGAGAGCGAACTGCACCGGTGCTGAAGATCACGTCCCAGGCGCGAACGAAACGGCCCCAGAAGGGCAGCAATGGCCGAGTCCAGCTCGGCAGAGCCATCACGTAGACCGTTTCGGTAAGCATGATCCCGATGGCGTCGATGAATTCCTGCGTCTCCTTGGGGATGGTCTCATTGAGCGAACCCATGCGAGTCTCAAACAGAATGCTCGTAACTCCTACCACGCACGGTTCACGAGCACAAGACAAGCAGCATGGAAAGAAGAACTATTGCACTGATGAACGTTTTTACGGCTCCACGCGTAAGAATTGCTCTGCGCAGTTGTTCTTTTCGGGATAGCCGTGCCAAGCGTTGCTTTTCTCTCATTCACGACGTTTCGTGAATGGCTATCCCGAAAAAAAGCAGTTCTCAGAAGAACGATTCTTTTTCAGTCTATTCAATTTCGTATAGCGGTGGCACGGTGGCAGAGTGAGCAGCGCCACTGCCACTTTCAGAGCATACACGGAGCCATTGAGACCTCGTATCGACACGCGTTACGAGCCCCCTCCCCCCGGCAGTCGCTGCGACCGCCGCACCGGCCGTCACAGCCCTGGCCACGGGCCCGCCGGCGGGCACCTTCGAAGGCGTATCGGTAGAGAAGCGCGGCGACATCCGTCAGCGGGAAGGCGTCGGTGACGGCAGCGCCGCCGCGCCGCTCGCGCACGTGCTCCAGCAGGTCCGTCACGACTGCGTTGATGCGGTCCGCGTACAGCATCACCTCCCGGGGCTTGAGCAGCCGCTGGTTGAGAACTTCGCGCATACGTTTCCAGTCGGCGCCAGTCCTGCAGGCGGAGAGGAGGGAGCAGATGCGGAAATAATTGCGTGACATAAAATGCAAGTGCAGTGTGTGTGAGAGAGAGGCCATTTGAACGACTGCGGTGCAAAGGCCGCTTGGTCGATTGTCTTCAAATTTTGGCTCAGTCGATTTTTCGAGAGTAAAATGTTCTTCGGGAATGATCGGCTACCATACTAGTTTAATAACACGGTTGCTTCGGTTTGGAAGGGATCTTCTTTAGTGAGTCAGAATTAAGATCCCCGAAGATG
>JAZEWT010000020.1:6116031-6138345 GCA_036362905.1 Mordacia mordax | reverse complement strand
AGCAACAATAACGACATAAGAATAATACAATTAGTAATGTGCCTGAATATTCTGCCTGGTTACACTGCGTCTTATGTATCATGATGTTGTTGGCCAATTAATAAACGAGTTAAACAAATAAAACTATTTGTGGGAGAAAACTGCAGAACTCGGGTGGAAACTCACACAGAACACGAGGAGAACACAAACGCCACATAACATGGCACCCGAGGTGGGATTCGAACCGCCTCGGGCAGGAACTTTCTTTCTGTGGGGCGCAGACGTAACGGCTGCGTTACCCTCTCTGCCACAGCGTTACCAGTGCACGATCACGACCTCTCCAACACAGAACGCTCCTCCGTCTCCACAGGCAAAACGGACTGGGCATGGCGGCCGTCTCCGGCAGCGTGGGTGGAATCCTGGCTCCCATGGTGTCCATGCTTGAGCGTTACCACCACATCATGCCGCTCACGCTGGTGGGCTTCGCTGTCCTCCTCAGCTCCCTCTTCTGCCTTTGGCTGCCCGAGACCAGGAACGCCAAGCTGCCCGACGTCTTGCCGACCAACGAAGAAAAGCCGGCGCAAAAGTACGCGCGCCTGGCGACTCTGATTTGCTTTAACACCACTGTGCGGAGTCGCGTCTGCGCCATAGTTTTGGCGACGGCAAAAAGCGACACAGTTCTGTCTACGTGATGGCAACGGGCATTTAGCGCCTTTAATAGCCTATAGGGCAATTATCCGTGGCTGGTCATGACTAATTGGAGACGATCTAGCGACATCTTGTCGAGGTCAATTTGTTTACGGAGTAAATTTCCCCCAATACCCTGCGATGGATTGGCGTACTATCCTGGGTATAGCCCTACATTTCGCCGTCTTTCTGTTTGCCCCCCCCCCCTATCATGTAAAAAAAAGCTGCATGGCTCAATGGTCCCTTCTGGCTTAAAAACAAACCCACCGACTTCGGTGTGTGTCCCGGTTTCGTCGTTGCCGAGTGGTGCCATGGTGCTGACGATCGTGAAGCGCCGCCCGGGAAGGGTAGAGGTGGGTAAAGGTGACGCGTGCCGCTTGCTTGACCGCGTCTTCTTGGCTGTCGCCTAGGGCAAAGGTGAAGACGGGAATCGTGCAGAACGGTGGCGCGGACAGCGGCAGCAGCAGCATCAATGTGTTCACGAGACTCTGAGCGAGGAACTGCGCATGGAGGGTTCCCCGTTGGATTGTGAAGGATTTGAAGACGTGTACATAACGCTATTGACGTTTATAGACCACAATGGTTTGGGCACAATTTGCTGGAAAAATGTTTGACGATTTGTATAATGGACTTTACGATTTAATGTAATAAATGTTCACTTAATATTAGAAACTTGGCATTTCCCTGTGCTTTATCTGCCCAGTTCTTGTTCTATCAGTGCTTATCACGAGACACCCACTATTATTCGGAGCGTCGCAGCCAGCGGTGCACCACTCTGTCAAACTCTAGCCATAGCAGTCATCCATCTTTCTATTAAAAGCACACCAGCAGTCACCCTTTCATGCACTCTGCCTTACACTTTACCAGATCTGAACGTTTTGCCAACGTAATGAACAAGCCAGATTTAATACGACTGTTAATTTGTAATATTTTGAGACTATGCCGAGACCGCGGGTTATGGACCTGTACAAAGAACTGGACGAGGGGTGGATGACACTGGATTTGAACGCGGGTGGATGACACTGGATTTGAACGCGTGTGTCTAGCGCTGCTGGCTCGGTGCTCAGACTGGCCACGGACACGTCAACTTGTTTCAAAATCAGAGAGAAAACAAATTAGGCATTAACAAGGTCGGAAAACATCGGGCCACTCATTATGTAAGGCTTCAATCGGGGAGGTTCCCGATGTCCTCATCCCGTGGATAGCGAGCCATCAGTGGGCCGTGAGTTACCACCTTGTGGGCCGTGGTGACCATACCCAAGTGAGTGTGGAGGTGAACATTTTTGAGAACGTCTGCTGTATTGCAGGGTCGGTCATACTGGATCAACTTTATAAGAGCTATCGTGATTTCCTCATTACCACCAACTCCCACAACCCTTACACAGCAACACGGATCTCTGGCGGCACGGAGTTATGGATATTTTTTTTTAAACGGAGTCTCTGAAACTGCCAGAAAAAAAAAAGCTAAAGCCTGAATGTCCAGTACTGCTAAAATCTTGGACAATACTGCAGTTATGTTTGCTTGCCAAAGCTCTTATTTTGGGATAATTTTATTTTTATTAATTACCAGATTCCCTTATCCAGGGCGACTTACATCATTATGGAGGTGTGAGAAAGTCACAGAGCTGTAAAGGGAAGGTAATCCTGCAGTCAGCCAGCGTCAACACTTGCCAGACGCTGCATTCTATTTTATTTATGGGCAATTTATTAATGACGATTGCTTCGAAAAGCTGCTCTGTCGGGACAGCCGCGTCGTTCGCTTCCTCTCCTCGCGACGTTTCGCCTCATACGTTAGAGGCATCCTCAGAGCAGCTTTTCGAAGCAATCATGCATCGAGCCGTGGCAACCTACATCATTACAATTTCTTAATGATTTTTCTTTAGATATGGAAGGAAAACAGAAAACCTGGAGGAACTCCACCGAGATCAGGGGGAGAAAACACAAACTCAACACAGAAAAGGTGCCCCAGGCGAGAATCTTACTGCCGAGGGCAGGCCTTTCTGAACCGCAGAGATGTTACCACTGCACCACTCTGCCAGAGAAAGCGTTGAATACACCTCCTCTCGCTTCCCACATTGGAGGCATTTTCAAGCGTTCTGTGAATGAGTGAACTGTGTGACTGCGCGCTATGTTACGTGTCTTTCTTGCATACCCCCATCCCGAATGCCTCACTTCCCCTTTTCCCCAGGGTTCATTGTTTTTATTTGAAATCCAATTTGACTTAATCCCATCCCACCCGTAATTTAACAATAATTTGAAATTGCATCACCACGTCACGGATGTCTGCCGAATTGTGTACAGGGAGTTAAGTTGAGGACTGTGAACTTAACTTTAAAATCTGACTGCCATATTTGGTTGAGTTCTCATTTTTCCCCATTGCGATTCACAATTTTTGGTGTCTTGTGAATCTCATTTGCTTCACTGATTATCCTTGGGCTTTTGTAGTTGATTGCTGCCAACACACGCATCTTTTCAATATCGATTGTGTGTTGTCTGCAGTGAGCTGCCGATTTCTCTATATGCAGCAAACGTGTTGCAACTTTGCTTTTTTTTCTCCTCTTCCTCGTGGCGATCATGTTTTGGCTGATGTGTGAGTCAGCGTGTAAATATCTGTCCGTACGTTTTGTTTTCTTGTACATCGCATGGTTGAGTGTCCCGTTTGCGTCTCAAACGACCCTTTGTGCTCAGACAATCCCACTGCTGATAAGATGCTGCGGTTTGCCGTGGTTTCATGGGTCTCAGCAATACGCCGTCGTCGGATGATTAGGCAGTCGGTTAATGGTTAGCGCCAACAGATCAACCAACACGTATCCTCCTCTCACCTTTACATCTTTCACTGAATCCCATTGGCTTGGAGCTAATGAGGAGGCACTCACATCTGCCCCCCCCCGCCTTAGTTTAAAAGTTAATCAATGAAGAGAAACACCCCTTGAGCTGAGGCCACCTGGAATCCCAACACATTGCTGACAATATATAAACTTCCCATTGCATTGCTTAACAACGCGAGTCCAACAGAGCCATAGTAAGGCTCCTTTCAGTGACCCTAGCGAAGTTCAAATCCCGCTCGTGACGAAAAACAGTGCCGAATATTTGGGCCTCCCCTAGGTTGACTCCACCTCAAATGAGTATCTCGTGTGGTGTGGAATCACCACTCAGGAGACAAAAGATGACCAGGCGTGGTGCTGGCCCCCCACCCCCTCTCTCGTGTGCTGGCCATCGGTGCTACTAAAACAGCACTTGACCCTGAAATCGGCTAGGGCTATATGGGGGATCTTTATCTTTGGGCAGCTGCCCCAGCTACCCCCTCCCGAGAGAGGGCACCAGCCCGTGTGAAGCTAAAATATTGGAACGGAGCAACCGACAGCGCCTGGAACCGGGTCCATCAACTCACGACACTCGAGAACTCTGTTTCATTACAGTCGACTGTGCTTGGATTTGAACACAGGTGTTCAGCTTTGCCAGCTCAGCACACCGACTCGTGTGCCCATAGGTCACCTTCTATTGTTTGTGTTTAACTCTAATACACTCGTGCACCTACTCCAGACTCGTGCGTGCCATTGAAATCGGTTTGCATGACCACATGAATAAGTCGCTCATCACAGTGCACTATATAAAGAAACATGTTTATTTAATACTGCGTGTTGTAAAGCAAAGTCTTGTTCATAAAATTGTTTTCTGCACATGCCAACGGTCAAAAAATTAACTTCTTTTTATACCCTCCCAGTACCAAATTTTGTGCGACGTTTACAAACTGCGTTTAAAAACGATGGCGCGAGCCGAGGTGCGGCCGACCACGTCTAGCCTTACTGAACGATAGTCGAAGCTGAAAAAAACGAAATCATCCACACACACACACACCTTTGCAATTCATGCAGGAGAGGACGGTGCACTCCAGGTGCAGAGACCGCAAACGAAATTCCCAACTAAAAGCTACGTACGTGTAAACGCGACGGGAGTGCCGCGCAGCGCCGTGAATGCGCCATTCGCGTACCCCGGCGCGCTACCAAAATGGCGTATGCACCTTCCCATGGAAGCAGCCGGTCGCTCAGAAGAGTTAAAAACATTGTTGTAAAAGGCCTCATAGTGAAAGTAAAATGCTTTCATTAAAAAAAAATATTAAATATGGACCCTGCTGCATTTTCAACATCTTGCGGGACAAAAAAAAATTACGACAATTATATTGAGAATGTTACCGAATATCCTTAAGCCATTTACTGTCAAATGCAATTGCCGATTCAAACTTTAAAAGAAGAACAAATTAGCAGTGAGATTTTTTTTCCTTAAAAAAATGATTATCACCACGATCGTCACAATTATTACTATTCTTTGTAATGAGCTGCAAGCATTCATCTCGCACGCCGCGACATGACGAGCCAAGCGTGGACCAATCGCGATGGCTTCCGTTGTGCCGATCCCGAGACGAAGTCGGCGCCGTGCCCGGCGGGCCGGTGCGTGGGACGGCGGCACGAAATGGGGCAATGCTAATCTTCCCCGAGGCCGTTATTCTCTTCCACCTCGATGCCATCGACTGGCTCGTATGCCGGTGAAGACGGCTCCTGCTCATCCTGCGCCTCGCCCGCAGCCACTTCCGGATCCTCATCCGAGTTGTGAGCCTCATACTTCCCGTTCTGAGCGCCTGAAGAGGACATGTCGCACTTCTTCAGAGCGCCGTGCTTGGGGGGGCTGCTGGAGACACCGTCTCGCACCCTGTAGGCCCCTTCATCTTCTGCGATCTCCCTCAGTTTGCCCACCATTTTGCTGAAGATGCCAGAAGGCATCTCTTCATCCAAGATCTCGTACTTGAGCTGGGCTGTCTTCTTGGTGCTGTTCTCAGTGCTCTCGTAGTACTTGTGAATCGGCAGGTCACCGATCTTCTTCATTGCGAGCGTCGGCGACAGCGGTGGCTCCACTTTCTTTGCTTCCTCCTTCGGGGGCCACGTGGGTTTCACGATCTTTATGTCCTCTTCCACGGCAGGGGCTTTCTTTTCGGTAGCCTTCTCCGGTGGCCAAGTGGCCTTCAACTTGGACTTCTCCACGATATCGCCGGACGAGTCGACCATTCGACCACTGGAACATGGAGAGACGTCGGGGCTTTGGTAGGGCTCCTTGGCTTTGGCGTGATTGGGCGACACTGGGCCCGACGGGAGCCTGCTCTCGTCGTCTTTGGTCGGATCATTGAGAAGTGAGCTCTCGCCCATCTTGATGGGGAGACCGAGTGGTTTCTCCGATTCTTTGGGAGTCTCCACGTCAGAATTCTCCAGCGAGCGTGGAGTGGCGTCGACGTCGTCGTGCGGGGAATCGTCATCGCCAGCGGTGTCACCAGAATAAAATTCAGACGATGTGAATTTGCTGGGGGTCTCCTTTTGGGACCAGAGATCTCTGTGTGGCTTCCGGCCAAAGCCCTCGTCGTAATTTCCTTTGGCCTTGAATAGTTGTTGAAAATGCGGCTTGCAGTAAACGTTTCCATGGAGAGATGCATAGCTACCGAGGCTGCAAGACAACAACGACAATGAAATATCATCACGTAGATTTTAAATACTTAAACATTGCATTGTCATATTTAAAGAAAACAACAAGAACCTAGGTTTGCGACTGGAACAGGTTGAAATGGACAAAGACGGGCATATCAGCAAAGGACAATCTAAGATCACAAATATGCTTTAGCAACACTCTGTCCACAATGGATAGCTTAATTGGCTATAATAAAAATACTCCCATTAGTCGTACATCCTACCCATATTCGGCTAAACACAACACAGTAATTGAACGTGAGATGGGATTAAATAAGTACGAGTGTGTGCACATATTAAACAGGGGTGGGACTTACTACAAATGGATATTTCATCATCTTATTGGAGGATGTGGTTGGTGCAATTGGAACAAAACGTGAAACTTTAATATAACATCTATGTGGGCATCAACCGTCAACCCATAGCAGCTGGGCCCGTTCGGAGACCACCTGTCAGCTTCAGTGGATCTCTGATTGGCCGTACGTAACCTTTCACGAGCTCCGCAGTGACATCACCGCCGCTCAAACATTGAACGGCAGCCGTCGCGGTTGCCGACGTGCTTGTTGTAGTTGTGGACTGAGTTTAAGTGAAAAGACGTGGTCGCTCACCTCAACGCGGTTGAGCAGTGGTAGCAGCGGAAGCACAGTCTATGGTAGGCCCTTGTGTCGGCTACCAGCCGGTCCATGGGATAGACTGTCTTTTGACAGCCCGTGCAGACCTCCTTTGGTTGAGACTGGAACTTCTGCCAGGGTCAGTCAATTTTGCCGGTGTTAATGAATGACCCTCCCCACCCCCCCTTCCCACCTCTACCCCCCTCCCCCGCACCACCCCCACCGTAGTGGACGCAGCAGCATGCGCCTCGACCGGAACCACCACTGCGTGGTAGCGACAGTCTCATTCTCACCGCTCGACCGCTATGGTCCAGCTGTTCAGGCAGTCCACCTATCATTAGGACAGTCATCAGTTCGGTCCTTGCAACATGACAGAATGTTTTAAAGACGAAACAGATGCTAGTGTTTGTTTCAAATAATTTCATACATGGCCCCCCCCTCTGGCGAGCAATCACTGGACAAAGGCCTCCACATGCCATGCCGGTGGCCAGGGTCGTTTGATCGTACATCACCATATTTGGGGTGGGAGGGTGATGGCTGGCAATAGTGGAGGTACAGGACCAGTTTTAGCTTCTGCTCACTGCTGATGTTAGCCGTGGCTGGTAATCAAATTTGGGTCACCGGGGAGGTTTTAGTGCAGTGTACAGAAAATATTAAGCCACTGCTTTCCAACGTTGGTTTGTACAATAGTTACAAACATATCTATATCGTAAAACTTTAGGGGGGGATAAGCTGTGCCTGTTCTTTGGCTGAAATACCACAGTGGTGTTGAGGTTTCAAAAATACATAATTGTGTGGGTTTTCTTTTCATGTTAACGTATAGCAGGGCTTTTGTCCTCGTATCACAAAACACCCCACAAATGTAAAGAACAAAAACCGATCTTAAAAAAAGAACCAATTTTACAATATCAGACAGGCCTAGCAGTGTGAATGAGACCTCTCCGGTCATTTTAACCAATGCAGTTATGGCCGAAATAACAATTGACAACACAATTCACTCCCACTACGCATTAGGAGCTGCACGTTCATGTTCACACACCACAAAGTCTACAATTACGGCTCAAATCAAACGTGAAAAAAGCAGTACACGACTACACCACGCCTATGGTTCACTACAAGCAGCAGCAGACCAGGCCAGGAGGCAAAGCAAGCCACGGAAAAAAGGAAATACTAAATAAAATAGGAAGTTTCGATAAAGAGAGTTCAGCAAGCAGTAATCGCCAGGTGCTGGAAACATTAGACCTATCCTCGTCATGCCGTCAGCCTTGGGGGACAGCCCCCGTAAGGCAGCACCCGTGTTTCATGCTCTTCCGCTCACAGTCTCGTGTTACCGGTGGTTTTGGGGGCGCTCCGTGATGTAGCCAAGCTCGCTTCAGGCCTTTGGCCAGCCAACAGACCTGCTGCTAGGCTGGCTGGGGGGGTGGAGGCGGCGGGGCTAGCGGCCTGCTCCGCAGGGCCGCCCAGGCTCCACAGCATGCGCTCCGCCTCCTGTAGGCTCTGCTCCAGGCTGCTCAGGTCGTTTGCCATGCTCCTCAGCAGGGACGTATGACTTTCTGTCAGCTGCTCAGAGGCGGCGGATGAAACGGCGGTTTCCCTACGGATGTTGTGCCCTCTCCTCGTCACCACGTCTTCATAGCGCGGAGGAGAGAATGGTTGCGCAGAGGGTTCAGACTTTGAGGTCTTCTGAGCGGCAGATGATGCCCCCACCACCACTGTCTTTGGGGTTTTCTTGCTTTGGGCGCTCGACCTCTCGGCATTGCCGGAAACATGTGACGCATTGTTCTGGTTCGCTGGCCGTACCTGTGGCAGGCGGTAGTGGCCGGGCGGCACTCGTTCGCCGAGTGGGCCTTTCTGAGGAGTGTTGCTATGAGAGCCATCAGAGGGGTCGCTAATGTTGCCTTCGAACCCGCTTTCCAAATGTCCTGCCACCTGCTGCTGCTGCTTGACCACTGTGCTGTTGTGAGAACTATTTTGAAATGAGGCCGATGCATGAACTCTGCTCTGGGTGCTGCCTTCAAACCGAGTCCTCACGGCATTCATGTCGATGGTCGGAAACTCTTCCAGCTGCCCGTGCTTCTGCATAAACTCGTCCTCGCTGTCACTCCCCAAGCGCTCGGGGATCTCGATGGGGTCTTTACGAGTGTAAACCTTGTGCTCCGGGCTCTCAAATCTGTGGACAAGTCCCGTGAAGTCTACTTTGGGCATTTCAGTCTGTGCCAAAAGAAGTGGTGAAGGAGTAATTGCTGGAGGATGATGAATTGGACTGGGTGTGCCCGTGTAATCTGCCTCTGGTGCCAAGCGTTTAGGGATCTCTACTTGTTCTTTACGGACATAAGCGCTTCTATCCTCTATTCTTTTCGCCTCTTCGAACATGCCCTTGATATCTTTCACTTTACCCGGTGTGAGGGGTGACCCTGCCTCGCTAGTCCCGGGTGCGGGCAGCGGTGTCCTGCCAACTCCGGGAGCAGCAGCAGGTGGCTCGGGTGTGGCGGCGCTAATGTTCAGCTGCCTCCTGAGCGTTGGCGGAGACGGGATTATCTCCGAGCGCTTTGTGGCCACGTGACCCAGGCTCAGCTGCTGTGAGCCCGAAGAGACGCCCTGCGACAGTTTACTGGTTGCGTCACGCAGCTTGGTCAGCTGATCCGAACGCCGCTTGTTGGTGGGCGACGTGACCCACAGCTGGTAGGGTAGTGGCGGTGGCGGAGAAGGGGTCTGGGTCGGGGACAGGGCTAAATGTGGAGGAGGTGGCACAGGGCTGAAGAACTTACGAGGCGGAGGAGACGGGGGGGTTCGGAAGGGGATCCTAAAGTCAGTCGGCTTTCGCGCTGTTGATTCAATGGTGATGAAGACGGGCGACGGAGAAGTCACACGGTGCTGAAAGGCTACGCCGTCTTCTACGGACCGTCGGCCACTTACCATTTCTTCAGCGATCGTTCGAGAGTCCACCGTCTTTGCCGGTGGCTCGGGTGTCGTTTTACTCGAGCCGATGCTGATCGTTCGAATCCTTTGCCCTAGAGGTCTCTCAAGAATCACGTCAGACGGCGATTCTGCTTTGCCGAATATCTCTGTGCTTACAGCTTTATACCCGTTTTCCAATTTTTCCCGCTCGCCAGAAAAAACCCTAGCAGAAGCGTCACACTTGTCGGCTTTGAACTCACCTCTGGGCTCCCTGCCAGGAACAGACTGTTTGTCGAATGTGCCAAGTTGCTCCGGCGTCATTGGCTTTTTGAGTCCATCCTGGCCATGCTCCATCAGATGCTGCTGTTTGACTTTGGTCTGCTGCTGTCTCATTGTCGTTGTCTTGGAGAACTGCTGCGACGTCTGCACATGCTCCTCTTGGTGCTGTTCTGTCACAACATGACGTGACGACGACAATGACGATGACGACAACATCTGCTGTTGGTGCAGCTGCTGAGATTTGCCCAGGGACACCTGTACTTGTTGCTGCAGCGGCTGTTTCCCAGTCTCTGACAAATGGTAAAGCTTGCGAAGTTCATCCTGCTTATCCTTAGATTTGGGCTTATTCTCAACATTCTGTGGACCCTCCTCCTTCTTGTGCAGAGTAACCTTTCTCGTGGAGGTGATGTGAGTTCTCTCTTGTTTCCGAGTCACCTCGGGCACAGAAGTCTCTGCCACGTTTTGATCGAGGTTCTCGCTCACACTTGCAACCTTTTGCTCACCCATGCGCTGACTCAGGATCTGAGAGATATTTTTTGCCGCCTCTTTCTTCGCCACGGACTTGCTCGCCGTCGCTTTGACAGCGGACGACGCGTCGAGAGCAGACAGCACGTGCTCATCGAGCGGGGCTATGACCACGTGCTGCTCCTGCTGCTCACTCGTCGTCTCGGCGAAGAACGCGTCCTCGGCGGGGGCGCTCGCAGACTTTCCCTTCTCCAGCTGCTGCTTCCTGAAATTCTCCTCCGCAATCATTAACGGCGTCTTGAAGCCACGATTGGCGCTCTTGGGTCTCGGTACGGGGGACACGGGAACCGCGACCGTTACCAGAACGCCAGCGTGCGCGGGGGACGTTGGCTTCTTCACTTCAGCCTGTGGATTTGGGACCCCGGGCTGCGCCTGATGCTCCTCACTCGCCGAGCCAACTTCACCGGCAAGCACGCTTCCCGTCTGCGTCACCTGCACACCCTGAGTTTGTTTTGACTCTCTGTGCGTGCTTCCCGTGTGCTTCATGTACATGTGCGAGCTCTGCGATTGCTTGGACACTGTGTGTGCACTACCCACGTGCTTCACGTCCGTCTGCACGCTCCGCCTTTGTTTCGACTCGCCGTACGTGCTCCCCGCTTGCTTTGCGTGCGCGGAGGAGTCGCCGCGCACGCGCTGCGCTTGCTTTGTGTCTCCATGCGCGCTTCCCGTCCGCGTCCACTCACCGTGCGGGCTTCCAGATCGCTTTACGCGCGCGTTCTGTACGCGCATTGACTCGGCATGCGAGCTCTGCGACAGTCTGGTCTCCGTGCGCGTCTGTTCCAGCGTCTCGCGGCTTGTCGAGCTTCTCTGCTGAGAGGACGATGTCGTTGATGAGGAAGACGATGCATTCGCCATACTCACGTCGGCTCGTTCAGGAGAGATCTTCACTTTTGTCACCTCGGTGACGTGTGGCGCCGTGGGAGTTAACGTGATCGACGTTGACAGCGAAGAGGTCGTGGCAGTGACCGAGGCGGATGAAGGAGCAGCTGGGAAGGTCTTCTTCTTGTATGGCATTGGTCCGTACGGGGATGGTGGTGGAGTAGAAAGGTTCATCGTTTTAACATTAAACGAACTCTTGGCCGCTCGACTCGCCTCCGTCTTGGTGCTGGACAGCTGCGCAGTGATGGGGGCCGCCTGCGAAACTAAAGCAGGAGGTGGAGGAGGCAGCGGCAGGTCATCTGGGAGCGCCTCTGTTGCAACTGGAGGTGGTGGCAGGGAGCAGTCAATGTCCGTGTCCATGGGGGGTGGCGGTGGAGGAAGCGGCAGCTCCTCCTCGGCCAGGATGACTGGGCGTGGAAGGGGTGGTGGTGGCGGTAGGCTCAGCTCAATGATTTTCTGTTTGTAGCCTAATGGCACCGTCACAGTTTTTTGTTTAACATCCTTCACAAAAACATTTGCCTTGCTCTTACTCTGCAGCTGGGAGGTCGCAGTGCCGGTGACTTGCTGCGATGTGCATTCTTTTCCCTTGAGCACATCTTTCTGGGATGTCTTGGATTCTTTGCGACCCACATTGGCCGTGCCCTTTTCAGACATGCTTGTAACTTTACGGCTTTCCTTAACGATGCTCTCTTGAATTATCTTCTGGCTGGTACTTATCACTCCCTGTGTGGACGACTGTTGATCATCTGATTTCACAGTCTGCTTTGCGGTGATTTTTATGTCCGTGGCCAATGGCTGGATCTTTTGGACTTTGATTACTTGCACTTTGCTTTGTGGTTGAGAATGTCCAACTACGTGGCTTTTGATCTTCCCATCTCCTAGCACTGTCTTCTCAGCCTTTATTTTACTGGCAGATCTATCCGCTTGATCTGTTGCTTGCTTCTTAATTTGCACCTCTACCTGTTGGCTCGTTTCACCACTCTTGTGCGTGGTGTACTGTTGTGCGTGGTGAACAGATTCCTCAACAGACATCTCAGAAGTTTTCCCCACTTGCCGCGACAAACTTTGGGTTTGATAATGGTGCGATTTGGGCTTGACTCCTTTCACAAGGGTGTCTTCTTTTGCCTTGCTTTTCGTATCAACTTGCTTGCTCAATGTTGTGCTCGAGTTGTCGGTCAGAATGACATTAACCGTCGAGGTAGGTTGCTCTTTCTCAACGACTTTTTTAAAGCTTTCATGTTCACTTTGATCAGTATGTTCAAATGATGCTTGTTTTTGAATATTCTGAATTTCTTCCTCCATATCCACTTGCCTTTTGATATCTTTTTTCTGAGATTGAATCAATCTCTTCTTCGCGGCCTTAATGTTTGCTCTGATGACCTCCTCTCTTTGCGTCTCTCGCACCGCCTTCTTCGACTCTTCTAAACCTTGCAATGCTGCTTTCAAGTTCCCTCTCACCGTCTCTTCTCTCTCGGCGACCTTCACAGCCTGCTGTGCTTCTTCCAAAGACCTCAAAGTCGCCTGCAGATCAGCTCTGACAACTTCCTCCCGATCGCTCTCCTTCGCACCTCTCTGCCAGTCTTGCAGTGACCGCAGGGTTGTCTGAAGATCTGCGCGAACTATGTCTTTCTCCTCCTTGGCTGAGACCGCATTCTTGGCCTCATTCAGAGACCTCAGTGCAGCTTGAAGGTCTCCACGGATGACCTCCTCTCGAACGACTTCTATCTTTGAGTTCACAGCCTCCTCCAGCGAACGGAGGGCAGCCGGGAGGTCTCCTTTTACAACATCCTCTCGAACCATCATTATTTTTGCATTAATCGCTTCTTCCAGGGACCGGATCGCCATCTGGATGTCGCCCCGGACAACGTCTTCCCGCGTGACATCCGTCCTAATGTTCACAGCGTCATTGAGAGACCGGAGGATGCTTCGGATGTCCCCTCTCACCACATCCTCTCTCTCGACCGTACTCTGCGAGTGCCGCGATTCGTCCAGAGACCTCAGCGCTGCGCGGAGGTCTCCACGCACCACATCCTCTCGGATCATCTCCACCTTGGCGTTCACAGCATCTTCGAGCGACTGGAGTACAGCCTTCAGATCAGTACCGACAACGTCTTCCCTCACAGTCATATGCACCGCGTTCCTGGCCTCCTCCAGTGACTTCAAAGCAGCCCGGACATCGCCAACCACCACGTCCTCTTTCACCATCTCTATTTTAGCATTGATTGTTTCTTCCAGAGAGCGAATTGCCTGCTTGACGTCTCCCTTTGTCGCCTCCTCCCTCGCGCTCTCGCTCTTGTCACTGACAGCATCTTGCAGTGATCTTAAAATCGACCTGATGTCCCCTTTCACCACTTCCTCCTTTTCCATGGTGATCTGCGTGTTCTGGGCTTCTTCAAGTGATCTGATTGCAGCCTGTAGATCACCCCGAACTACCTCCTCCCGTACACTTTCCACCTTGGCATTGACTGCATATTCTAGCGACTGGAGCACGGTCCGCAAATCCCCCCGCACGATATCATCCCTGACCGTTGTCCTCACCGTCCTCTGTGCATCCTCCAGGGATCTAAGGGCGGCGTTAATGTCCCCACGCACCACCTCATCCTTGGCAAGCTGAACTTTAGAATTGAGAGAATCCTCCAAAGAGCGGACAATTGAGCGCAGGTCTGCCCGAACCACCTCCTCCCTCTCCATCTCGATCTTGGAGTTTACGGCTTCCTGCAGCGAAGCTAGCGCATCACGAATGCTGCCTCGGACAACCTCCTCACGGGTTACTTCCTCCTTAGAGTTGATGGACTCCTGAAGGGACCTCAGTGTGGCGTTGATGTCCCCCTTGACTACTTCTTCTCGGCTGATCTCCTTCACCGCCAACTGGGCTTCCTGCAGCGACCTCAAGGCAGCTTGAAGATCGCCTCTCACCACATCCTCCTTTGCAGACTCGACCTTAGCATTCAGGGCCTCTTCCAGTGACTGCAAGGTGGCCCTTAGGTCTCCTCGGACGATGTCTTCTTTGGCGACCTCCACCTTCGTGTTCACCGCTTCCTGCAGCGACTGCAGTGTGGTGCGGAGATCGGCTCGCATCACGTCCTCCCGAACAACCGATGTCTTGGCATTCACGGCATCCTCGAGCGACCGCAGTGTTGCCCGAAGGTCTCCTCTGGTCACCTCTTCCTTTTCCACAATGACCGCTTGCTGGGCACTCTGCTCCAGCAGCTGTTTGGTTTTCTGGACGTCTCCAGGAACAATGTCGATCTCCTGTGATGGGCGAGCCAACTCCTCATCCTCGGCACCCTGCTTCTGCAGGAGCTTTAGGTAGTCCAGAGCCCCACTTTCAATGCAGGTTGTGAAGAACTGAACGTTTCCTCCCTGTATCTCATCCCGTTGCACTTGCTGGTGGAGAGAGCCACTCTGAGCCGACGATAAGAGGCTGTTTATCGTCCCTTTGACGTTCCCAGCCACCATTTCCCCTTCCACCTTGTGGCAGAAATCATCTTCCCTGTTCAGCAGGGAGTAGATGGTCATCTTGACGTTGCCAGTTTCACCCTCCTGAATTAGGATGCCTCTTCTCAATCCAGACGCATCATTCTGATTGAAAAGCTGATCGATTGCTCGCTGAATGTCTCCTCGGATGACTTCCTCGCGCTCAGTGTTGGCTTCCGACGACTGATGCATCAGCCTTTCTAGGGTTTCCTCAAGATTTCCCCTCTCCTCTGAATCAATCACAATGCCCTTGCGGTCTTCCTGTTTCTTGGAGAGCAACTGCTGCAGAATGCTGTGCATGTCTCCGCGAATGATTTCATCTTTTTGAATTTGTGGTTGAGCCTCTGGGTTCAACAGGTTGTACATGGCCATTCGGACATTACCCACGTCACTGGATTCGAGCAAAATTCCATGAGTGGTGTCCACTACATTGCAGTTTATCAACGACTGCAGGGTTTCCCGGATGTTTTTGCCGACTATTTCAGGCCGCTCCACCTGCGTGCCTGAGTCACCGAGTTGGTGCAGCGGCGTGCGCTCGAACAGCCACGTGGTGGTTTTCACGTCGCCGCCGTGGATCTCCTCCGATGTTGCCGTCGTCGCCGCCTCTTCATACGCCTCCTCTTTTATCTTGTCCAGGGGATGATTTTCAAAAAGCCAGAGGGAATTTTTCACGTCGCCGCTCTTCACATCCTCCCGTACAACCCTGGTGAAGTCCTGCTTCTCCAACGCATTTTCGCCGATTTCATCAATGTTCTTGGTTTCAAAGAGCCAGCGCGACGTCCGCACGTCACCCCGATGCACGTCACTGACGCTGACCGTTCTCACGAACTTGCGGCGGTCGGCGCCGTCCGACTCGAAGAGCCGTGCGTTCAACCGAACGTCGCCGCCCTGCACGTCGTCCACCGTCCGGATCAGCACTTTGCCATCCTCTGCAATTGTGTCAAGTGGCTGGGTTTCGAAACGCCAGCGGGCCGTTCGTACATCACCCCGTTGAACATCCTCCTGGGTGACGGCGCGGATCACGTGCACCTCTTGGCCAGCACCGATGGCATCCAGCGGCCGCGTCTCAAACAGCCAGCGTGCGCCGCTCACATCTGCACGCATTACTTCCTCCTTCTTGACGGTCACCACCTCGTGGTAGTATCCCTCGCGGTCCTGAATGGCATAGAGCGGCTGGCTTTCGAACAGCATTGTGAACGACTTCACATCACCTCCGATGACCTCCTCCTTTCCCACGTTGCCAGATTCGTCGGTCGCGTCTGCTGAATCTCCCCGGATCTGGTCGAGCGACCGCGTCTCGAACACAATCCGCCCACTTTTCACGTCGCCGCTGATCACGTCAGAGACCGTGCTGACCAGCCGCGCTGCCTCCGCGTCCTCGCGAATCGCCTCCATCGGCTTGTTTTCGAAGAGCCATGAGCAGAGGTGGACGTTGCCCCCCTGCACATCGGTGACTGTCCTTTTCAGCTTCTCAGTGTCAGAATCTTCTCCGATCGCTCCGATTGGCCGAGTCTCAAACAGCGATGTGTACTTGTTCACATCACCCTTCTCGATGTCTTCGGCCTGCACGGTTTTCAGCTTCTGCCCCGTCGACTCTCCGACGATTGTGTCAAGCGGGTGGTTCTCAAAGCGCCACTTGACACGCGACACGTCGCCCGACTGTATGTCGATGTTGGTGATGCGTCTCACATCCTGCCCTTCCTCGAAGCCACCGCGGATGCTGTCGAGGCGCTCAGTCTCAAAGAGGATCCGCCGTGTGCGCACGTCGCTGCCCTGCACATCCTCCTGCCGGAGCGAGCGGACGTGCAGCCGGTGTGCTGCGCCGTCTGCTATCAGTGTGTCCAGCGGCTGGTTCTCGAAAAGCCACGTGCATGTCTTCACGTCACCTTTCATCACTTCTTCACTGTCGCCCTCTCGCTTCTCCACCTTTTCGTATAGTGCATCAATCGGCTGAGTTTCGAAGAGCCAGCGGCACAACTTAACGTCACCTCGGTGGACCTCCCGCTGCTGCTGGGTGATGATCTCTTCGTCTACGCTTTTTATTGTGTCCAGGGGATGGGTCTCAAACAGCCACTTTGCCGTATTCACGTCACCTGCCTGCAGCTCCTCCTTGGAGATTCCTTTGATGACCTGGATTTTCTGCAGGCTCTCCTCGTCAAACTGGTCCAACGGTTTGGTCTCAAACATCCAACGGCATGTCTTCACATCTCCGCTTGAAACTTCCTCCCTCCTCACAGTCCGAACCTGGTGGTAATAGCCCGAGCTGTCCCGGATGGCATAAAGTGGAACGGATTCAAACAGAGATTTTGCCATCTTTACATCCCCTCCTATTATTCCTGAAGACTCTGTGGTCTTCTCGGTTTCCTGGATCGATCCCAAAGGAATGGTCTCGAAGACATCTTTAACGGACTTCACCTCTCCCTTCTCGCTGCTGCTGCGCTGCACGGTTTTCACGATCTCCTTTTGCTCCTCCTGTATCAGATCAAGCGGTTTCGACTCAAACACCCACTTTGCATGCCGAACATCACCTCTCTCATCGGCCGAGGTCTCTACGGTTTTCAATTTTCCCACCTCCATTAAAGTGCCGAACGAATCCATGGGTCTGGTTTCAAACAACCAAAGGGAGGACTTCACATCACCCCCGATGACCTCCTCCTTGTCCTGAGGATGTTCATTAGCGTTATCCTTCAGAGTGTCCATCGGGTGGGTCTCAAACAGCCAGCGGTGTCGCTTCACGTCAGAACCCTCGATGACCTCTTTCTGCATCCGCGTGGATTCGCCTCCCTCCACCACCTCCTTGATGGCGTCCAACGACTGGTTCTCGAAAAGCCAACGGGCTCGGCCCACCCCACCCTTCTGCTCGTCCTCCATCGAGATGCCACGCACGATCCGCAGCTCCGAAGAGTTCGCATTGATGCTGTCCAGGGGCCGTGTCTCAAAGAGCCAGCGTGCGGACTTGACAGAGTCTTGCAAGCCGAGGCCGCTCTCTTCCACCTCCTCCCTGCGCACGGACGTGATGCGGTGCACATGGCCTTGGCTGTCCCGGATGGCGCACAGCGGGTACGACTCGAACAGCTGCACAGACCGGCGCACATCACCGCCCAGGATCTCCTCCAGCTCAGACTTCAACTTCAGCATGTCCGACTCCTTCTCTTCCCAGCAGGCGAGCGACGAAATCGGTTTTGTCTCAAACATGTACCTGCCCATGCTGACATCCCCACCGGTCACCTCGCTCCTCACACCGTCCGTGGCCTCGGACCCACTCAGCGCGTCGAGGGTGCGCGTCTCGAAGAGCCACGTGGCGGTGCGCACGTCGCCCTTCGCAAGCTCCGGCAACTTGGCCGTCTTGTCAGCAGAGTGGACAGTGAGGCTGTCCAGCGGCTGGGTCTCGAACTTCCAGGCCGTGTAGCGTACGTCGCCGCAAGGGACTGGATCGCCACCACTGCCGCCTGCACTCGGATCGGGAGTGCCGGGCTCACGGATCGTGTCAAGAGGCTGAGTCTCGAACATCCAGCGCATCGAGCGCACCTCCCCCCGCAGGATTTCGTCCCACTCGAGGCACTCTCGATCCCCCTGCAGTGGTGGCGGTGGGCTCGGTCCGGCCAAGCCCTGCTCGTACAGCCAGCGTGCCTGTTGAGGGTCGCCCGCCTGCGCTCCGTCACCGCCACTGTTGGACGAGCCCACCAGGTCGTGCAGGCACTCTCGCTCCAGGTTCTTACGAACCTCTGGGTGGATGTGCTTGTAGAGCCGCCGCAGTTCATTAAGCTGACGCTGCTGCTGATAGGCGATGCGGGAGTGTGAGTCGGGTGACGGTGCCATAGCTGCTCTCTCCTGGGGCACCATCAGGAATCCTGGCTCGGGAGAGGCGGTTGCCGGGGTCCGCACAGGAGTCTGGGACTTGCTGGAAGGTGGTGGTGGTGGTGGTGATGACGGGAATAAGTCGAGCGAGCCATGAAGAAGGTCGGTAGGTGGAGGAGGAAGTTCTTCCAGGCTTCCGTTGTGGCTGGAGACTGATGATGCGGTGGCGGCGGATGTGGCGGCAACTTGTGCGCTATAGCGCGCAACACTATGCGATGATTTCCAAGTACTGGCTTGAGATTTGTGTTCCATCTTAAGTGGAGAAAACCAGATCGGGCGACTTTAAACCATGAACAAGACCCACACGTGTTTTCTTCATTCCAGAGCATGCCAAAGTCGCAAGCTCCGTGCACGTGTATATGTGAAGTGACTGGTTTACTGCACTGCAAACGTTTCATGCACAACATGCACATTTGTATGTTCCAATTTATTGTTGCTTGTGTTTTCGCGTACAAGTAATAACACTTCGGTACTGCAAAAAAAAACCAAACCTCCACACACCATGCTTGATGGAGCAACCACACGTGAAGTCGCATGCCTTCCAATCGCCACGGCACTCAAAAGCAATGTCGTCGGCGGCCGGCTTAGAGGCGGCACCGACAGCCCGCCCAGTGGCACTACAATCGAGCCATTGCAAGGGGAGGCTCATAAGTTGACACTTGCGCTCATTTTCCCTCCGCTTCCTCTTCGCAACGCGAGGCTGCCTCTTCCATTTGCAACTCCGGGGGAGGGGTGGGGGGCGGGGTAAGATCAGGTTGGCTGGTGCTCTGCTGTGGAAGGCTCATATTTGGCGCTACCATCCGATGTGAAGTTAGCGCCTACAGTAGGCGTTGTAGTAAGAGGACAGTATGATAAGAGGCAGCGGAGGAGGAAAGGAAGCACGGGGAAACTAAGCAGCGTAATGAGAAAAACACTGCAAAACACACGGCAAACAATACACCGCAACGCAACGAGACATCATAGCGTTAAACACGAGAACCAGCACTCGAATCTACAACGTGGCTTCACTACATTAGGATATACATCATAGCGCAGGCTTGCGAGGAACCGATGCTTTGATTTTGTTTTGGGCTCATTTTAACAAAATGTATTCCATTAATGTGACTTTACAAGTCCCTATTGTTTCAGCTCATAAGATCAATGCTTAACCCCATTTAATTTGTATAACACAAACCCCTTGTATCAGCCTTGCAAATGCTCGGTGATAGTAAATTAATTCAACTCCTGCAAAATTAACAGTGGCAAAACCGAGTTATATCCATTTCATTCTTGAAAGAAAAAAAAACGCCCTCTTCGAATCACAAAAGAAATTCCCAGACCCTAGCCAATACAACAAATCTACAAAAACAAACAAATTCCTGACAAGCCTACACATACTGCACGATTTAAAGCGTTAAATAGAACAATGCTAATATGGGCTGTGCTGGTATCTTGTTGATGGTGTTAGAATTGGTGCGAACAGAAGCCGTTAGTAACCACACCTTGTGCAACCTCTTCACCTTAGATGCATCCACTGCGTCACCATCAGGGGCCTGTTTTTTGGCCTGATGGTCAAAGGCACTGCGTGCTGCTCGGACAAGACCACACCGCACACACAGTTAAAATGGCACGCGCGTGGTGCGCGACACAAACGAAAGAGCGCCGCCACTTAGCGTCGCCAACGGCAATTCCACCGCCAGGATCGGGAACGATGCGTCGGGAGTCTGGTGCCTGGGCAAGCTTTCCTACAGGACGTGCACACAGGAGCTAAGGGTTGACGGGTCCGTAGAAGTGGCGGCGTGAAATTGGTTCGATTCAGTGGCAGCGGACAAATTAGATTGGACAATAAATCGATGTGTTTTGTTTTAACGCTGCGGTGATGCGCAGCGGTAAGTTAGTGGCCGGAGATCATTGCGGCAAATAAAACGCAGAGAGCAATTAGGAGTTGAGGAGTACCACGTTTGAGTCGGTACATTGTGTACAAAGCATTCCGACGCACACATAATTGGTTTAACATGATATAAATCATGTCAGTTCAACCATGTCTATTACAAACTTTGCTACCAACAGTTCACTACTGACTATATTACAAAATACACATTGCAATGACATATTTGAGAGGCCAAGCTAGCATTATTTGAGTGTTATGAAAAGTAAGTGCATCAACAAGTAACAAGCACAGGAATGTGTGCTGCACTTACAGTCTGTTTCTTTGGCCTTTTGAGCAGAGGAGCCGGAGCTTGAAACGTGAACATTGTCTTCAAACTTGGAAGCCTTCGGAAAGAGAAATACAATTACGGGAAATTACAGTCACCATTCAAACCGCACATGTAATTTAATATCCAGAGAAAAAAGCCATAGAAAAGCCATCATCAACACATCTTATCAACACCACAAGGGGGGGGGGGGGTTGGCACCGTAGGCTGCAGTGAGCAGCGCTGCGACACACACCAAGAAGGTGCAGGGTTCGATTCCTGGCACTGATGTCTGTGTGGAGTCTGCATGTTTGCCCCACGTCCACCTGGATTTTCACAAGTTACCACGGTCTCCTCCCATAGTCCAAACACATGCTGCCTAGGTTACTTGGTCTACTACTAAACTACCCTGGATCCCTTGCAATACATTCGTGCACCATCCTAGGTATTTTATGAAGAAATGCATTGCTGGTCATGTTGCCTTCATCTTGGGTCACTGGAAGTAATAAACTCTCTCCCTGCTGCCGTGTGTAAACTAAGTGTTGGCACAGGGCCTGTGCCTCCGAGTCCATTCGTACAGCACGACGGAAGGTGGCGCTCAAGCAATAGTGAGGGTACTGAGTAGCCACAAACCTATACGTGTTCGAATTGCAGATCGAGAGACTTGCTGCTCAGTTTGCCAGAGGGCACAAACTTTTGTTAGCGTGACGAGTGACAATTATAGCCACATCCTATGACATGTAGACGCAGAATTAGCTCATGTGTGCTTTCGTAGATGGTTTAACTCCATGGTGTGCTTGGTAATTTTTCTGCTGATGTTTGCAAATACATTGTTTGGTGACTTGTAAACAAACTATTTGGCGAGGCATCATTCTTTGGCAATTGTACACAAACACAACAATTCACATTGTGATAATACTACCTTCAAAATGTCCCGTAATAATTCACTAAGTGCTTCACATAGTAAACGGTTATGAAATTATTATGAGTTTATAGAGAGTATTTCTCACTTTTACGGCCGTGTAATTGAATAGTGCACCAAGTCTCAGTAACTTTTTATAATAACCTTGGAAAGTTGGCAACAATAGTGGTGGAGGGGGGAGGAGACAGCAGAGTGCAGGGGTGGGGGGTGGTCATAAAATAGAAGTGTGTGTAGATTACATGCACATTACATCCAACTAGGGCTGCCCCCTCCCCCCACCCTCTCTGCAGTCTCCTGCCCCAGGTCCCCATCGGCAGTCATAGAGGAAACAGCCAAGATCATCGCGCAGGTAATGGAGGGGTGGGGGAATGGCTAGCGATGGAGGAAGCTGACAGGAGGCCACAGCCGCTCATTCACCCACCGACTCTCACCCCTCGCTCGCTCACCTGCGAGGAGACAATGCTCGAGCTCGCCTGCTCTCTCTGCTCCACGGACTTGGAGACTGAGTGGAACTC
>JAZEWT010000020.1:6088761-6110157 GCA_036362905.1 Mordacia mordax | reverse complement strand
TCCCCATTACACCCACGCGCGCATTACGCACACAAGCGCATGTATAATGCACGCGCCGCACGTTATGACTTCATCGCTGGCACCTTTCCCTCTCTCCGTAGCAGCCGGCGCTTGCGTGCCCCCACAGAGGCGACCAAGCGCCGCGGGCTCAACGACCACACGAGAGTAGGAGCCCCCACATCCCGCCCCCCGCCCCCCGCCCTCATTCATCGCAGCCATCCGCTCCCCTCCGCTGCCATCAGGACGACAAACCCATGGTCCGGGTGTTCTTCCGAAAATAAGCCGCTTGCAAGGAGATACCACCGTGGCAGTCCCCCTCCACCCACCAACGGAGCTTGGGTTACTTTGCCCCCACTGTTCCAACAGCTCCCGAGATTGCAAGTCAGAGTGAGCGGGCGAGAGATCGCGACATTAAAAAATAACGAGCGAGCGACGCAGCCCACCACGAGCGCGAGTTGGCCACAGCGCAGGAATAACGCTCGCAAACGAGGCCCACGTCAACTGTGATGGCGATTGGATGGAATGTCTTCCAGGACAAGGTTGGCGGCCTTACATTCGACTTGGAAACCTCGGGATAAACGCGGGGTGCGGGTTAGGAGGTACAACTATTGCTGTTGTAACTGGTGAAAAAAAATATGAACAAGTCCTTCGAACAAAAGCTGGCCGAGTCCAATTGTCCAAACATGTTCTAACGCGCTGGAGACAAAACACTCGCTGTTGCGGAGCATGAGCGCACTTACATAAAACTACGTCTGTAGTTCCTTCGGGCTCTTTTCCCAAGCTGTGGTGTAACCACCCCCCCCCCCTTAACATCGGGGGCACGACCTTCGGAAGTACCACGATGAAGGTGCAGTACTGTCATTCGTCGACATCATCGCTGTAACGATGCCGCAGCCACCAGCCAGCGAAGATGTCACCCGATTGGAATCCGTTGGTAAGGCAGGGGGGGGTCAAAGGGCAACGGGGCCAGACTATTCTCAGTCTCCGGGATCGCGTGAACCTCACGAAACCCACACCGCGTGCACCGCGGAGCACCACGACGGCGGGAGGACGCTACCTGCGGCACAGGGGCGGCTAAACTCTCCGTACAAATCGAACGTACAAGCCGCCAAGCACGATGGCGGCGAACGTCCGTTTGAAATTCATCTCGTATCCACGATGACGTCACCTTTACGTTCACTGTCGATCACGATTGTTCCGCTGGACGGTGCAAAACGCGGCAGCTTTGTTAACTGTGCGATAAAATCGACGGAGAACGTAAAGTCACGTGGATCCGTTCAACCACTTTCAACGCTCGTTAATGTAGAATGAAATCCGTTAATAATGAACAGTGCACAAAAAACAATCTCACGAGTGAAATTACTCGCTGTCTGCGAAAGTGCAACTCAAATATTAACGTTCAACAACTACTATTGAAACTCGTGCATGGCGGCTGATTTGGGAGTGAATCTCAAGATTAATTATAATTTATCAGCCGTCCTTATCCTGGGTGACTAACATCGTACGCACCAATATATTACATAAACAAACAGACCGAAATCAAATTCAACAAAAGAGGAGTCAGAACGCAGGCGGCAGCAACACAAGCGCCATCTATCACTGACGTCATGATACCCAACAGTGTGATACCTGGCCCTGGGTGCCCACTTTCACGAACCTCCATGGACCAGCGTGGTGCAGTCGGGTCACACAACGCTAATGATCGATGCAGCATCACGAGGACTTTATAAGTGCATTAACAGAGCGGTGCATATAATTACTATTATGATAGTATATAAAGGCGCCCTATACAAATATAACCATAGCATATACATGAGCTGCAGCTCGTGTCAGAGGATGTGTGCATGATTTAATTTATATGGGACACTGCGTTTGATAAATTGACTAAGACAAGGCTAAGAGGTTTTTTTTTTAGGAGTCACTTAAGTGATCCGAATCAACAATTTGTCCAGAAAACATGCGCCGTTGGTTTGGCGATTATGCAATCGTCATCGCGATGTAGATCATTACGTGCGTGGTGTTCTTAAAATAGCTCCGATTCCACTCTAACAGTAGCCACTTCCTCTCTCATCTGGGCACTACCGAATTCCTGACATAAGCGCCGATTATCCAACAGTCCTCCATCCGCCAGGTTCGGTTATTTTTGGATCGGTCCCCCTGGGGATTCACCGAGTGATATAGAGGCAGGGCATTGCGAGCAGACAGGGGGGTGACAGAGTCTTACCCCCCCCCCACATCTCATGTTTGTGTGGGAGGATTTCATGCAGGTCCTCTCAATTCTTCACACATCAAACACGGAGTGAAACATGCCAAGTACCTGCCCGACAAGCAATCTTGTTCCAAACATCTCATCTCATTATCTGAAACCGCTTAATCATGTAGGGTCACGGTGAGCCGGAGCCTATCCCGGAAACACAGGGCGTAAGGCAGGAATACACCCGACGACGGGACGCCAGTCCATCGCCGGGTATTGCGGGACAATTTTAGTCTGCGAGCCAATCAACCTATCCAGAAGCATGCTTTTGGACTGTGGGAGGAAACCGGAGTACCCGGCGAAAACCCACGCGGACACGGGGAGAGCATGCAAACTCCACACAGAAAGGCATCCGAGCCGAGATTCGAACCCGGGACCTTCTTGCTGAGAGGCGTCAGCGCTAACCACTGGGCCACCGCGCCGCCCTGTTCCAAACATGAAACACTTTATTCTGACGTTAGAGTAAAGGCAGGAGAGTGCTTAAGAGGATTAATGTTGTGTAAGTGTGGGAACTTATAGCCGAAAATGTCAAGGATTCAGAGGAATAATGAAAAAGCGTCAGGTAAAGCTGGTTACATGTAGAGGCCTCGGTGTTGTTCAGATCAAATATTAGTGCTCATGGAACCCTCGATGTGCACACACTCCATCACATCACACCTCCATTCGATGAGCGACAATCTTCTGTCCTTCTATAATTCATTGTCATTATTTCACTCTAAGTTGATCTTTCCTGATGTTGTTGACGTGCCGTTCTCACCACAGCTCAAATTTGTACCAAAAAACCCCCCAAAAAGTTATTTTTTGCTTTTCTTATGTCGTTGTTGTTGACGCGCCGCTCTCTCTCCACAGCTCTGTGAAGCCGCTTTGTGACCCTCGGGTGAAAAGCGCTCTAGAAGTACAATTATTATTATAAAGATCGGCCAAACATCCGAAGAACGAAGCACTCTCCAGAGACGATCCTCGGCGGATTGCTGGCATTTTAAGTGCCGTGCATTTGAGCACGTGGCGGCTCCTTGTGACTGGAGGGGAATGGTGTCGTCACCACCTGTCCACGGAGCAGCTCGTGAGAGTGTGGGGTTCTTCATGGGCTAAGACAATCCGACCCAGTTCGCAACTCGGGCTTGTAATCTGATCCCCTGGATCGATAAAAATATTGGCGTCACGACCAGTGTAACATCAGGTTTCTCTATAGTGCGTTTTGCTAACATCAGAATACAGGACCAGGAGCTGTAGAAAACTATTGACAATTTAAGGAACACCTCACCTAAGATCTCCCTTGAAAAATCCCACTTTGATCTTGGGGGTTCCTTCACGGTTGAAACTGACTTAACTAATTAATTAATGACATAACAAACTTGCCAGCAACACCACGAGACTCCCTAAGCCTTAAGGCATGATTGCCGCATAAAACCGTCTATTCTCGTCTTCAGGAAGGTGTCGCCATGTAAGTCTTGCACGAGACACTTGTTAACTGGGCGGCCATCGTCTATTTACGGGTCGCCTACGGGGCCACTAACAGGACCCTCTTCTCTCCGGGGCATCTGCACACCCCCCTTTAGCCGCAACATAAATCAGGCTGGGGCCCTCTCCATCGCAGCCGCGAACCCAACGCGCCGTCTCGCCCGCAAACCCCGCCATCGCACAACGGGCAGCCTCCAAAAATACTCGCGGCCGAAACTCGATATGCGGCAGAGAACCTACGAGAGGAGGGTGACTCGCAGATCCACCGCTGGGAGTCCACGGCACCACTCGGCACCGTCTCTAGCGCGGGATCTCGTACGCCGAGTCGCGCACGTGGTTGTTAATTCGATGTAGTATATCGATAGGGGAGAAACAGGATGGGTGGTGGCGCAGCGGTGTAAATCCCGGCAATATAATTTTGGATTCGCAGACGCGGACATCAATGGCGAGGGATATCAAAACTTATCCGGCCACCCGATTGCTTCACCGATCCGCACTGACCTGCGCGGCTTCATCCAGCAGTGAATTTACTGGAGGCTGCAAGTAGTTGTCGTTACGGTATATACATATATATATAGAGAAAAAAAATGTAGCACCTGTTAGTCCCCATGTTACAAAATTGACACTTTACAGTACAGCCAAATAGTATATTTGCATTCTTGCATTCCTAAGTCATCTTCATCGTCTGTTATAAATCTGTATAAAATTGCTGTAGGCCACAAGCAAGCACATTATCTTAGGTATTACAGTACTGTAGATCAAAAGAAAATTAGAACACATAATCTAATCCATGCCAGAGACACATCGGAGCTAGGTCAGCGCATACAAACCAATCTAATTTCTACTTTCCCACACTCGCACTTGTCATCTCTCACCAAACTGTTCTTCTGATTTGGCAAAGAAACGCCAAGATAAATTAAAATCGACAATTAAATTCGGCTGTGGACGTCAATCTCGGGACTCCGACTCTTACCGGCAAACTCTTAAGTCCTCTGCTTGCTCGGCGTTCAACTCGAGACTTTTTCTCCCCGATCGGAGTTCGACTGCCGGCGTCGATGAACAATCGCAGTCGTCTTCAGCAGCAGCAGCAGCGAGTTCCGGAGCCTCAACTTTTCTTGTTCGCTTACAACTACTCGTTCACGCTGGCGACTATCGACACAACAAGAAGGCCAATTCCCGGTCACTTGAGGCTCCACTCGACAACTTCCAGACAAAATGATGTCGAGCGTCTGAGCGGCAGGCGGTTTTATCCTTCTGGGATGCGTCACACCACCCGCATGCACATGGGTGGGCGGGCAGAATGCTTGCGTCCAGTGCTAAGTTAAGACGATTAGCCTGCTCGGTTATTTTGGTTCGGCACGAATTAGGATGCTATCACCCGGCGCTCATCCAACACCAACGCCATTTCTAGAAGCCCCCCTCCTCCCCCGCCTCTGCCCCTCCCCCCACGCAATGGGTGAGGCCACGAGGTGCTCGGACATTTTCAAAATACCTCCGGCAGTCCGAGCAGCCAATCGCGGCACGCGATGGGAAACGACCGCCATCTGCCATCGGCCAATCCGCTCGCCGCCAAGGCCTCAGCCCAAATTGAACAAAGCCGCTCTATTTAAATATTTTATGACTATACTCCTAAGTGAGTGATGCATTACCGCATGGTTTTTAAATATTAACGGCCGGTTAGGCGCGCGCATATTGTATCAGGAAGTGCTGCTGTCGGCATTTGGGTTCGTTTCGTATCGACATGGAAAACGGCAGACGAACGCCGCTCGGCTCACTTTGTGGGCAGTCCCCAGGATACGAGCAGGTTCCAGCCATCATCCTGGTTATGCCACTTTATCTGGGTGGTGAAGGCAAAAGGCTTAGCAAAGCAGCCCAGTCATGCTTTTCCTTAACAACTTCCTCCAGCTCTTCCGAGACATTCCCAGGCCAGGGGACAGATACAATCTCTCCAACGTTTCCTGGGTCTCCTCCCCGTTGGCCATGCCTGGGACACCTCCAGGAGGGATGCACCCAGGAGGCATCCTCATCATAAGCCCGAACTCCCTCAAATAACTCCACTCAATGCAGAGGAGCAGAGGTTCTACCTCAGATCTTCCTGGAGCAACTATGAAGTTACTCAGCAACTATTTTAAGGAACCTCATTTCAACCACCCGTGTCTGGGACATTGCTTTCTCGGTCATTACCCAAAGCTCATTGCCATAGATGAGGGTTAGTCTGAAGACTGAACGGTAAACTAGTAGCTTTGCCTCCCGCCATAGCTCCCACACTCTCCACCACGATGGTCCAGTACAATGCCTGCATTGCTACAGACGCTGCCCCCATCGGTGTCAACATCACGCTCCCTTTAACTCTCGCTCATGAACATCACTGAGATACATGAACTCATCGATTTGGATCAGCTGTTCACGCCTAATATATGCCTCTTCCTCTGCTCATGAGCAGGTTCCCTTCCATAAGTCTTTTTTGTCTGCAAGTCAGAAACCAAAATTTAATGATACCTGTACACTACATGCAACAAAACGTAAAATAAATCTGTTTTATTTACATACGTTTTACCGGAGCATGCACGTACGAACGAGCTGCCAGTAACATCTTTATTTACCCAGTGTTCAGTTTTAATGAGTTCTGAATAGTGCCTTGTGACCTCTGAGCCAAACATCACCGCCAAGTACAAATTTGACAGGCGCTGCTCAAATATAGCCGGCGAGGTCATTATCACGCGCAATGGGGACGTTCCGGCCAAATCCGTATTTACCGTGGACATTGGGAGCTTTCAAATGACCGGAATGACGACATCACAGCCTCGTGGGCCATGTGACGGCAGTCGCTGCCTAATGGACGTCGCCGTTGATCCACTGGGAACGGAGTCGCTCCCCTTTGCGGCCACCCTGGCGGCGCTCGCCACTGCTCGTTAGCGCGACACGACTCCAGCGTTGGTTCTCACGGCTCCACATGCGAGAAGCGCGCTCAAGGGCTGCCCTTTCGGAACAGCCGTGTGGAGCGTTCCTCCACGCTCCTTCGTGGCATTTCACCTCTCACGTCTGCAAGCATCACCTGGGACAATGCTCGACAAGGCTATCCCGACAGAGCAGCTACCGACAGCGATCCTCCGACACAACTTCCTCCAACTGCTCATTAGAACTTGCGCCGCTGCCTCCCCCACGCACCGCTGCGATTTTCAATCAATCAGATTATCAGTGCTCGAGGACAAGCAGCAGTATCTTACGAGCGATCCCATTCGCTGATGAGACACTAGCGGCCAAAGCCGCTTCAGGGTTTGCTTGACTCAACAATGACCAGCCAACAGGCCCGATTGACCCGACTGCCTCCCTCGCTCATATGGCAGTGCCTGGCTGCTCACATCCAGCTGACGACGCAGTGACGATCAGGGATGAAACGGTGTGGTTGTTGGTGATGGTGACAGCAGCACCATCACACAGGCACCATCATCATCATCACAAAGTCACCACACAGCCATCACCATCATTCTGTGCAACGCTTTGTGACCTTTGGGTGAAAAGCGCTGTACAAGTACGAGTAGATCATTATTATAACTGTTGTTTAATTTAATCTTCCTTTAATCGTGTCTCCTCCTCAACAGGTTAAATGCTGTTATACATTCCTCAAGGTGATCGACACCAGAGTCACCTCAGAGATCTATGCTTTCAAGCGATGCTGCTGGACAAACGGACATTTCTCTCCGATGAAACACGCGAGGTGGAAAACCCCCGCCGAACATGAAACGGAATGCCTTACGTTGTAATTATAGGACTCGTCCTCAAGTTGTTTTCTTATGAGGCAAGTAAAGAGCAGGATTTGGATTATTTTATTTTTAAAGTGCAAACTTAAAAATACAAAAAAACAAGCCTAATGTATTTCGCCAAGGTGTGGGAAATACATGCAAGCGGTTTTCACAAACAGATGCGCATTATAACCATACACAATAAGCGCATTGAAATGGGTTCATTCATCATCGCACAGAAACTGGCAGCCCTTGTGTTGCGAAAACAAAACCAAATATAACCAGGGCGGCCCCGCGAGTCAGAGGTCACGGCACAGAACGGACAGCGCCTCCCAGAGCCTACATTACCCGCTGCCCGTGACTCAACCGAACTCTCCGGCGCGGTGAGCGAAGCCCCCCCCACCCCAGTCACCGATGACCGCATGAATATAAATACCCGCTCGCGTTAATTTAAGATCGTCGCAGACATCGGGTCATCGCGCCGCCGAGGCACTCTTTGCAGGGTGTAGGGAGCAGTGCGGGCCAGCACGGTGGCACGGTGAGTAGGACTTCACAGGAAGAAGGGGCCAGGTGTGATTATTGGCTTGGATGCCTTTCTGTGTGGAGTGTGAGTTCTTTTATCAGGTACTCCGGTTTCCTCCCACGGTCCAAAGATATGCTGCTGCCTAGGTTAATTCAGCTTGCTGACTAAATCACCGGGGCCCTGCTCTTGACTGGCGTCCCATAAGAGGTACGGACAATTAACAGAAACCGTGCCTCGCTACTTAGCATACCAGCCACATCTAAGAAACTGCCAAAGCAGTTTTGTGACATCACTTGTGACCGTGTGGTGCACTGCTCGCTAGACGCATTACATCACACTTCACAACACTGATGGAAAATACTTGAGATGTGAAGAAAAAAAAATTCCATCAGTGTGAGTTTTCACGGCTCACGCTCTCAAGAGCTGCTCCTTAAAAATTGGGATAAAGTGTCGCACGTCTCTCTTCCTTTCTCCCCAACCTTTTGCCTGCGCCTTTTGAGGCGTCTGGCTTCTGGAAAGAGGAACGCTCGTCGCAGCCATCCCGAAACAGCAGCGCCTGAGAGCAATTCTCAATAATTCGATGAGTAACACCGCGCCCGGCCACTCGTCAAAACAGCCGCCGTGCCCATGACCGAGCTGAAACCGGAGGGGCGTTGCGTTCACACGTGGCCTCGCAAAAAGCTTGCGGTTAGGAATGTGGCTCGTTGGCCGCTGGCGCTCCTGGGGCACCTGCGTGACACACGGACTCGCCGAAACGAAGACGAGAAGAACTCCACCCTTTGGGTCAACAACACGCGCTATTGTTCTGCACGCTGCCCGTTCGCCATAGCCCACAGGCTCACGGCACACATCACGTGCTGCCCGAACCACCACGAGAGTCATATAATGCGGGTCGAGTATGAATGTCACTTTGCACACTTGAGATTACATGGGAAAAAAAAGGAAATTAGTGCCTTTAGTAATAACATTATTTTGCGTTCTGAAATCTTATTTCCTGTTCAGGGCAAGTTGTGTGAAATGTCAGCTTTCTTTTTGCACAAATAAACAGATGTTTATTATTACAGGAGAAAGTACCCAGTGCTTTTACAAATTCTATACGCGGGATTCCTGCCTAAAAACCAACGTTCGAACGTTAAACAAACACGAATATACGTTTAGACGCGATTCCAGCGAACAATTAATTTCTCGTGACCTTAAGACAAACAAAAACTGACTAATTGCTACTCATCAATTTCCCAGCAAGCACATAATTTTTTTTATGTATTTCCGTAGGTATCCACGTCTTGATGTATGGATCATTGCGCTCAGGATCTGCTCATTCGGGATAGCCATGGCTCTCGAGGGCAAGCCTGCAACTTGTTTGCGACAGCGAACGGCTTTGCGTGACGAATCGGTCGAGGCCCGAAGCAAAACCCACTCAGCTGCTCGCGATTGAAAGTCGTGCCCCGCGCCAGCTGTCATACATCGCAAGCCGGACAGTAACGGTGTCGAGCAGCCATCGTTCAGTTTCCACCTAAGCCGCTATCGAGCCCGCTCGTCACAAAGGCAACGCCAGCTCAGTCTTTGGCTTAAAGTTCGACCCGCGAAGCCTCTCTAGTTCATTCATGTCACCCCTAAAACCTCTCAAGTTTAACAAAATATTGCTTCTCAGACAGATTTTACAAGACAGATGACAGCGCATTTACATCGATTTGCCATCTGGCCATTATAAATCGAGAATAAATGCTTTTGAACCGTTACATGTATGGTACTGGAATTACAGTGGTTGGTAAATGGTAATTTAAAAGTTAAGTTTCCTTTACATTAGACGATTCTAGCACTCATTTGTGCATTCACTGTAGACCAGTATCCCTGGCTTACCTAAAAAAAAATATATATATACTCGTGTATAAATAATAATGCGTCTTTGGAATAGTGGCAGTGCTGAACCCATCAATCCCGGCCACCGCTATTGTGTCCGTGGCAAGTGACATTCCAACTCGGCGGGGTCACCCTTCTACTCGCCGCCATGCATGGAACAGGACAGTCAAGGCCGGGTCAAACAACTTCCAACGTTCGCCACAATGTAGCGATGATGTCATCACGGCGCCCGTGCCAGGCCAGCTGCACCTTGAGGCCACACGAAATATAAAAGGCTCGCTGACAAGAGGTCACGGGACAGACAGAGATGCCATGGGGTGACTGCCCGAGATGACCCGACACATGCATCACCTGTGCTCCCCACTGCCAACTCGTTGAGTTTTAGCCACCGCACCCCTCTGCTCATTGTCGGCATAGCTCCCCGGCCCTCCGTTTGTGCCGGAGTGCGACCGCCTCCAACCGCCTGGCAGCGTCCTGCACAAACATCAAAAACAGCCACTACCAAGGCCACACAGCAGCGGTCGTCACGCGTCGGTGGATTGAGCAGGGACTGCGCGACGGCCGGCGCAGGCGCGTTGTGGCGGTGCGGCTGTGCGCGCGGTGTTATCAGGTCCTGCCGCAACGCAACGGTGTTCATGCGGACAGGAAGAGGCGGCGGGGAGAAAGATTCCCTGCTCCGAGTTACGTTGACTTCCTGTCGCTGCCGCGCCAGCGCTACACCGGTGAGGCAGCTTCTGCACAAACATCCACCAGCCGGGGTCGCGTGCAATGAATGAGCACAGCACACTAGGGGGTGGTTGGCCAGCACCACACCCGGCCGCATGAATCTTCTGAACGGAAAATGTACACACTGCAGCGGGTAACGATTGAGGCCAGATTTGCCTATGGAGGGCCCAGGATGAGTTCCTAAATTCATCACTTGTGTTGGTGGCCGCGAGTGGGGAATCTTACTCCGCTTGCCAGTTTCGTAGCATAGTGCGCTCACCGCTGCGCCACCACTCCCCACTATAACCGCGAGTGACGCACACACTCGCGAGCTGTTCGTACACGAGGTGAGTGACGCACACACTCGCGAGCTGTTCGTACACGAGATGAGTGACGCTCTATCTGCCCGCTCAGCGAGAGCACTGCGCGTACGCGCAACCTCCAACGGTGCTGATGATTCACATCCGGGCGAACCTCGCCAACTCGGGGCTCACGATTCAGGACGGTCGTCGCCGCACTGCAACGTCTGCCAGATATCGTCGTGTTTGGCATCGCCACGTGGGAGGAAACCGGAGAACCGGGAGAAAATCCCAGGGTGCTGGAGGAGGGGGGGGGGCGGGCGAGAGTCGGCACTTTCATTGCCCGCTCGCCTCGCAGCCCCCGTCACGACCACCGTTGTGGTTGCGCCGCACACTCGCACCCGTGCGCAGGAAGAACCGTCAGCAGCACACGCAGCACACGCGATAATAATAATAACAGTTGCCCTTCCAGAGTGATTTTCACCCAAGGGTCACAAAGCGTGGCACAGAGTTGTGAAGAGAACGGCATGCCAACAACAACATCAGAATCGGTCAATTAAAAGTAGAATAATTACTAGAAGCTAGTGATAGACATAAAATAACAGGCAAAAAATAATTGTGAAACAAATGACGTAAGGAATAACATGTGATTTAAACATCGCAATGATAATAGTATAATATATAAATGGACAAAGTGTTTATGAATATGTCCGAAGTCTTCAGGCTTTTGAGCCTAACGTGAGAAGCACGTTGCACGCTCGGAACAAGCTCGCCCACAGGGCAGGTAACTCTACTTGTGGTAACGATGAAGCCCTTCCTTCACCGCGCTATCCACACAGGACACCGTAAATACCCCGCATCGCGACTCCGGCCGCTCGGCCCAAACACAATCGCGCACTCGACGCAGCATTTACTCCACGCACCGCGCTCACGCACGACCTTCACTCAACGCCGATTCTCGGTCGCATCACCCACAACCTGGAACAGCCTGCCACATCCATTACGCCCATCAGAGTCCCCTACAACCTTCAAAAACAAAAAAAACCTTTAAAAAGTCACCTTCTCACCGACTCACAAGTAACAGACTTAGCGAGGCTCCGCGCCTCCGAATGAACGGGCGCAATGAGCTCGGAGAATGTGCGTGCGCTACAAATAGATATTATTATTATATCGCCTGCTTAGGGTAGGGAGAGAGCCTTCAAGCCGGTGGAGAATAATGCGAGAGCGAGAACAGTGGTTAAACGGGCACGAGGCAATTAGCGTGCCACACTTGGCACATCAATAACTGGCAGGGAGGGGAGGTAATCTCTTGGTGGGCGCTGCCAAATATTGAAACCGAAACACCTCGTGCGTGTCTACAAACGCACAGAAGTGCAAAGTTGGACCCTTACTGGATTTAAAAACAAAAATATTCTGGAAAAGTAAAAAAAAAAGAGGTAGCCGGAGCAACTTGGAAGTCAGAGCACCAATCCTAGGTTATGATCCAGACCTGCAATTAAATATATAAATATACCATATAGTTAATTGCTCTCAAGAACTGCTCTTTCAGGATAGCCGTGTCGAGCATTCCTCCTCTTGCCTCACCCATCCCGAAAGAGTATTTCTCACAAAGCGCTGTGTTAACCTACGCAATAGACATGTCGTATCTCTCTATATATAAACAAGTTGTTTGCTTGCTTAATCAGAGTAAACTCTGGCAAATCGCAACCAAATCGCACGGGACGCAGAACGGCGGCACTCGGTCTCAGACGGGTCTTTAGCGCCTTAGAGTGCGTTGACAGGGCCTTCCCTGGCCACCGGGACCGCTGGCTGTGTTTACGCCCATGCCCTCACGGTACGGTAAGCGGTGCCGCCATTATAATACCCAGTTCGGATAAGCGGGGCCGCTATTATAATCCCCATCTATCTATAAACCACGCTGGCTTCATCACGGTTAACTCCGACAAATCGCAACCACATCGCGCCGGACCTTCGTCCAACGACGCCACTCGGTACCGCACACGGGTCTCTGGCGCCTCAGCGCCGCGCGGTCCGCTAAGACGCGACGGATCGACTCGTTCACTTGAACAACAAGATCGAACAGAGTGGCCCAACTGTGCACAGAGGAGTAGCCGCTTACAAAAGGCGTCGCTGGCATAAACAAAGTCCACTTTATTTGTCGTTGTTAGGAGTCCTAAAATTTACACGGACGACGCACATGGATCAACCATTAAATTTACCCAGGCAACGCCGGGTCGTCCCACCTAGTAGAGTATACATTCTCCGTGCCTAGGCCTGCTTTACATCCAATGATAATTACTGCCGCTAGACAAAGTACACGTGTGGGCGAGGTTGTAATCTTGCTGCAAGATGTGGTGTGGAGGGCCCGCTCCGGCCCAACTCTCGCTGCGCTGGAGAGAATCCATCGTCAAGCAGGCGGGGTGACTGATGATCCAGTGCAGACAATAGTCGCTGGGATATACCCCCTGTGTGATGCCTGCCAGACACAAATCCGATGTCCAACGCATCCACATCGTGTATAAACGCGCGCTTGACAACCAGTTTGGGCACGCGCGCACACACACACGCACACCAGCTGTTATTGACAAAACGCACTGTCACAGAGCATCCATCTGCAATCGCACCCTGGCACAAACACGCACCCCTCTTAATGCATATTTGAACACTTCAGCTTCGCTTCCAACCCTCTTTGCGAGCGTCAATGTTGGAGCTCGTTAGACTGGTCGGCAAATCAGAGACTTCGCGTCGACTCGAGGAGCGGATTTGCGGTGGAGCAGCTGCTAAAGAAGAAGGGGAGACGCCCCAAAAGGAGGCCCCCCCACTGCCGAGATGAAGCGTTCACGTGCAACGCGCTCCATGCATTTGTTTCCTCGTGAGCGATGAAGACGGCTTTGGTCGAGGCCTTGATCGAGCAGTGGCCAGATCATGGCTCAGGATTTTGATCACGAGAGCTGCTGCACAGCACTCCGTGCACTTGCTTGGTGATTGAGTTACAAACGACCCCAAGTGCCTACACCTGGTGCACTGAATGCACCCGAGTGTTATATCGGGTTACAGGCCATTATCAAGGCCACTTTGGCAATGCTTTTTCACGCACAAGTGACCGGGAGGAATTCTCATTTTTTATAGCCCTGCATCATCAGCGGCCGCGTCAGCCTTTTTTAAACAAAGGCACATACCCGACACACATGCGCAAACACGCGCAAGCCTCCGCCAGTCTTGTGCTGGTTACCACCACAAGGAAAAAAACTAAATTCTTCTGGAGAAAAATAACAAAATGCGTACAATACAGGAGGGATCACGTGGTAGTTACTAAAGTGACATCAGTGCTTGAACACGTACAGACCCCCTCTCTCGCCTTCCAATGGACAAGGTGGACAAATATTGTTTTAACCACGGGACCTGTCTGGAAAATGAGCCATCTGCAAAATGTATTTTGCTTCTGGACGCACATTAAGTGAGGGCAGCTGTGACATTAAATTGTGAAAATATTGCCGCAAATCGTTAAAACTCTCTTCTTTTGTCATCTTGATACCAGACAAAAAAGGGTTCCCACAGCAAACCTCTCCATCACTGTGGTTGGTTCTAACGAACTCTCTCGCTCCCCTGTTACCGTGCCTGCAGGCTTCACCAACAGATTTCCTCCAAGCGGCGAGTGAGAGAACGGTGCGGCGACCCGAGCGGTCGAGGCGTGCGCTAGGCATGGGAGGAGGGAGCGGCTGGGATCCCACCGTACCAGTTACAAACGCCAATGGCTCCAAGCCCTGGCTCCACCGAGCGTGGCGCGGGCTCTGTGCACGAGGCCGTTTCGTGTCACCCCCACGCCGTGCTCAACCTCCTCCATCACTGTGGAGGTCCCACCCTGCCCTTCTGCGTCCCCTCGCACCCCGCTCGACGCTGGAACCCCCTCTCGTGTCTCTTCCCGAATTTCTCACAATGACCTCTGCTCAATCCACGGACCGTGTGCGCCCTATTAGAGCTTTAATAGCGATGCGCACTGGTGGCGTATTGGTCTCTCCATGTGTGCGCTCAACAAACCGTGATTTAAAAACTAAAGCCATTTCTCGCAGGCGGCACGGTGACCCAGTGGGTAGCGCTGTCGCCTCACAGCAAGAAGGTCTCGGGTTCGAATCTCGGCTCGGGTGCCTGTCTCTGTAGAGTTTGCATTTTCTCCCCGTGTTCGCGTGGGCATTCGCCGGGCACTCCGGTTTCCTCCGACAGTCCAAAAAAGCATGCTGCTGTATAGGTTTAAGTCGCTTGCAGACTAAATTGCCGACAGTACCCGGTGATGGACTGGCGTCCTATCGTGGGTATATCTCCGCCTTTCGCCGTGTCTGCTGGGATAGGTTCTGGCTCACCGCGACCCTGTAGAGGACTAACAATGAGATGATGAGACGAGCCATTTCTCGCTCCTGCCACCCTCCCTGCTCCACAATGCGCTCTGCATCTCGCCCAACGCCATGTGAGGAGGAACTTGACGACACTGAACTAGGTGGGAGGGGGAAGGCGCTTACAGAAACTCACCGGGGAGAAGGCAACGATACATTACAGATCAGTAACTTCATAAATTCTGTACAAGCTTGTGTGTGGGAGGGGGGGGTCGGAGCCTATCTCACCACACAGGGCACAAAGCAGGGCTATGCCGAGGATGGAACACCAGTTTATACCTGCAAGGTGCGGGGGGAAATGTAGGTAACAGGCCAATTAACTCAGGCAGAGAGTCTATAAAAAGTGGTCGAAGACTGGATTACCAGGCAGGCAATGTGTAATAAACGTTAAACTCTAAACAGAATGAGCAACGCTAGCTGTGAAGTCTGCGCCCGATGGAAATGAATAATCATCACATTGGCTATTACGCTCGTTACGTGCCCCGACAGAACGGTGCTGTGTGACAAATCGATCGTTTACAATTAATCCAAGTACCCACCCCCCCCCCGCCAACTGTTCTCGCTAAACACATTGCAGGCTCTGGGAGGAAACTAAAAACTTTACCAAC
This sequence comes from Mordacia mordax, assembly GCA_036362905.1. Lineage (NCBI taxonomy): Eukaryota > Metazoa > Chordata > Hyperoartia > Petromyzontiformes > Petromyzontidae > Mordacia > Mordacia mordax. The sequence goes on along the minus strand of JAZEWT010000020.1, from coordinate 6,094,316 downwards.
GAGCGTGAAAAAAAAACGAGAACTCAAAAGAGACGAAACGAATGAGAGCGGGGAAAAAAGCGAGTCTAACGTGCGGCGGCGGCGGCGCCGGCTGGCGGAGCGCCGCGTGAACACCGCCACCTCCGTGGCGACGGTGTTGGAAGATGCCAGCAAGGGAGCAGGGTTTTTTGGGTTCCACGCGTTTTGCCCCCGGCGCAGACAGAAGCCTCGTCAAGCGCAATCCCCGCAGGAAGATTCCTCCCACTTGAGCGGATTACTGGAATTAGCAAGGACTGCGTGCGCGCACGCACCAAGCAGGGGGCTTAATTGTTTCGCTCTGAAAATTCACCACCGTGTCCCAGATGGCCTTGGCCATTCTTCCTCAGACCGTCTCTCGTCGATGATATTTTTGTTTTAATGCCGACACGGCTGCAGTGACCCGGATTTCTTTCCGAGGACCTTTTGGCAATATTGCTGCTGGCTCAGATGTTTCAGGTGAGCGATCATTAAGTGGGTTGTAAAGCTCAAGCCAATCATCCGTGATGTGTAAATAAAAGTTGTATTCATTAAGGATTGTAACGCGGTACCCTCAGTGCAAAACAAACAAGACAAACATCCCCCATATAGCCTTAACAGACTGTAGGGTCAAGTACCGTTAGCGAGCACCTATGAAGGTCGACACGGCACACGAGGGGGGGTGGGTGACCAGCACAACGCTCGGCTGCCGTTGTCTTCCCAATGGGAATGTTTATACACTGCACTAGGTACTTATTTGAGGCTGAGTCGACCTGGGCGAGTCCCACGAACTCGGGTCGCCGGGTTTGTCGCCCAGCGCGCTAACTTCTGGGCCACCGCGCTAACCGCTGGGCCACCGCGCTAACCGCTGGGCCACCGCACTAACCGCTGGGCCACCGCACTAACCACTGGGCCACCGCACTAACCACTGGGCCACCACGCTAACCACTGGGCCACCGATCTCCTCAGTGCGCACGCACACACACACACACGCTCGTTCCATTACACATAGATGCTCACTCAGTCTCGACTGCCGTATGCCTAACGAACGGACGAACACGCACGTCTATTTTTAATAACGACTTCAGGCGAGAGCAGCGACGGCACACTTCAAAAATAAGCGCGCAACTCTGCGACATGACACGCGCGGGAAACGGATCATGAACTAATTTCAACCGCGTTCAACGCCACTGACCTCCGTGAGCAAAGTGCTGCATCGTTGGTAAATTGTGAAGGCAAGAGTCAGACGTGCAGGCATATTCTAGGCACAGAAATCATGTTAATACAATGTTGCTGACGGCGATTAGCGCCGCATTTACTTCCGCTCGGCTGACTAACCAATAAACCAGCGGGCAAAATAATCTGGCGTGCAGCAAAGCAACCACCAACTCACCCACCCACACACAACGTGCTAAGCAAGCACCCCCGACCAGCCGACCGCACATTCGACCAGCTGGAAAACGACTGCGGCACCTACCTAACCACACACCCTCAGGAAAACAGGCACTCACCTGGCCAGCCAACCTGCCAGCCATGCGATTAATCACCCGGCCAACCAATCACAAACCCAGGTAACCAATCACCAACCCAGCCATCTAGGCACCAACCAATCACCAACCAGGCGCCAACGAATCGCCAACCCAGCCATCCAGGCACCCATCCAGAAATTCTTGCGAGCCACTTCTGAAATTCAGGACGCTTTGGCAGACTGCCTGGGTTGTTTCCTTGTTTTTTGTGGCACGATCCAGGATGTGGAGGCTATGAATCACCTGTTGGCGATTGTCTGACATCACACGGTCCCTTAAGAATCTATATTAATTTTGTTTTCAGAATACCACACCCTGCTACCCACAGTCATCGTTAGAAAAAAAAATATAACGTTTACAAAAAGTATTCCTTAACAATACTGTGCGATTAAACGGTTGTTGGTAAGAACAAAACATTGCATCTCAGAAATTATCAATAAACCGGTTGTTCAACCATTTGCACCTTAAGACCCACTTAGGTATGGTCTCCACGGACCACAAGGTGATGCTTCCGGCAGATTTTATAGGTCGTAAACACCTGAACATAAAATTTTAAATATTAGCAAAGGAACTGGTCAAGCAGTAGAATGGCACAAACACGGATCGGAGGCATGGGATCAGTCACTTAAATATATGTGGAAATAAGCTATTTGCTAACGCTTAAACTATTTTACGAAACATCTGCGTTGGCGGCGGTGCACAAGTCATCACAATGACACCGCATTTAATAGTAAAAATTATATAACATGGCTACATATCAGGTGATGGCTCTTCTTCTTCAGAGCCATCGCTTTAAACGTCGCCAGTTTGTTATTTTTTCCGCCAAGGCGGTGTTGGTGATGGGTACGTTGACGATTTAACACTCCACCACAAAATGCCATGGCCATGAAATCTCATCCCATCTCGTCAGAAACCGCTTAGTCCTGTACAGGGTCGCGCTGAGCCAGAGCCTATCCCGGCAGGCACAGGGCGCAAGGTAGGGATATTCCCACGATAGGACGCCTGTCTGTCACCGCACACTGCGGGCAATTTTAGTCTGCAAGTCAATTAACCTACGCAGAAGCATGTTTTGTTGGACTGTGGGAGTGCCCGGAAAAAACCCACGCGGACACGGGGAGAGAACTCGCAAACTCCACACAGAACGGCACCCGAGCCGAGATCCGAACTCACACAGAAAGGCACCCGAGATTCGAACCCGGGACCTTCTTGCTGTGAGGCGACAGCACTACCCACTGGGCCACCCGTACGTGAAATCAAACTCGAGGATTGTAAAGCGGCGCGTTAAGTCACGCGCGCTGCACAGTGCGCCGTTACCGCACGCAGTACCAGGGGTAGGAGAATGCAGAAGTTAAAAGGGGCACATTATTGCCAAGCGTTCGAATTTTTGCAAATAAACCCACAACCGCTATTTCTCCTTCTCCGCCTGTGGTGGCGAACCGTGATTATTTTGCCACCATAAAAGGGCATTGTTTTGAAACGCGACTGAAGTCGCCCCCTTATAATCGTCGCTGTAATTACACAACGCAGCTTCATTAGCAATACAGGGAGGTGTCAAGAGTTACGAACCTGCGTCCCAGTGATTCCATCGTCGCGATTTTGGGTGGTGATTTCCGTAACTTATGACTGCGGTAACATGTAGCCGCCTCCAGTGGCTGCAGAGATGACACGGTAGCGAATGTACAAACAACATATGCGCACCTTTTAAACGTCGATTCCTAAATGCGGAATCTATATGTAAAGTGTATATAGCAGAGCGAGTGTTATGTACGCATGTATATCCACACTGAAGGTATTGGGTTAGAATCCTTTACCTGCACACATTTTATCTGCAGCCAACCAAGAGTTCTGGGTGTTATTTCAGCTTTACGTCCCACTTGTTACTCTTCTGATACGTCAAAGAGACAGCGATAGGCCCAAAAAGCAGAAAAAATATAAACAAAATACGTTAGAAGAACGCGCTATATGCTTGGAACAAGATGGCGCGTACGGCAGGTACACTGCAAGTTGTAGCAATGCGTGTTGAACTTGCACAGAATAGACGTTAATGTCTGCCCCCTCCCCTGATCAGGTTGCCCACAATATTATGGCATCTGAAGACGCAGAAAGTCATTGTATGAACAGTAATACCATTCGCACGCACAAATCACAAGGCTGGTGGAGGATGATACACGGATACAGGTGCTGGAACGATCTGAGTGTGGGTAAGCTTAAGACATAAGGTGTTGTTAAGGAACGCTTTGGAAAGTGGAGGTTGTTGCAGTCTGCTGGAGGTGTGCTGCGGGAGGAAGTGCCAGAATGTGGGGCCGCGATAAAGAATTCACTTCTTCGTTCATAGTTTTGGATCGCCCGTTAGTAGGAGCCGCTGCGCACACTGTGGCAAGGCGTGAGAGCAGTGCAGCCAGGTGTGGGGGTGGCGCTGGTGCGAAATGGCATCTAATGATGTGGAAAGTCATCCAGTGAAATCGATTCCTCTCTTCAGCGTGCACACGAAACTCAATTATTTATAATGTGCGGAAACACAGTGCAGTACTTCAGTTGCGGCGAAAAAAACAAGTTAGATCATCGTTCGAGGAAATTACATTGCACTGCCGTCACCCAAATTACGACTGCGTGGATACAGTCTCAAGGCAACGTGAAAGCCACGAACGTTGTGAGTTCGCGTCTGCAGAGCGCAACATCGCGCACAGAATAAACTTCTCAGAAATTATTCGCGAGTCATATTCCCATGCTGCAACGTCACCGGTGCAGCTGACACAATGACCAATGAAGTGACAGCAACGGGAGAAAACAACAATGCAAAGGGGGCGGCAACAACATTAGACGTCAAGAACAAGAATAAAATCCAGCCTGCAATCAAATCACAATCCGGCATCATTGAAAATCCAGCAAATTGCTGGGAGGGCGAATAGATTTCTAATGAATGCCAGAAATCCACCTCTGATCAGAGTCTGGCAGCAGCCATTTGCTCAATCCACATTTCTGTTTCCAATGTGCTGCCATTACCCATCTGCTCAAAAAAAAACCCATGCTCGATTACAACGCCTCTGATAATTACCGACCCATGTCCAATTTTCCAATCCTTTCTAAGGTCCTTGAGTGTGCAGAAGCCATTCAACTTCGGCACACATCAACGATAACTCCCTTGATCCCTTCCAAACCGTGTTCAGATCCGGCCATAGTCCTGAAATTGCTCTGGTCAAAATAGTTAATGACCTCCTTGCCACTACTGATGAAGGCCTGCCAAGTATTCTTGTCCTGCAGGACCTGAGCTTAGCCTTCGATACGGTTTAACACCCTACTTTACTGGAGCGACTTTGAGCATTGGGGTCTCTGGCTGTGCCCTGCACTGGCTCCTACCTCTCCAACGGGAAGCAGTTTGTTAGCTTTGGAAGACATAACTCAGATTCATCCTGTTTTGTCTGGTGTTCCTCAGGGTACAGTCCTCAGCCTATTTCTATTTAGAATCTGCATAAAATATATCTAAGCTACCATTGCTATGCCAATGGCATCCAAATCTATTCCATGCAAAGCGGTCCATCAATGCGTCTGGTCTTTGTCATCCTCACTATCAACTGTGAAGGCTTGGCTCAATAGAAATGTCTTGAAACTTATGGCGACAAAACAAAGTCTTTTGCATGTTGGAAACCTGCACCGATTGTCCAAGTCTGAACCGGTCCCTTTCATGCTTGACGACCAGACCAAAGTTGCTAAGACCATCCAGAGTCTTAAAGTGATTCTTGATTCATCACTTACTGGAAATTATTTCAGCGGAGTCCTTGGGCATCTTCAAAACTCGTCTCAAGACTCACTTGTTCTGTAAAGCTTCCAAGTGCTCTGGCTAGGACTATTGATGCGGCTCAGTGTTGTGTCGACCTGCACCTGCTCGGGAACATTTGTTCCTTCCTTGTTGAAGATTTTTTTTTCTGCTGGCTTCATGTCCTATAATTTATCGCTACTGTTTGACTTTCAGATGAACGGTCCTGATGTTGTTATGCCATTCTCACCACAACTTGCATGTATGAAACCCCCCCCCCC
>JAZEWT010000020.1:6040527-6061947 GCA_036362905.1 Mordacia mordax | reverse complement strand
GGAATCATCACTCAGCCCCTGACCGATCTTCCCCGGACGGCGCTCGCGTTCGACCGCGACTGGCGCCTCCGCTGCCGCTCGCCGGCGTCCCGCTACGCCTTGCTGCTGCGCGTTGGCGGCCGCCGCGTCCGCGACCTCTTCCGCGCCGAGGTTGGCTTCGCCGCGCTGGGCGAGGCGGTGGCGGCGCTGGCCGAGGGCTTCCGCGACGAGGACGCGGCCGCCGTGGCCGAGCTGCTGGCGGGCCTCGCCGAGACCCCGCGCTTCGAGCTCGCCGTGCGCTTCCTCGGCGCCGCCGAGCTGGAGGCCGCCCGCCGACTGTGCCGGAGCCTGCAGACGGCGTGCGAGAGCCGGCCGCGGGACGCGGGGCGAGACGCCGGCGATAGTCCGGCGACGCCGGAGAGCGGAGCGGGAAATGGAGACGGCCGGGCCGGTAGGGAGGAAGGCGGAGAGGTTGTGGGAGAGCCGGCGCCGGTCGGAAGTTGGCAGGGAGCGGACGGGGGAATTGGGGAGCTCACCCCAAAACCACCGAACCCCGAGACCGTGCAGGCTCTGAGAAAAGCCTTCGGGATTGAGTGAGCACGCCGAAGATACAATGGGGCTTCTAAAGTTGGGAATTCAGGCACCCAAATGGAATGGTGTGTTCTCCACCTAGCAGCTCGTCATCCACATTGCAACACTCGCCGTTTAAAAACTGGTTTAAAGAGGTATCTGCTGTCTCGCTTGGAAGGTCAACTGGATCATCACCGATTTCCTTTAACTTTCGACAGACATCTCAAACTACGAGCGCATAAATGCTGCATTCATTGGTGTGCAATGTTAGCAAAACGTATTCACCAAATTGTCGCTTTGTAGTTAACGTGCTTTACAAGCCAGGCCGGGAGCGCTGTCTTTAAGAATATTGTGTCGTGGTCAGGTATAATTGAGGGTTTTTTTTTTCCTGTTAATTTATTAATAAAGCTATTTTTTCTGTCCACTGCCCTTGTTACATTAGACGCGACCATCTTTAGCGTGCTAAATATTTCATCATACACCCCTATGTTTAATCTTAATGGATGTAGACATTCACGTGAAGCAAGCTGCGTGATCGCAGATGGTACAATGAATAATTTAACATTCCCGAGAACCAAAATGATAATCCTTGGAGCGTGGTTAAATTGGCTCCAGGATAAAGCATGCCAACAAGAACATTTTAGAAAGACACATTGAGAAAAAAATATTATAACTTCCTACATTAATAAAATTGTACTATTTTTTTTTTACTGACCGGCAAGGTGGCGTAGTGGTAACGTTTGCGCCTCACGGCAATTCCTGAGGTGATTCAGTTTCTCACCCTGGGCACCCTTCTTTGTGGAGTGTGTGTTCTCCCCCTGTTCTGCGTGGGTTTCCTCTGGGTTCTCCGTTTTCCTCACAGATCTACAAAACGCTCAATGATTAATTGTCCCACAACATAAATACACAGGACACAATGTCTGGCCGGTTGGAACCAGCTGTCCACCCTCTGCAGGTTACCTCAATCCTCTGAGTCCTTCTGTTTGAACGAATGCCTTCGATGTTGAATTTACATATCCGTCAGATTACCTTCATTATGATGGAATCAAATGTAAGACGAGTACTGAGTGACACCACTCAGTGATCCCAACTGGTTGAACTCCAGCAGGTGGCGGTGCATAGATTACAGCACCCCCATTCAGAATACGAGATCCTTCTCGGCAGAGGGGCTCAACGCAACCTGAGTACAGTGCAACATTTGCATAACCCTCATAGGCTTTTGTAAATATCTTTGGGATTGTATTTTATTGAAGGCGTCTGCTTCGTTTGCAGTTTGACCGATGCAACTTTGCAAACAGCAGGGGAGGTTTTAAGAAGTTTTGGCCAAAGGGAGCCCCGTAGGCTGCCATGCGTTACTACGAGCACAATATAATAATTGCATCATTTTGTCCACGGATGATTGACATTTGCATGAAATTTACAAAACATCTAGGTCCATCACTGAACCTGACTGCACAGCTGACCTGCACAATAGAGACCCGAGTGGTTGTTGGGCAACACACACTTTTGAAAAAAACATTTTGCACTTAGAATATTTATGCTGTGGTGCAGCATAATTTGTGCAGTGTATTTGCAAGTTTGCACAGCTGCCACGTACGGCTCTGTGCGTTTTCCTGTTTTTGTGTATAACCTCAATACGTCCGAATCCTGTAACCAAACAATGGAAGCTCCGTTCGTAGACTGGTTTGCCAACTTGTTTTCCTTTGTATGTACATGCACAACCGTTAAACTTGTACCGCTCAATATTACTGGGTAATTATAGGAGTGGTATCTAAAATCCATGTCACAGCCCACATAAGCACAACCGTCTAAACTCTAAAGCATTTAGAATTCACCCGGTCTCGTCAGACCTCGGAAGCTGACCGGCTTCAGCTAAGATAGCGCTTGGGTGGACGACCATCGTGCAATAGACAGGTGTTATACGGTTGCTGCAGGGCTACATATCAGATCGCAGGGCACACTGCAGGAATCTCAAGTTGTTTTACTCTACTTCTATGCTGCCACGTTCACGATTCCTAAACCACATACATACCAACCGGCACTGACCCGCACAGTGATGAATGGCCACGGCATGGAAAGACGCTCATCGTGGCTCGACCAAAGGGCTGCAAATGTACACGCAGATGTGGACTACCTCGACAGCGTTGGACTGAATCTGCTCCTTGGCTTGCTTTGTACAAGAGTTGCTTTGCAGGGCTTTGGCCTTCACAATCGCCATGCCACCTGTCACCATATCTATACGGTGTCAGAATACACAGTACACCCTGCTGGCGCCCACAGTCGTGACGAGAACTGCTCTTGAGAGCTGTTCTTGCAGGGTAGCCGTGTCGAGCATGGGAGGCAAAACACTGCAAAGGAGAGGAAGATTGCTCGACACGGCTCACCAGACAGAGCGGCTCTTGAAATCAATTCTCGTACAGTAAATGGACCGTGAAAACCTACATCAATGCTATGACTGCTTATTGGCCACATGTTTTTTAAATATCCCTATATAAACAGCAAAGTGCAGTTACAATGTTCAGTTTCGTTTCACTGCTTTTATTGACAATGATAGCTTCAGTTGACATCACTTGTTCCAGCTGTCACCAACAACAGTGATAATAAAACGTAGTCAGTGCAAATACTTATCACAATATGCCCAACGACTGCACTTGTACTCTGCTCAAACACGTAAAGCGCTCACATGCCACAGAAAGAATGAAACACCAACGCAAAATGCACTTGAGCTAACTTCAAATTAGAACAATAGAAACAAAAATCACAAATTGGCATACAGAATAAACCCTTGCATATTGCAGGTTTAACTATCAAGATTTTGGCTATTCTCGAAAACGTATCTGTATACTCATCTCATTGTCAGAAACCGCTTAGTCCTGTACAGGGTTGCGGTGAGCCGGAGCCTATCCCGGCAGACACAGGGCGCAAGGCAGGATACACCCACGATGGGATGCCAGTCCATCACCGGGCACTGAGAACAATTTAGTCTGCAAGCCAATTAACCTATGCAGCAGCATGTTTTTGGACCGTGGGAGGAAACCGGACTGCCCGGTGAAAACCCACGCGGACACGGGGAGAGCATGCAAACTCCACACAGAAAGGCACCCGAGCCGAGATTCGAACCCGGGACCTTCTTGCTGTGAGGCGACAGCGCTACCCACTTGGCCACCGTGCCACCCGTATCTGTATACTCACCTAACTCTGGGGGGTGGGGGGGGTGGGCATTGCGTTTGATTTACTGATTGTATTTGACTCGCAAGTGCGTAACTATTATTACAACGATAGTTTGTGTGTGGTAGAAGTAGGCGTTAAGGGGAGTGATTGTACCTTATGGCATAAACGGCTTTGTTGTGCGGTACCGTATGAGCTTCAGTTGTTAAATATCGCCGTTTTAACTGCCGCGGTACTTTCCGGTAACGCAACCCCCGCGACAATCGCGGGTTTAACAGTTTTAAAAGGAAAAACCCCTATAATGAAATAAATACGCTTTCATTATAATTACTGCCATATATAGTGAGTCTAACACGGGTAGCTTTCTTTTAACGTACAGCAGCTGAAATGCTTCTGCAAATACTTCTGTCGTAGCAGTTAAATAGTTGAAAAATGATATCTAAACACTGACTGTGGCATGAAATTGTCATTTACCACTCTCCTTCATTTAAAATGATAATATTCAGGTACCAGTCATTTATAAACCATTGCTCGTTAAAAGAGTTACACTTTCAAACAGACTGGGTGAGACAAAAAAGGTATGCATTTTTTTTTGTAACAATATTACAGCATTCTTATATGCCACCACTAACCAGGTTACAGTTAATTACTGGTTACTTTTTTCGGCAAGCTAAGAAATCGTAGTCATGTCGGCTATATTTTTTTTCACCACGCGACCAATTTGATGAATTACAAGGCGTATGAACAGCGGAGCAGTGTAAACGGAGTGGGCAATACCTGATGCCCCACAGTGATTTTTGTCATGACTAAAGTGCACCTCCTAACAATGTGAAGTAGATATTAATGACCGTCAGAGATTGGCAAACAGAAAACACCGACTGCCAAGGTTAAGTTTTCCTGTTAATTTCACAGTGGGCAACACAAAACCCCATTTTATCAGCGTTTATACTGCAAGATATCGCAACCTAAAACAAGCGACTTATTGACTTTCACAAAATTAAAGTTTCAGTTCACAAAATCGCCATTTAGTGTTGAGTAAGAGTTCCGTTGAAATTTCCCATAGGTCAGCACAGCTCTAGGAGAACAACAAAAAAATGAGCATTTTCTAAGCACGTGTCTAAATGGATTCACTCATCTTTCTGTCATAGTAATGTGGAATGTTCCACAACAAGTTCAGGGCTGTAAACCGCAAAGGAGCACCTCCCCATGCTCGCTTCCCAGGAAATAGCTTAATAGCACGGGGGTATTCTATCTGCTTGTTGATGCTGAATGAGCGGTAGTAACGTCTTGAACAACAGTGCACAATATACACCTCACCCAGGGCTTGGAAACGTCCTAAAATATTTCAAGTGTTCCTTTTAAAGCGCCCCGGTGTGCCATCGCTCGCAACGGTAGGTATTTCAAGATAAAACTCTATAAATACCACACGCCAGTAAATATTTGTATTTTTTTCCTTTCCATTACATATGAACACCACATGGTTCGATAATATAATTGTCCGTTCAACTGACGTTTTGCGGAAAAATTGGACGGCTCCAAAATAAGCTCAGTAAGTGTGGATTTCTCTTACCGTCTTATTTATAAACCCACAGCAGCAGCGAACGAAATGACTTGTTTAAAATGTAACCATGTGCAAGACCGAACCAAAGCCGCCAATCTCCGTAAGCACAATGAAACCTACGTGGCAGAGACCACGTCTTAACCCTTAAAATCAAACACGTGGACGCCACTACCGATGAGCACTACCGCGGATTTTTAACTGGCCCCATTCACCAGGCCTGCCGCATCTCTCGCTCGCCGCTTCAGTTCGTAGCGGCGAGAATCAATTCGCTCCACCCGTGTAACGCTCACGGGTGAAATAAATACCTCTGGCTCGACGTGCCGGCTGCACAGTCATAGTGGGCTCGGAATGGGTTTCTCGTGATTACACATCTCGTTAGGCTTCATGGTGAGAGGCAACTTGTCGGGGTCGGGCTCGCGCTGCACTTCACTCAACGCCACCTCTTCGTCTTCACCCCGAACATCTTTGGCAACCGGCGGCAGAGATGCGTGACCGCGCCCGTCTTCTGCGGCCCGTTGCCGCGTGGCTGGCGGCTGTTCGCTCGCGGCTCCTTCGTCACAAAGCGCGATCGCCTGCGGCTCCGGCGCGCTGATGGAGAGCGCTTCCCGTTGGTCGCTGGCGCACGGGAGCTCAGCGGCCGTATCCAGCTGACAGACGCAAGGGGCCGGGGAGGCCTCCGCTCCTGCCGCTGGGGTCGTGAACGGTGCGGTGTTCTCTCCCGCGGCCGCGTCGACGCACCTCGACGCCGGCTCCTCTTCTCCCGGCCTGGAGAACTTTTCCGCGAGCGGAGTGAGATTGAAATCTTGTGCGGTGTGCGGGTCGGGAGCCTCTCCGTCACCGGCAGGCGGGGGCATCTCGCCCTCGCAAAGAGGCGGCGGGGGCATCTCGCCGAGATGGAACGGCACCGTTGGCACTTCTTGCAAGGCGGTGGCGGAGGAGGGCAACTTGACCAGAGCCGTGCCCGGATTTGGCAAACACGTCAGCGGCGCGCACGCAGCCACAAAGTCCCCGTTTGAGTAAAGGCCGCCCGCCGCCGGTGGCGGGGCAGAGGCGGCGGCGGAGGAGGAGGGGAAGATCCGGACGGGCGTGCAGTCGGAGGACGGCAGGCTGAACATGGGCGAGTCCAGGGAATGAGGAGGCAGTGCGTCGCCGGCCTCAGGCTGGGCATCCGCACCTGGCGCTGGAAAGAACGGCGCAATCCTGTAGCCGCCCGCCGGCGCGTCCAGCGGCAGTTCGCCAGTGCCCATGCCCGTGGAGCAAACGGACAAAACGTCCCCTTCCTGTACGACGACGGCCGCGTCGCTGAGGAAGGGGTGTGCCATGTGAGCACCGCTTGCAGTCATCACACAGCTCAGCCTGTGGACACATACACACAGGGTCCCCATCAGCACAGAGCTCCCCCTGGCGCTTTACACAGGGGTCATCAAAAAAAGAGATGCTCCAGTTTGATTTGCCTATCTTTGCTGACATATACCTATGGTGCTGACATCACCAATGAAGCACGGGAGATTTTATTCACGTGAAAACATTTTAAATGTGGTTCCTGTTGCACCCAATAACATTTGCAGACATCTAGTGAATTTTTCCACAGCTGCAGAAAAGAGTTTCTTCAATGATGCTCTTACACAGCAGCTGTGATTTCTGCCTTGTTCAATTATTCGACTACACATACATTATTTCCGTGCACGCTGGTAAAATGCCAAGTTTTAAGCATTTTGTGACACTAAATTAACTACTGCAAGTGTAATACTTTAATAAAGCGAAATGAAACTACAGCGTCAACTTTTGAGTACCCTCTAGATCATAATCAGTAGCCGCTACCAATCCACTGCTGGATGACGGATGGGAAAAACTTAGCCTCACGGCCAAGTTGTTTTGCGGTGCAGCAAAATCATCAGTTTGCCGTGCAACTCTCACCAAGCTGAGTTAACCGGCGTGCAGAAATATAAACCCCATGATCCAAGCGGGGTGGGGGAGTCACTCATACAGCAGTGAAGTGACACAAGGCAGCTGTGAATGTAAAATCCAAATACACGCCAGTAATGGGCACACGTAGAGAGAGAGAGCGCTGCCATTATTTTATCCGAGGGATAACCCTGAGGCAAACGCTGTTAGCGCAAAATAAGGAGGACACAGGCCTACGTGAGGTGGTGTTTGCAATTCCACCTCCAGGACTAATGTCTCATCACAAAAGGTATTACGCACTTTTATTTAACGCCACCTAGTACATATGTATACATGTCTTCTTTCAAAAAAATTGAACCCTAAAATATCTCCAGTCACAGACAAGCTACAGAGCTGAAATTCTGCAGAGTGACTTTTTACGGTGTACAATTTAACCTCTGAAAATGTTGGGATCTGTCAGGCTTCTGGATCAGTCTAATCCAGCACCGAGGGTCAGTAAAGCACCTTTTTCAGAATCAAACGCTGTAGAGCTTTGAAATCTGGTATTTGCAGATGAACGTGTGTATACGGAAACAAATTATTTTGCTTATTACTTGTTTCAGAGTAAAACTTGGTAATGGTGAGATAAGGTTCAGATGCCGTGCCTGCCACTGATATTACCAAGTTTCTGAGTTCATAGCAGTGCATGAAGCACTACAAACAAGCGCGCATTTTCACACAGTCGAAAAGTGCACAGAAATTTGTACACAAGCATGCACACAGGCACACTCGCACACACACACACACACATTTAACATTAGTTGCACAAACGTAGACGCACTTATCCAAGCTCCACACACATCTGGTAACGGAAGTGTATGATTCCAAAAACATGGCTCACATACTTACGCCTGACACACCTCACTCACATCCGCAACTACACACCCACAGTGCTTCAAACACACCGCACATATACATACGCTATACACACGCTCGACAGTCGCTCCACACGACAACAGTCGCCATTCACCACTGAGTGGCGGTAACACCACCACAGCTCGGCACTCACACAGCTCCACACAACAAAGACAAAGGATCCCTATATAGCCTTAACGTACTGTGGGGTCAAGTGCTGTTAGCAAGTAGCCACCTCTGAAGGCCGACACAGCACAACAGGGGGTGAATAACCAGCACCACACCCAACCATCTTCATCCCCCTAGTGCACTGTACCAGCTATTCATTTGAATAGTTATACTAGCGAAGGCGCATGTTGGTGGACGTGAATGGGAATAAAACTCCGATAGCTGGGATTGCAGCCTGCTAATGACGACACGACCACTCCCCGCTAGTCATACAGACTGTTAAGGCTATATGAGGGATCCTTGTCCACACACACACACACAGCTCCACACTCTCATGACTCCACACACATTGACACACAGCTACACTCAAACGGGGCCACATACACACACCCGGCGATATTGGCCGCGTCGGCCGAGAAGGAGGCCGTGGCGTCGGCGTGCATCGACGGCACGCTCTGCCCGGCGTCGCCGCCGCCGCCGCCGCCGAGGTACGGTCCGCCCGCCTGCTTCTTCTCCAGCTCGAGCCGCATGATGGTGTGGATGAAGTGCGTGCGCACGCGCACCGGGTTGAACTCAACGCGGCCCGACGGGTTTCCGCAACCGTCCAGCGTGCAGCCGCACGGGAACGACAGCCGGTCCACCTGGCCACGTCGCAGGGCACATCACCGAGCGCGTGGGCGCTCGTTAGGAACAGCCACATCATCAGCGCTTTGTGACCCGAGGGTGAAGAGCGCTCGATAAATTGCAATTATTATTATTATCATCACGGTCATCAGTCATTGTTGTACGCAACATTCGAAGCAATAGCAGCGTACCCGCCTACGGGCGATCTTGTTCCAAACGTGTAACGCATTCTCTGACGTCTCTCGTTGATGACGTTTTCCGGTGACACGATTGATTTTGACCTGGATTTCTCTCCTTTTTCGGAAAATTGCTGCTGGCTCTCTGAAGTCTCAAAAGAGAAATAAGCCGGAAGTGAAGCTGAAATAGGTATTAAACCTTGGTGTTGTGCAGACAAAACTTGTACCTATGAAGGATTGAATCCAGCATCGTTAGTGTGGACATACATAGATAAAAAAAACACTTGCTCCATTACATATGGAGGTACTAAATTCATTGCTCCATCTCCATATGGCATTGCCTCTCAGGTGGGTTATTTCTTTTGCCTGCCATTGCAACATTAGTCTAAACTGCAGGACAAAATACCTTTGAGGGACATCTCATATTGCCAGCCAACCTTTCTTCGGAATCAATTGTCCATCTACCTTGCATGATTTCTCTGTTCCACAGAGTTCCTTTCCCATTCTCTCAGTGAAATCCCAAGCGTACGACGTCTCTCCATGCTGCACTATCAAACCGGGCCCTTGCACACTATCAAGAGTAACTAACAAACCGGCAGCTAACGAAGCGAAGCTGAACTGCATCTTCGATTGTCCGATTTGTGAAGTTGGCCCAACGCGTGTCGATGGTACCAGTCTATTAAAGTGCAAGAAAAATACATTCATGGCTGCAGGAGCTGAATTAGACGATCTTGCCTCATGCTCACACGTAAATATGGGTTGCCTTGCGGTCCTCGTACGTGTCCAAAAAACTGTCTGCAATGGCTAATCACTGGTCTGAACACTTATTGCTCTTGCCTGATCCACCCCCTCCGTACAGCAAGAACTGTTGGGGCAAGCGCTGTTAGCGAGCACCTATGAAAGCCATCTCCAGTGCATGAGTGGTTGACCAACAACACGATGCCCAACAGCCTTTATGTCTCCCCAATGCTGATGTTTACACACGGCAACGGGCACTCATAAAAGGCTGAATCGACCGAGGGGAGGCCAGGGAGTGGTTTAGATGTTTGTGGTAGCGGAAATCGAATTCAGGAGGTTTGGTTCCGTAACACAGCATGCCGACAAGCACGCTACCTCTCCCAATGTGTTGGCGCACACGCGTAAAAAACAAGGATCCCCTAGATAGCCTTATCAAACTGTAGGGACAAGTGCTGTTAGTGAGTGCCTATAGAGGCCAAAACAGTACATGAAGGGGTGGGTGGCCAGGACCACGTCTGGCTGCATTTATCTCCCTTGTGGCGATGTTTACACACTGCACCAGGTACTCACTCGAGACTGAAGCACAGGACCGGTTCAGAAAATCGTCACTAGTATTGGCCGTGAGCTCGACTCAAAGTCCGGTCGCCAGGTTCGTAGCGCGGCGCGCTAACCGCCACCGCTAACGCTTCCCGCGCAACACGCGCGCGAGCGCGCGCGCGCCCACGCGGGCAGACGCGCCCGCGCACGCACCTGGCAGGAGATGCCAGCCTGGCTGCAGCCGCAGGTCTCGGGATCGCAGTGCGAGCGGCAGTCGCAGCCGCACTCCTCGCGCGACACGCGGATCGCGCGCAGCTGCTGCTTCTCGTCGCCGTCGATGCGCCGCACGCCCGACGCGCGCAGCATGGCGCGCCGCTTGCGCGTCGGCAGCGGCTGCAGGAAGAAGTAGTCGTCGACGTCGAGCGCGCGGGCGTCCACCTCCTCGTCGGGGATGTCGTCCACCGTGAGGCCGCGCGTGTGCTCCGGCTCCGGAGCGCCGCTCTGCATCAGCTGCGATGGCGACAACGGCGATGACATCACCATCAGTGGGAGGCATCACCTGAGGACGCCTCAAACGTGCGGGGCGAAACGTCGCGATGGAGGGAGAGAGGGAGCGATCGACGAGGCTGTCCGAGACAGCAGCTTTTCGAAGCAATCATCACGCATCGAGCAGTGAAAACCGACATCATTAGATCACCATCAGTATCAATACCCGCTTAATGCTGTACAGGGTCGCGGGGGGCCAGAGACTATCCCGGCAAGCGACGATGACAGTACTAATAAGAACTTATCTTAATAGTCGACGCTGTACACGGATAGCCGTTGCGAGCATTGCTCCTCACGCCATGGCTATCCAGAAAGAGCAGCTCTTGAGAGCAATTGTCTGAAATTGGGCCGTGAAAACCTGAAGCGAAATAATAACAAGAGGACAGTCTGGGTTTCTACAGCGGATAAATCCACACCAGTGTCAAGGTCGGTAGGTAGCTATTAAGGTATCGATGTGCATTCTTATGGCTTGAGGTATAAGAATAGCTTTCAAAAGCTTTTATTTTCGCCATCCCGAAAAATAAACCTCTATTAAGAGATGCGTCTTAACACCACCCCATTGGTTGTACACCAACATTACAATGTTTAAATAAACTGTGTAGTCTGAGCAACTAATGCGTGCTTCGCGAGTGGGGAAAATAGATTGCGATTCATTAATAACAGTAATTTAATACATTTATACAGAGGCACTTTTCACGCAGAGGCCTCCAAAGCACTGTAGGAAACAGAGATGGAGGGAAGTAGCAATGCTGACAGCTGGTGCCAACCCGCCAGTGTCCCTGTGTGTCATGATGTCAGTCAGTACCAGTAGCCACTTGATCCTGTACAGGGTTCGCGGGAGAGCGGAGCCTATCCCAGGAGACAGAGGGCACAAGGCGGGATATAGCCAGGATGTGAGCCCTGTACATCGCAGGGAACTTTTATGGGGCAATTTATTCAGCAGGCCAATTAACCTGAACAGCAGCATGTCTTTGGATGGTGGAAGGAAACCGGAGTACCCGGCAACAACCCACGCGGACACAGGGATAGAACAGGCAAACAGGCAAACTCCACACAGAAAAACATCCGAGCCGGGAAACGATCCTGGGTATTATGATGGCATTAGCAAATTAAAAAGGATTTGTTTATGTTCTGGGTGGACACTGGAGAACCCAGAGGAAATCCAGAACAAAGGGAGAATGCACAAACTCCACACAGAAAGGTGCCCAAATCGATAATGTATCATTAATGATGCAGCTTTTCACGATGATTGCTTCGAAAAGCTGCTTTCTCGGGACAGCCGCGTCGATCGCTCCTTCCCCTCCATCGCACACTAACAGGTGAGGCGAGAGGGAGCGATCGACGCGGCTGTCCCGAGAGAGCAGCTTTTCAAAGCAATCATGATGTATCATTACACGCCTCAAAAGCACATTTGGTGAGGCGAAAGGAAGAACAGGAAAACGCACCCCAGTGATCAGTGGCTACACAAACAACGGTTACTGGCACATTCACAGGGGGTATCAGGCCCAAGTTACCTGAACTGCAATAAAGAGAACGTTCACCATTCCCACTGGGAAAACCCACACCACTCCACCCGGAAGAGCTGTGCCCACGTAGTGTGCGTGGCGAACGCGCGCTGGCATGACGGAGTCAGCTCCACGCCCGCGCGCTCGCGTGTACGCGTTGGGGAACGAGCATCCCTCACGGGAGCCGGGCTGACAAACGCTGGCACTCGACAACTGTCCACACATCTGCTTCAATTTCCATGTCACTTCGCTCCCCCAACCTCACCGCCTGTGGCTCATAAAATTAAATGGCTCCGTAGACTTGCCTCGAGCCGTCGCGATGTCTACGCTGCCAGCGCTGGCAAAAGCGCCGCTTGCCGACTAACGTCCCGCCAACCGCGGCGTGTTTTGGGTGGACAGGGTCGCGGCTGAAAGTGGCCACTGCGTGTGGCTTTCCCTGTCAGCGTCACGCGGATTAACGCGGTTCGTGTCTCAAATTAGCCGCAATCTGTGCACACTGTAGTGTCGCATCCCTCTGCGAATTTTTCCTCCTCGATGAACGATTTTGGAACGTGAAAACACCAGCTGGCTTTACACGTCTGCAGGTTGTATTTGGGAGAGGTTTATAATTCAAAAGTGACTTTAAAGTGAGGGACGCTGCTTCTCTGAAAGTGCTGCAGCAGCCGAATGGTAGACCCAAGCTTCATTCTAACCCCAAACGTATCCCTCTGCTTGTCATCGTATATAGTCGTGTGGTACCCACCATCACGTGTAACATATTATATATTACCCTGTTAACTGTTAACAAAACCAAGTAGGCTTGGCCAGGACGCATTACCAGAAGTAATGTTATCCACCACTCATGACTGACAAAGTGGCAGTTAAAATAAGGAACACAAACGGTGGGGAAGACAAGGGTGCAACTACCATAACGAAATCAGCTCTTGTGTATTGACAACCTCAATATCAATGATGTAGGTTTTCACGGCTCGATGCATGATGATTGCTTCGAAAAGCTGTTCTCTCGGGACAGCCGCGTCGATGGCTCTCTCTCCTCTCCTCGCGACGTTTCGCCTCACACGTTGGAGGCATCCAACGCCTGAGGATGCCTCCAACGTGTGAGGCGAAACGTCGCGAGGAGAGGAGAGAGAGCCATCGACGCGGCTGTCCCGAGAGAGCAGCTTTTCGAAGCAATCATCAACCTCAATATCCCTGAGAAAACTGCGATGGTCCTGGGGGGACAATGCCTTCACCCGGTCTCGCGACGATGACAACGAGAATCATCACGATCTCCGATCCCCTTCCCAGGCCTTGTGCGAGCGTGCGGAACGAACCTGGAGGCGCAGCGCATTGAGCCGCTCCTCCTTGAGGTGCTGGCGGAGCATGTGCTGGTGGGCGCGCTCGCGCTCCTGCGCGAACTCGCCCAGCGAGTAGACGGCGACGCGATCGTGGCGGCTCGCCATGCCCAGCGTGCTGCCGCCCTGACTGGGCACGCTTGTGAAGCCCTGCCGCCGCGAGAAGTAGTACACCGTCACCTGGTCGAAGCGCACGCTCTTGCCGCGCGCGCGCTTCGATGACGAGGGCCCCGCCGCCGCGGTGGAGGAGGACGACTCTGTGGGAGAGGAGTAGCGTGGGAGGATGAGTTCAAGAATATGTAATTTTGACAATACAATTTATAACGCGCGACATACAAAACAACACGTTTCAGTTAAATAATTCGGGAACGCCGTGACGGTGGGAGGCAAAACGTCGCAAAGGAGAGAGAAGGAACACTCGACACGGATATGCCAAAAAGAACAGCTATGCAGAGCAATTCTCTTACCTTCAGGCGTGAAACCTGCACAAGTAAATTAGGGGTTGTTCTTGCTTTGATGCGTATGGGATTAGGGTTAGGTGCCACGGTTAAGGTGGAGAATGGTCCTTGGGAGTGGACGTGTGGATGGCAGTAGATGCGGAGTCAATATGAGAAGCCACGGCTGTGTGCGACTTCAAATGTGGATGACGCAGACAGAGGTGACCATCGATCATTAGTTATGCAGCTATTAGTTCCCACAGTGATTCAGTATACTCTCCGGAAGCAGGGTTGGAATTTGATTCGAGAATTGATTTTTTTAAAATCTGTTAGGTTTTTTGGTATTTCACTTTGTTTGCATGACAATTCGATATGTAATGTCAGTATTTTTCAATCAGCCGCTGAATGCCTCCTTATGGCAGGGAGGATGTCATGGGCAGGAATCAAACTCAAGTTGCCAAGTTCAAAAGCGCAGTGTGACAATCACTGCTGCAGTTCTCCCATTCGTATACAATTTTCACACAAAACTGAAGGTAGTAATTTCTTACATGCGTGACTCTATGCATGCACCATAAGCTTAAGACTTTCTTAATTGCTCAATGAATGCCTTATTACATGCCTAATTGTTATCGTCACCACCAGCCTGCACCGCTAAATGCGCAGGCAATGGTGGACCATCTAATAGTGAGACTGTGACACCGGCGGAAGAGGGGCAAATCAGCACAGCACCGCCTAATGCAACAGGACACTCGGCCGGCAGCTTGCAAACAAACCTCAAGTGTGACGATCCAAGCACTGTTATCAACCCATAGAGGAATGAAACATGGAATTCAACTCATTCACGCTTGGAACATCGTTCTTCCACCAGCGAACGCTCATTTTTATCTGATTTGACTGTAAAATACGCGGACGTCTTTGTCTGCACCAAAGAGATAAATCACTTAGGTCGTTTCATTTTAGTCTTTTCATCAAGATATGATTATTACCCCTTTACCGAAAGCCATATCTACATGCTATTATTCGAGGCATGCTACACTTATTTATTACTTAAACGTCCGAGGAAATGTGGCGTTTCAAAATTACTCTGTCAATTTTAAATGGCACTAATGTGGGCTTAGCGTGGTCTTGCAGCGAAGTGCAGTGTGTGCAAAGCAACAACTAAATGTGGTTCGGGGGCATATCTTCACAGGTGAACGTAATTTAAGTTAATCCGAGGCTGAGTAGGTTTTTGAATTTTAAACAAGAGCCTGGAAAAATAAAATACAGCTGGAAATTAAAAAAACATGCAGCAGCAGTAGCAGCAATAGAGGCGTGGCCTCGGTGTGGAATAAACGCCAGTCACAACTACGGTCGCCCGACACGGTGATTTAGGAATCACAGGGAAGCGATTGCGTGGAATTTCACATTACGCCTAATGGAAGGTAAACATAGCAGGGGAAAAAAAACCGCACCATTAATGTAAAGACCGTGACAAAACACAGATGGAGAGGTAGGAAAAAAAACCCAGTATGTTGACAAGGATGCAGGACTCAGACAAATACAATGTTTTACGTAGGCATTCAAACAATGCACAAGCTCACCCGCTATTCAACCAATTACCCAGCCGGGATCACATTCCGATTCATAAATCGATTGTTTTGTCTCCTTTTTACAATCTCGACCGTACCAATTCCTGCTCGTTTTGGTTCCTCGCATGTACAGTTCGCTACATTAGCCGAAAGGATATATTAGCCCGTGATTTAAATGAACTCTATAGAAGACACAATGTCAATCGTTTGGAAGGAGCACTGACACAGAGGAATTATGAATGCGGCGACACGTGTTTCGATTCTTAGCCACGGCTATCAGTGGCGAGTGATGTACGAACCATCTCTGTGAGTCTCCCTTCACGTACCAGCAGTGAACAGTGGTCACGTAAGGTCAAACACTGCACACGCACCGTGGGGAATGCTTCAATTGGGACTGGATTGAGAAAAGACGGTCAATTATTACTTTATTAGTAAATCCCTACACCACATTTCACTTGTAACACATGAATCATTACACGACTAGTTTTATATCACATGAAAGCCTACGGCAGTGCGAGAAGGATAAAGGGGGCAGAGGTCGGACGACGGGAACCTTTTCCCTTACCGAGGGGTTGAAAAGGACTTTTAAGACCTCTGGTGGGCCACGTACACAGACCTTAGTCACTTCTGTCAACATAAGAGGCCCATGTAATATCGTGGTATAGTTTCCTTGGTAAGCAATTTTGTTGCCAGGTGTAAAGTAAGACTTTCTCTTGACAACTGCTCTTTCGGGATAGCTGTGCCGAAAGTTGCTCCTCTCCATCCCGACAGAGTAGCTCTTAATCAGAGCAAATCTCGTCCGTTGAGCGGTGAAAACCTACATCAACATCCAGGTGTAAAGCTCACGTGGGAAGAGTCCATCGGCCGGCGCGTTGACGCTGTCCCCGCTGTCCCCGCTGTCGCTGCTCGAGAGATCATCATCCGAGTCCTTCGGGGACGAGAGTCCCGAGCCGCCCTCCACCTCCTCAAACTTCCTCTTCAGCACTTCGCTCATCGCGCCAACGCTCGGCAGGCGCTCCTCGCCGCTGCTGTGGTGGGTGGCACGTGGAGTGGCGGCACGTTCTGATGGTGGGGGGAGGCGGGCGCGGTAGTACAACGTGCGACGGTGGCACACTCGGCGGTGGCACCGTGCGCTGGTGCGTGGGTTGGGTGGCACGCGGGATTGTACGCTGCAATATGTGGCGCGTGCGGTGCGTAGAAGTAGTGTAGCTGCTGTGGTTCGGTGTGACGTGCCACGCGTTTTTGCGTCTGTTCGCGAGCGCCGTGCAATGTTCAGTCTGTCGAGGGCGATTCCGCGATTGGAGCTGCGCGCGGGTGCGTCGTGGCGTCGGTGGTGCGCGCGCTCGTGTTGGTGTTCGTGTTGCGAATGATGGGCACGTGCGGCCGCCGCTAAGTGAGCGAAGCGTTGGGAGAACGGGGGGGGGGGAAGGGAGAGCGACAGACACACACATTAACCAATTATTCGGAGCTCTCAACTCGCGGTGAGGTATGGGACAAAATTACAGACCTATCAAACACGTTGGATTGTTATGACCAGAATTACACGATGCCTGACAGGCCTTTGAAATAACAAAATATCATCCACAGCCATTTGATTTACGAAATTAAGCTTCAAGCTGGCAATACAAAGTAGGTCGGCGGGAGATTTATAATGATACTTGGGTTTTTTCTTCACACCCCATCTTTCAAAATTCTCAGCCATCTTATGTTATTAAACATCTCTATCTCTTTATGGATGTCTACACGATTCAAGAACTGCTAACTACACCACAGACCTTTCATATACCAAAGAATTACTAGAATTTATAATTTTTGCTGACTTTATGTCAAATAATTTATCGCTACTGTTTGACTTTCAGTTGCACTGTTGTGATGTTGTTGTTGATATGGCGTTCTCTCCACAGCTTGGATCTGTAAATAAAAAAACCCCAAAAAACGTTGTTGTGGCTGATTGTCCGTTCTCTCGTCGTTGTTGACGCGTGCCGTTTTTTCGCAGCTCTGTGCAGCGCTTTGTGACCTTCGGGTGAAAAGCGCTCTATAAATGCAATTACTATTATTGCTTGAGGAATTTCCACGACGTCTACCGAAAAATAAAAAACCCCCCACGCTTTTTACAAAACATCACTCAAAAAGGAACAAATTAATCAGCATGCTTACAGCTGTATAAATAGAACAAAGCGAACTGTCGGGGGCTCATTATAAAAATTAAAGCTCATTTTGTTCTTGGGTCACCTGACAGCATCAGCATCAGAGCTGATTCTGCAATTTATCACTACCCCCTGCCTCCCATGGAGGCGCGGCTCTGCAACCTGGAGACGAGCCACGGGCGCTTGTGTGAGCCGGGCAGGCCACCCGCTTGGACACGCTGCGCTAAAACAGCCACCTTCGCACTGAGATCAGTGCCACTGTACAGGGTGGTCCGCCGTGTTGTGCGACCCACATTTAATTCTCGAACACTTAACATTTCTGTGCGCCAATAAGTGTGTAATTATCGTTTGCACTATAAAAATGATGGATATAACCTTCATTAAATATTGTTATTCGAATAACTAACAATGTCTTTGTTAAGCATTCGGCAAATCTGTACGAGAACCAGCATTTTTCCTGCACAGGATGATTTGACACCACCTCACTTGAGAGATAGGAGTCACAAGACATCTGGACCACTCTGTACAGTGCGATGCTGCCAAGAGGCACCCTCCCTATCAATGGCAGCACGACGCAGGCTTATTGACACGCGCGAGCCCGCTCACACCATTGCACACGCCCGCCAACCCCCCCTGACATCTGCCCTTTGCGTGTGTTTGCATGTGCTTGCGTGTGTTTGCATGTGTTTGCGTGTGTGCCAGTCAACTCAGTCAGGCAACCCACGGCACCTGGATTAATCCCGTGACCTTCTGTCAGCAAGCTTTCGACTCTTCACGTGACCTCAAAGTGCATATGGTCTGGCACAAGGGCTGTGGTGACGTCGCTGCCACTCAGTGGCGGACAGTTGCTGCTGTCGATTGCTTACCAAGCTATGGCGGTGTTAAGCGCTCCTCCTCGCCTCCTGCGAAGGACAGAGGAGGAGCGCTCGACGCGGCTATCCCGAAAGCACAGCTTTGGTAAGCAATCATCACGCGTCGAGCCGTGAAAACCTACATCGGCACAGTTGTTTCCGTACGTGCTGGAAGCGGCTGCGAAACAGTCAGCAAACGCTGTGCAAGGAACCCGGCAACCCGAGTTCGATTCCCACTCACGGTCAACACCAGTGACGATTATCTGAACTGATTCTGGGCCTCCAGGAGGGCGACTCGGCCTCAAATAATCGGTGCTGTGTGTAAACATTGCTGCCAGGGAGACAAAGGCGGCCAGGCGTGATGTCGCTTACCCACCCTCTCGTATGCGGTGCTTGGAAACCCTTTTTTGTGCGTGCGGTGCTGTTTGGACAAACAGGGTCAAAAAGTTGAGAGTGCCATACGCTCGCGAGCGGCGAATCCAATTTGGACAAGCGGACGCATCGTTTGACGCTTTTTCGGGATGTGCTGCTCTCTCCGCACGTGCAGTCGAGACGTTGCGCCGCCGCCGCCGACAGCGATGACGACACGCCACGAGCTGAAGGGACGTCGCAGAGCCACACAGCGGCACAAGACAAAGCCAATGCAGCAATTCGCCAATTTGCATTTCACCGTGCAGATGGCACCAACTGCTATGTGAGCAAAAAAAAACCGATTTCTCGGCTGCCCCAGATCAAAGCGGGAGACGCTTCCAGACCGATTCCCTGGCTACAGCTAAACCGAATCCAGCCACGGAAATCTGGGTCGCCGCACAAACACCGTTTACATTCATGCCCTGATGTATCAGATTTTGTTTGTCCAAATTAATTCTAGTAATGACACTAACACAGATCTGCCTGGACAACGTGACTTTGTTAGGCATCACAATCGATTTGGCATGGAGTATTGTGAATCTAATGAATCAGTAGTAATGAATCTAGTGACTTAATTTCCATGCCCAGGCACAGCTAACATCAGTGGCAGTGGAAATCCACCAATCCACCCTTTGCCAATCTGCACTGACCAACATAGTCAAGTACAAGTGTACAGTTAAACCATCTCTTGATGTTATTGGCAGGAGGAAGCATTCATCCAGCAACGGAATTCTTAAAACGCTACAATTATATATATGCGGATAACTGTTCGACTTCTTTGAGTATGACCGTGTAATTACTTGTCGAACAATTGATTGGCCACTGAAATACTTACACAGGCGACCTTTAAAACCAGAATTATCACCTTGACAGCACACGTCTATCTCGTTCCAAGGCGAGGTGATTTAAAGTAACATTGAAAGTTATTGTCTTGAAATTCGATTGGAGATATAAAGGCATGAACAGTAAATGAAGATAGTATGAATTATTTCAGATGTGTACGACAGTGATACCAGTAAATGCAGTTGAAATAAAATAGCAAAACAATCTTAAAAAGTGCCACAAAAAATGAGGAATAAAAATGAGCGAATCAAAACACCCAAATCATACATGTTCACTGACATATGAAAGTAACTGTTAGAGGGGGCAAAACTGGAAATCAAAACTAAATTGAGTAGACGATACCTAGGGTAGTTAGTGCAGGGAAACCAGCATCACAACGTTACAATAGCGAGAGGCGAGCGAGAACAGAGCAGCAGGGGCATTTATAAAATGGAATTTGGTAACGAAATCCAGTGTAAGCGATGTGACGCAAACGGAACGTTTTTGATCGGTACGTATTGTCTGCTGACAGAAAAAAAAACATTTGAAAAGCACAACACGGAATTACGGAGCGGTGATTGCTGAGATTTTCACTGTGAGACAGAAGAACAGGTGGATCAGAATTCAAATTATACACCATCGTAGCAACTGAGGATTGCTCTGAAGAGCTGCTATTTCGGGATAGTGGTGTCGAGCGTTTTTCCTCTCGCCTTCGCAAATTGTTTGCCTCCAGATGAATCGGGCTAACGAGGAACACTCGGCACGGCTATCCTGAAAGAGCAGCTCTGGAGAGCAATTCCCACACACCTATCCCTGAAAACCTAACGTGAATGCAACGGTGAGTGACGTAAGTTCGCACGTGCAAAGGTATATCTCTGGCGGAGGACTGCTAGCCAGGAACGCACTAGTGGATGACCTCTGCACAGATGGAACGATTCGATTAGCTCACGTGCAGCAGCAAGATGAATAGTCACATCAAAGTGACAGTGGCAACGCTAATGTGAAGGCTTTCGTCCATCAATGGACAACACTTCGCTGCCGATAATTCAACGCTTGGGAATTAAGATGTCATGGCGACAAAAAGAGATTGCATCTCGGCCTATGGGGCTTTGTCATAAAGTCATCGCACGCGTCTTACTGCCAATGTCTCATGCGCAGGTTCCAAATAATGCATAGACACTTTAATACAACACGGAGGAAATTAGGCAGTAAATTGCAGTCATTGCAATTCTAATACCGTACCCAATTTTTAGGAATATTCTGCAGAGCACACAAACAATTCACATATATCTCTGCGGTGAAAATTTCGCACTGTAATAAAGCACACTCACGAGCTGAACAAGTATTTACATTTCATCCAAACAGTCGATGTTCTTCCTCGCCACAGAAATAATCAACAGCAGATATGTGGACACGAGGTGCACCCTCGTGCAAAGAACATAAAATCAAGACCTGCATCTGGTCTCCGCACACCTCGCA
>JAZEWT010000020.1:6027967-6039686 GCA_036362905.1 Mordacia mordax | reverse complement strand
CGCGCGCCGCCGCACACGCGCGGAGGATGCGGACGCGCGCGATTCATCCATATCTTCCTTGAGCAGGCGTGGGGCCATCGATGGAGCCTGATGCGGGGAGGCCGGAGAAACTATGCCCGCACGGCGGTGAGGTCATTGTCCTAAATAACGACCGGCGGCGCGCGCGCACTCCATCGCGTAATCAGAGCGCGAGTGCCAGAAAGGGAGGGAGGTGACGGAGAGTTTAATTAGGTGGCACAGACGGCTTAAAAAAAAAACCTCAGCGCCGAGCCAGGATCGTGTGACAGGCTGCCCAGGAAAGCGGCGAACGCGGGACAGTGTTGCCCGACGGGCAGGAAGGCGGCACACGTTAGCTATTACGCCGTTTAACGCGTGCGCGCGCTCCGTGACTTTTGATCCGTGCTCTCCCCAACCGGCCGCCGCCCCCACTAAACGCCAGCCAGACGTGCCCGCAGCTCTTTGCACCCAACCAGTACTTGGCCTCTTGCGAAAAGGTACAATCAAGACGTCGACGCGGTAGATAACGCCGCGGCTCACAGAGGATTAATCGTGAAAATTGCCAGCCACAACAATGGGATCAATGCCGCGGAATTTACCTGCAATCGGCAGGCGTTTCAAACCGCGGGGCTGTGCCACAGGCACGGTGAGCTGGGTCAGGAGGTGCCGTGCACCGCCGCTGTGCACGCCGCAACCCCCCGGGGGCAAAATTCGTCAGCGTCACGGTCCGTGCCCTCGTGTGAGCGCTTGCCGTGGCCCTTGCGGCTGAAATACTAAATAACGCTCGCAAATAAATAAATCGCACTGGCCCGCTCGCTCACACGTACGCCTCTCTCAACGCTACCGCACGCATGCGCGTTCCAGACGCATTTTGATTAAAGTGCTTTAGGGATCGCTTTTTGTCGTTCTCTGTTCTCCCTCTGCTCTGACGGCATGATGACGACTCGGGGGGTGGGTGGCGGGGATTGGGAAAGAGGCGGGCGTGTGTGTAAATGCGCGTGTGTGTGTGTGAGGTTGGTGCCATTCACGGCCAAGAACGAGACAAAGGCTGTCAAGCGTTGTGATGGCCACCCACTCCCTCATGTGCTGTGCTGCCATTTATAGGTGCCCGATGACACTTGACCCTACAGTTAATTAAGGATATATGGGGATGCTTTGCTTTCGGTGGGGTGGGTAAGAAACATCTTCAACTTCGGCAGAATTGAGAATGAATGTAAATGAATGGTATTATAGGTACAGTTACGAGACTATTAATAACGTAATTTTTTTCTATAGCTAATAAACTCCATGATTATTTCGCAGGCACAAAACCGAACACATTTACCCCGTATTCGTGCAAAACGCCAGGGCACGAACAGAATTGGGCACGGAGTAAACAGTGCGACATCTATGCATGGCGGTTAAATGCTGTCCATCTGCAGGAGACACGTGTCACGGGATCGTGGCGAAACGTACGAGCCATCCTGCCGCCTGCGTGCTGCTGCAAGCTCAACACCTGCCAACGTCGCTCCACACTGACGCCGGCGCCACGCGGGTCACGCGCACCATCAGGTGCGTTCCTAATTATCGCCGCGGTTTCATGGGTGAACGAAAACGGCGGTGGCGGCGGCGTACGCACGTGAATACAACCATCATAATTAGGGAGGAACGGCGCACGCTAGCCCCAGCGTGTGTCGGCGCGTATGCTCGGCGAGTTACGAGACCAGCTGGCCAGCAAGCCCGCCCGGCGGTCTCTGGCTCACTTCCTGCGTAGAATGCCACCTCGCTGGTAAGAATGTTAAATCTATGAACCTTAGCCAAGCCCCGGATCGTGGCATTGTTTTGAGAAAGAAATCTCGGCAGGATCACGGCCCAAAGCTCAGAAAACAACATTGGTGTCACTTCAGCGACCATGCATCAGTTTTGTTTTCGTACATCTGTTTGGTAGTTATATATACACACACACGGGTTTTTACAGACACGTACGGAAACAATCCTTTAAATATGCCATTCTCAAACAGTAGGCCATGACCCAGCAGTGGTCCGCGAGCTCCACCTAGTGGCCGTATAGACCGCACCCAAGTGGGTCAAGTGGACCTCGAGGTGTAAAAGGTTAAGAAGCCCTGCATTCAATGGTTAAGCAGAAAATATGTCAGAATGTTTTGAAACAGCCCATACACGTGGTGCTGTGTTTACTGTACTACATTAAGGTGTAGCCCTGCAATTGCTTGGTCACGCAGCTGCTGGGGCCCTTCACTAGACGGAGAGTTAGAGGGCCTCCCTAAAGGGCGTAATTTGTTTGTTTGTCCAGGCTGGGCAGATGTCTTTAGAGTGATACGAGTACCCACACTGACCTCACGCGACCGGCCGATCGACTCACTGTGGTTAATCCATATTACTGCTGGGCAGACAGGCAGGGAAAATTTATGACATTTACCCACTGCTTTAAACGTCGTGCTGGGAGCTGGCTGGTGACCTCTGGATTGTAAGTCCAGTGTGCTAACCATTACACGCCGGGGTAGAACCGAGAGAAAAGGCACGGGTACTCCATTCCCAGAGTGAAAATCCATTCTTATGCAGTTAAAATGTTCCGGGAAAGGTATTGCAGACCCAGGTATGTTCCCTGTCTTCATTACACTTCCATCCAAGATTAAGCCACAGCGTACTATAGAACTGTCTAAAGGATACTCATACAATGCAATCTCAATTTATCCCATAAACAGTTCTTTCTGATGGACATTTAAGCCATTTATGAGATGTGAGTAATGAATAGTAACTTGGGAGACAGCATGTCAACCAATTAGCACTGTAGTTCAAATAGAATTTGTACACCCTCCTTGATAAGGGAGAAATGGTCATTAAACATGCATTCAGATTTGTGTCTGTGCCAAAACAGTGACTTATTCTATAAATAAGGGACATTTTCGACTTCACAATGAATCTCCTAAAAACACAAGTTTAGCATTGTTAAAGTATTTGGGGTATTTTTTACCCAGTGCGCCTAATTAGGGGAATTGCCCATACATTCACAGAATGCTATTTGCAAATATTGCAGGTACGAGTGCCCGAAAATGTACCTTCGCTGCACGCTCGTTTCATCCATAACAATCATTCACCATGGCTGGACGTACATCATAAAAGGCACGCATTAACAGAACTACACGCGCCAAAGTCACAGCGTCGTACGAACATTACTCATCCTCGTCCATATTTCTGAAGCAAGCTCTCTTACGAGTCCAGCGACCCAACATCACGCGTGTCAGAAAAGCATTAATCACACGTAATGCCGTGCGTACACACCGTCCCACTACTGAATACTAACGGGGTGCTCGTCACAAGCTACCAAGGGTAACGCGGCTCCTCCAGCAGCCGGTAAATTTGCGGTACATTTGACTGGCGAGGCAAACCGCTTCTGCTCCCGCCCAAGCCTCGCTGCCCACCGTGGGATCTTTGCCGCCTGCCACATGTGCCCACCTCTATAGGCGTCCGATTGAAACAGGCGTGAAATGTAGAATCCACACAGGTGTAAGATGTCCGCACCCCCGCGTGCCCCACTGCCCCGCCCCCCCCCTCCGCAGCGCTTTCAGGGTACCGTGTAGTTTCCCTTAACGCTGTACAAACGAATTAAGATTTTTTTCCTTGGCCTTGCCTTATTAGAGTTAATAATAAGATGTTTAATTATTCAGGAAAACCCCATTCAGCATCAATATTATTTTTTTCAGAAGGGTGCTGCATCATTAGAACCATGCTGAGTGGGAAATGTACAGCACCAGGGTCTGTTTCTCACAAGTACCGCGAGCTTGCCATTATGAAATCAGCTCCCACCCGAGAGAACAGCCTACGACTCATTGGCGAGATCCTCCGAAAAGTTGTCATGTGGCACGACCAGCCAAAAGTAACACTCAATGAACGTGCTATGACACTCGGTTGCATACCTAACACCCAACTGCTGTATTATGTGGCATTATGTGGCATGTGTAAGAAGGTGGAGTATTGAGAGACACCTCAAGCATATGATGGGGAAAGTTTAAAAGACCCACGAAGATAAATGCAAGCATATATTGCCAGGCTGCCATCTCCAGGCCACCTCATATCCCAAGCAAATGGCATTGCCAGGCAGGCATGCATGAATCGTCTCAACCGTGCGTAGTTTCAGAACTCTATTGAGCTCAGACACACTGACGTTGATTTGGTGAAAGGCAAATCCCCACCACTGCTGTGTTCCCACCAACCTGTCCAAGGTCGCAGAGGTGAAAGAAATGTGGAAAATCTGCCAAAGATCCATTGACTAAAATTGAATAAACGGATAAGTGCAAGAGGAAAAACGGGACCAAGTAACATGCTCCATAAGCACCTAGGAAACACTCATCGTACAAGTGCCTGCGACAGTAGTGTCCTACCTTCGTTGCTCAGACAGGGATATGGAACAACATGAGACTGGGCCCAGATAAATAATAAAACATCACGAAAAATCAATGGCAACCATGTGCAATTGTCAGCACCGCTGTCCTCAAAATGCCCTCTCTCCTTCATAAACTTCACAACGCAAGCACCCATGTAAACTACAAGCTATCAGAAGAGTCAACTTTAGACTTGATTTTCTGCAATCATAATCAGTTTCCACTTGTTTTGTGGATTTTTTTCATTTTAAAGTAGATGAGCAGGGGGAAAATTAATTTGCATGATGCTAAGGAACAGCACTGGGATGTAAGAACGTCATCACACATGCAGGCTTCCAGACAATCCACCGACATTTTTCACAAGAATTAGACCATGACCAACCAAGCTGCTGAATCTCATAAACCACCGCATTTCCTTTTCCGCAAAATAAATCCTCATTTAATAAGAAACGAAACCCCTGGATAAAAATCAAGGGCGTCAGAAGACTTTGGTTAAAAATTACAAAGACGCAGGCGTCAGTGGTCTGGAAAGAGCAGAGGGGTAGAAATTACAAGTGATAGTAATAAATAAATACATTTGACAATGCACGCACATTCCTTCAATGTTGAACGCATTCGAAGCGAGAACGATTAAGAGGCGTAGCGGCAGGAATAAGGCAGCCACTCAGCCAGCCGGTGACAACATTACTCGGCATTGCGTCCTATGCACTAGGAGTGCTTTTTCAGTTGTGGGCGGAAGCTGGAAAACCCGGAGGAAAGCCGCGCAGAACAGGGGGAGAGCACACAAGCTCCACAGTCAGTCCATGTGCCTCCCGAGCGAGAGAGCATCCCTGCGAAGGGTGGATGTTGTCACTGCGACCACCTTGTCGGCTGGTAGCAGCGTGGGCCACACAAGTGGTGGGGAATTCACGGCACAGAAGGGCACCTTGATGAGTACGAGGATGCTGCAGAAAACGATCTCCGTACGGAATGGACGCTACTGATGGAGCAGAGAGAGATTGTTAAGTCTAAGTCATGCACTGAGCAGTTATCTCAAGGGTTTGGAAGAGAAAAATGAAATGGAAAATATTTTTCAGCAAAATTGCCTTCGAATTTCTGCTGCCCACTTGCTTATGCTCCCTCTTCATGTCTTCCTCTTCAATACATTAGTCTCAGAAGCCGAGACAGCAGCATAGCTGGTTTGATTTATTTTTTATAACTACACCTGCCTAGGCATATCGCATAATATAATCTGTTTTCTGATATTACAGTTGATTATAACACTGTGCCTCAGCACAAATCCGCAGCTCTCTGCAGCGTTTTGTGACCCTCGGGTGAAAAGCACCCTATAATGCAGTTATGATTTTCGCAATAAATAATGGCAATTATTACACGCGCAAACAAAGTGTGCTATGCATTAGAAAATGTCACGCGTGCCCGATTCACGTGACACGTGACGTGATATGACCTACAACAGGGATGCTCTCTCGCTCGGGCGGCACATAGACTGACAAAAACAACCTGTCCTTATTTATTTTCAGACCCATTATGAAACACAACAACGCTGCCAATTCATTCCCCCCCGCCTCCTTAAAAAATCGAGTTACTCAGAATGGATTTCTTAAAAGCAAGGAAAAATAATAAATAACCAATCCAGATCAAATCACGTAAACAGAGAGCGAGCGGAACAAAAACGATGAAAGCAGCAGCATCTACATTTAACTTCCCAGCACAAGCTAGGGTCGGTAATGAGCTGCTGTTGATGCGTACTGAGGACACGGACAGAACAGGTTATCTTCCAGATCCTAGGAAAACAACAAGCGCGTTGACATCTTGAATGGACACTTTTTAGGTGCTGCCAAAAAAGGATCTGTGCCGTCCGCCCAGCAGCATGCACCGTACCCCCTCCTCCTGTTACCGCAACAAAAGACCACCATCGCACAGACCGGTGAAACCGTGGGACCTACGCAAGCGTTGCCGGCCATTCCTCGCCCACACACTGCATCCCTGGGGCTTTGTCTTCGCGAAACACCATTTCTCATTAGCAGTGCCCAACGTCCTCGGTGACCTGCATTCCGTTGAAGAAATGCCGCAGTCTTTCGCGTGCGTCGGTCAAGACAAGACGACTTTTTAAGGGTTCACTTTCCGTCTCAAGGGCCCCAGCAGCACACTTCGAAGATCTCATAAAACACAGCAATCCTTCACATTAAAAAGAAGGCATGCTGCCCTTCCCAATGCGATGGGTCACTCGGTTTGCAGTCGTACACACTGTGAGTCCTGAATCGAGCGAAAATCAAACTTGATATTTGACTAGATGCCAGTCACAACACTGCCATCAGTGGGCTGTTTATTTTTCGTAAACCTATCACGATGACTGGACACAATCATGCGTGCCCCGACCACACAGAAATGAAATGCTCCCAACCGCATAAGCATGCATTTAAACACCGGCATATGCCATTGTCTACATATGTACACTCACACACAAAGATATACCAAAACACACACACACACCATGGTACAGTAAAAACACAAACACACCAAGATACACGGTAATAACACACGTGTGCGTGTAATGATATACATATGATAGGAGCTTTCTGTTTACACAAAATATGAAACCTAATGGTAAAAGAAAATAAATCGTAAGCCTCTAATAAAAACACAAACAAAAGCTAGTAATGTGTTTGTCAATGAATGGTTACATATACCCAACATAACGCACACGCTAAAACGCATTCTTTTAATCGGTGAAAAACCAGACCTACATTCATCTTCTGCTGGAGCTAACATTGCCTGCCAACATGCATGATTACAGTACGCACTGAAAGCAAAGCCATGCAGCAAATTTGCACTGTGATCATTTGCAAGTCTGATTGACGGCGAGAAATTTACCTGGGAGAAAAAAAAAATTCCGCTCTCACCGAACGCAAAATGAACCGCACGATCTATCGCCTTGGCGTACGAGCCGAAATGAAATGCAGGTATCAAAGCCTGCACACGGGCTCTGCTTTCATCAAACACGAAGGTGTTATCCACCCACTGTATGTCGTACGGGTGGCCAGAGAGGATTCACACAAACCGCGCGAGTGTAACTGAGGCGGCCGATAAAAAAAAAGAGGAACATTTGGTTATTTGACCGAGCGGGAAACGTAACGTCAAACATATCATCATCAGTAGTAGCCAAGATCTATCCATTGCTGGCCTCCCTATGTTGTTGACATCCTTAACGGCCCCACGATCTATATCGCTCCTGCGCTGATTTCATCACTATAATGCCACATAGGTTATTCTCTCAGGCATCATCTTTGGCTGGCGTTCTCTCACCAGGCTGTCACCCTTCCTAAGGGGGATCGTTCTCCCCAAAACCACTTTTATGAGCAGCCAGCACGGCGTCCTATGTTTGTTCACGCATCCATGTGCTTCTTGTTATCTCCTCTGTTAAAAGCTCTTGTCAACATCCATATTTAGAATCATTACAGGCGGCGATACACAGAAATTGCCCACTGTTGTATATCATTTAAAAAATATTTTTTAAAGCAAACCACCTTGTTCGCATTGGCCTCTCCAGCTCGTTATTTGTGCCAGTCGGGTCTCACTAATTGCCATTGTCTCTCGTGTTTCCAGGTGTGTCCTTCCAACCATTCTTTCCTTTTTTTAACACAGTTGAACTTGGTGTTTTGCCCATTTGGTGCTATCGGTCAAATGATGGCCAACTAACTCATCGTGTGTCATAAACTAAGTAGAGCTTAACTAAGACTGGTGAACACCTGGATGGAAGACTGCCCCATAAACACCAAATTTCAGAGACTGGAGTTGGCCAAGAGGCAGAAGAGTCATGGATTTCTGAAGCCATCTGTGTGGAGCACTGAGTGTGACCCCCTTTGTATGTAATCCAACGTCATGAACGCCCTAAAAAGTCTCAGTGTAATTTCATCACTTATAAGTTTGCTCTCCTGAATGTTCATATTAACATCGCGTGTCAATCCATTGCATGATGAAGCCCCCCCCCCCTGTAAAATTTAATCCGTGCATTTCCATAGCAACCAGGAATTACAAAGGCAGGCTTAGGCTTATATGTATCCATTATGCAGTGTCAATCATCGGTATAACATGTACTGGAATTGGTTGCACAGGCTTGCTCACAGCCATTGCCTATATGGATGTCAAGACGCCTGCTTACAATTTCAGTTGGCAAAGCCGAAACCTCAACCAAATCTCACCCCTCCCAAAAAAAATACAACAGCTGTTTTGAATGGTTAAGCTGACCGCTATTGAACAGAGGCTCTCTGACAAGGCAAATTAAAACCGCACAGGAATTTCCCTTGTATTAAGGCGCCTTTTCTTTACAGACTTCCTCCTCTTTTCTGTCCTCGCATGCAACCTTCAGCTTCCGTTTTTGATGGCTGCTGGCCCCAAGCTAGGAGGTTAATTCCATTTTACCCCACGCACATTCCTTCGGTTTAAAAAAAGAAATAAGTTAAACAAGACATTTCCACAAACTGCACCGCCGCATGGCCATTTCTAAACGACAACCATCGTTTGCCACCAGCGGCGGTGACGTCACCACGGCGCTTGTGCCAGGCCGGGTGTACCTCAAGGACTTGTTTATGGAACAAACCAATGTGCCGTGCGTGGGCTGACTCAGACGACTAGCTGAACCACCACCGTGGCCATTTCACATCTTCACGTCGCAGAGGCATAACACAAAACAACACACGGAGAGAACATGTTGTTCTGCAAGTTAAAAGTCATGTTTTTTTCTCTCAACTCACACAACATATCACTGCACAAGCACACTTTATAACGATAATGACGTACTAACAATACACTCCGCAACAAAGCACGCGGCAGTCAATTCACATTATGACGCAAGCATGAGTGTTCCGTCACCCACAAATGCCTAGGCGGTACATCACAGTGAAACAATGAGAAATACAGCGAGGTATTAAAAAACCTTGGCCAGCAAAGGCCTCGTCGGTATTGTGAGCGGCAACGGGTTTGGACTGGATTAAAAACAAATGAACAATTCACGCACAATCTGTACGCCGGTAAAACTGGGTAATACGCGCACCAACGCGCATAGTATATATAGTGACGAATACAACATTGCGAAATGCGCTGGAAGCAAGCACCTATTAAGGCCCGAGAAGCGTAGGGTGCCAAGAATCATTCATGGCAGGCTAGCTTTGTGTCCTAGACTGACGTGGACCACCCAATGACACGGAACTGTTATTTTAGGCTCGGATGACCGAAGGGGAGCATCAGGCCAGATTGAGATACCAATTATCACAGGAAAGCATGTTCGCTGATATAATCTGGGTCCCGCTACAATGTCTCACCACCACTGATGACTGCTGATACTCGCACACGCACACTCACGTGCAGACACACAACCTACCCTGTCACATACCAACCACACCAGGCACAGTTGTAAACTGGTATACCACGCAACAACGCACGCTGCACTCTATGACACACACCAAGCGACCGCATGCACACGCCCACACACTAATGACCCTCGGTGAGACACGCAAATATATATTCCATACCCATACATCCACAATAGCACATTTAAATGTACATCCCTTTGTACTGATGTAGGTTATTAAGGCTCCATGTATGGCGATTGCTTTCCAAAAGCTGTTCTTTTGGGATAGCAGTGCTGAGCGCTCCTGCCCCGTACAACCCTTTGTGAGACCAATGCGGCATGAGACCTACACGTCATGTGGAATGACAAACGTGGTTGAGAACAGTCTAAGCCTTTGGTCGTCGGTTACGTCACCACGTCGTAGTGCCAGGCTAGGTGCACGTTAACGCGCGACAACGCTCGCACACCAACAACACAACGGCACACAACCACAGCAACACAACTACAGGACACAACCACTGGACATAACAGCACTTACACAACGCAGCCAACCATTAAAACCCAATCGTAGACACACAACACCAAGTCACACGAACATATACTGTACTTATTAAAGGGCGGCACGCGGCGCAGAGGGTAGGGCTGCTGGCTCATTGCAAAAACACCTGGGTTCGATTCCCGGCTCGGGTGCCTTTCTGAGTGTGCACGTTCTCGACTGTGTTCGCGTGGGTTTTCGCCGGGACACCAGTTTCCTCCGACACTCCAAAACAAAAAAAAAGGTTAATTGGTCTGCCCCAAGGCCGAGTGATGTAATGGCGTCACATTCTGGGTATAGCCCTGCCTTGCACGGGCTGGAGCCTATCTCGACAGCCAGAGTGCAAGGCAGGGCTAAACCCAGAATGTGACGCCAGCTCATCGCATGATGATACGCATATTTCACACCACGAGATACCAACAAAACACCCGCTACATTTACCCGAATCAACACATTCAGGGGCGACCGCTCGTTCGTGGCAATAAGGCCACTCGGATTGTCGGTACCAGGCAAGGTGCACTTCTAGACCTACTCTATGACGGGGAACCTCAACGTTTTGCACCTTAAGGCCCACTTGAGAATGACCTCCACGGACCACTAGGTAGGACTACACCACGCATTATTATCTAACGCCTCTGTGCAGCGCTTTGTGACCCTCGGGTGAAAAGCGCTCCATAAATGAAATGCAATTATTATTATTATTATTCGCACCTTGACAATCCAGTGCTGGAGTGCGGGGTCATCCCACGCCGCAGTGTGTCACGGGAGTTATTTGACCATACTTCACCACGAAGGTCACTGCGGAGCTACATCACAGCGATGCCACTGTACAGTGCGGTGCGCACAACAAAGACTGACTGTGGGGCCTAATGCCGTTCGCGAGTACCCATCAAGGCCGACACAGCACACGCGGGGGTGGGTGACCATCACCACGCCACCTTTGTTTCCCCAACGGCGGCGATGACACACCGTGTCAGGTACTCATTTGAGGCCGAGTCGACCTAACGGTGACCCGCAGGACTTGTTCGCATCTTCGCGGTCACCTTTGAGAGGAGGAGGCGGACTCGAACTCGTCAACGCAGTGCGCAAACCGCATCGCCACCGCTCCCCAGATTCTATACTGTAGTCACATACAGTCCACAGCGCACTGTACAGTGTCACACACCGTACAGTCGCCGCCATTCGCCCTCTGGTGGCGGTTGCGTCACCGCCGCCGTCGTGCCAGGCTAGGTACACGCTGAGGCGCGACGCAACAACAAACCGCGACACAACAACAAACCGCGAGACAAAAACAACAACAACAAACGACGACCACGACAACTACACGAACAACCGTAAAAAAATAAAAAAACCCCGCGCCTCGGTCACAGCACCTGCGGCAAACATTAAACCCTTGAACCATCGCCGCTAACAAGGAGACGACCACGGCACGGGTCGCTGTCGACGATTTGTAAAACG
>JAZEWT010000020.1:5994446-6005912 GCA_036362905.1 Mordacia mordax | reverse complement strand
ATAGGATTAAGCGGTTTCAGATAATGAGATGAGATGAGATTATCAACTCCCGCCGCGGTGAGCGCACCGCGCTTACGCGCTACAAATCCGCGTTCAGATCACCGTCTCTGGTGCTGGCCATGAGGGGGAGTCGAACTCTGGTCACCACGTTCGTAGCGTAACAGCACGGGCAACGATAATCATCCGCGCGAAAAAAACCTTACCAGACTTTTTAGGATATTTGTGCTGTTCTCGAGCAACTGTGAAAACCAACAAAAAAATAAACCAACAAGACGGGGGTGGTGCATGGTTAGCGGTACGCCCGGCCGCCTTTGTCTCTCCACGTGACTCCCCCCATTATTCATGCCCGTGAAACACGTGTGCACGACGTTTGGCTGACGTGGTGACGAGGCGCCGCACCTGGGCTGGGAATAGAACTCAGGCGTGACCTCGTGGCCTCGTTCCGTCTTCACTCCGTCCCCTGAGCGTCTCCCCGGTGCCGCATCTGTCCACTCCTCGCCTACCCAGCGCCGTCGTCCTAATAGTTTAATGAGTCGTTGTGAAATTACATTAAAATCATCGCATCTCAATCATCATATAACAGTCATTATAAAAGAAAGAGACGCGAGAGAGTTTCGTTCTCCCCTATGTCCATGGCTCGCTTAGTGCTCTACGATCTCGTTCCACCTGGGTTCGAGTTTAAGACAAGGCTAACGTCAGCGACGAGTGGTACCCGAATCCGTGCGGGGCCTTCCTTCACGTCGCCTCCCACCTTGAGCGAGTACTCCCAGCAGTACCGGCTTCATCGCAGTTCACATCGCCAGCGCGGGCCGCGACTCCAGCGGAGTCTCAGAGACTCTCCCAGTCTCGCTTGTGTTCATTCGTCTGCGAACTCATCTTGTGAGAACTCCTCTCCATAGCCGCTCTTTCGAGATAGCCCTGTCGAGCTCCCCCCCCCCCTTTCACACTTCGCGACGTTTCGCCTTCCGCGCAGGAGGAGGCATCTTCAGGCGCTTCTGACTCGAAGAGAAGGGATCGCGCGACACGGATGTCCGGAAATAACAGCTCTGGAGAGCAACTCTCATACGGCGATCCGTGACAAACCGACATCTGTACTCGTATTGTTGTCTGGGCGATTATTTATTAATTTACCACCTCTCAATCCCTCCCCGTCTCCCCGAGTGCAGCTCTAACAGGTGGCGAGGCGAGAGCGTGGGCGCCCTTCACTCAGCTAACCCCTCTCTCTCTCTCGCTCCAGACAGCCAGCGCACAAAGATAAAGATCTCCCGATAGCATTTAGAGGGCTGTTCGAGGCAAGTGCTGTCAGCGTGTAGCACCTATGAAGGCGAGCAAGGGACAAGAGTGAGCGAATGAGATGCGGATCATGGAGTGCAAGTTCATGCTGCTGTCTAGGTTCATTGCCCCCCGGCGCCCTGAATTGTTGTTACTTGCTTACTCCTCTCTGCTGGACAACTGTTACTTAGAGCGACATAGTTTAATGGTTCCTTCCAGCTTCAACACACACTGAGTGGCTACCACGCTGCCGTTAATTCTGTCTTTCTAGTGGTGATGCTCTCCACATCGCACCAGGTGCTAATTTGAGGCTGAGTTGACCCAAGGGAGGTCCAAGACTGGTTCAGATGATCACCGTTTGTGTTGTGTTGTGAGTGTGAATCGAAGTAGGCGAGCCGGCTTACGTTGCAACGCGCCCACCGCTATGCTACCTCCATCCACCCACAGCGATTCACGTAATCGACTGGGTGTACATGCGGTGTGCACGGGTGTACATGCGTGTGACCGCGTGTGCGCTATTCCCGCACGAGGTTTGCACACCGCCGGAGCATCGTGACGACAGAATGACGTCGAGAGATGGACGTGGGGAGGAGCGGCGATTCCAACAACAGCGGTCCGGCTCAAATCAAGCGCTCGTCTCACCAACATACAAACGTACAGAGACAAAGGTACCGCGCGGAGCTGCGTTCGTAACGCAGCGCGCTAACCCCCGCGCCACCGCTCCCCACATACATAAACAAACACAAAGATTGCGGGTAACAGCCTGTAGGGGTCAAGTGCTCTCAACGAGCATCTTTGAACACACACACGCAGACATACGCTACATAAGTTAACACAATGATGAACAGCCCCCTATAACCTTAGCGGACTAAGGTCAAGCGCTGTTAGCGAGCACCTATGAAGGTTGACACGACACACCAGCAGGAGGTGGGTGACCAGGACAACGCCCGGTCGCCTTTGCGACCTGGGGGAGAACCAGGACCAGTTCAAAAAATCGTCACTGGTGTTGGCCGTGAACGGGATTCAAACTCTGGTGGTCAGCTCTGAAGCTCAGCGCGCTATCTGCTAAGATACCTTTGAGCTGCAAAGACAAAGATTAACTGTAGGGTCAAGTGCCGTTAGCGAGCACCGATGAAGGTCGACACGGCACACGAGGGGTGGGTGACCAACAACACGCCCGGCCGCCATTGTCTCCCTAGTGGCAATATTTTCACATTGCACCAGGTACTCATTTAAGGCTGAGTTGACCGAGGGCAGGCCCAGGACCTCATCTCATCTCATTGTCTGAAACCGCTTAGTCCTTTACAGGGTCACGGTGAAGCCGGAGCCTATCCCGGCAGACACAGGGCGCAAGGCAAGGATATACCGACGATGGGACGCCAGTCCATCGCCGCAGGCCCAGGACCGGTTGAGAAAATCGTCACCAGTGTTGGCTGTGAGCGGGATTCGAACTTGGGTCGCCGGGTTTGTAGTCCAGCGCGCTCACCGCTAGGCCACCGATCCTCACTGATCTTCACACACGTACACACGCACATAGACAGACGGTACACACACAGGTACACATACAGGTACACACGCACATAGACAGACGGTACACACACAGGTACACACATAAAGGTACACACGCACATAGACAGACGGTACACACACAGGTACACATACAGGTACACACGCACACAGACAGACGGTACACACACAGGTACACACATACAGGTACACACGCACACAGACAGACGATACACACACAGGTACACATACAGGTACACACGCACATAGACAGACGGTACACACACAGGTACACACATACAGGTACACACGCACACAGACAGACGGTACACACACAGGTACACACATAAAGGTACACACGCACATAGACGGTACCAACACAGGTACACACATGAAGGTACACACGCACACAGACAGACGGTACACACACAGGTACACACATACAGGTACACACGCACATAAACAGACGGTACACACATAGGTACACACATACAGGTACACACGCACACAGACAGACGGTACACACACAGGTACACACATACAGGTACACACACGCACAGGTACACACACACAGACACTACACACACAGACGCTACACACACACACAGGTACACACGCACAGGTACACACGCACAGCACGTAGGTGTCTGCTCCTCGCCCCCGTGCCACAGCCCCACGCTCGCCACCGCCATCAATCATTTCCGCCTGTCGACTCGTCCGCTCATCTCGTTGTTGGCACGGGGGTGCTCACGGGTGGCATCGGGGAGGGAGGCGGGCGGGGGGAGCGGTTGTTTTGCTCCGTCTCACCAGGTGTGACTCGCCGTGAATGCTGGTGCCCTCTGCTCGTGCCCTCATTCACTGTGAGTCCCCGCTTAATCCTCCACACGGTGAGTCGCAGCCTATCCCTGCAGACACAGGGCGCAAGGCAGGGCTATACCCATCTCGGGACGCCAGTCCGTCGGGGGACAGCAGGCCGGCGAACCGTTTAGAAATCACCTTTTATCTTTACGTCGCCTCCGCAAACTGTGGAGATCGTGGCAGCCGGCCTGAAGGCTTCGTGAAGGCGGGGAGCGTAGACGTTGGAGCGACAGTACGGTACAACAGTGGGAATTGTTGTACTGTGTGGACGACTTACTACCCGCAGTGGACGACAGAACAGATTGTGCTCTGGTGGTCGCCCAGCCGCGCCCGTGACTCAATCGTTAAAAAAACGACGGGAGCATTGCTCTCAGCAGCTGTTCTTTCGGGACAGCCTTGTCCAGCGTCCTTCCTCTCTCCTTGGCGACGTGATTCCTCGCAACGCTCGACACGGTCATCCCGACAGAGCGGTTCTCATTCCTCGAGTCGTGAAAAAACCGGTGTCACTGCGTTTCAAGTCTCCCTGCTGTGCTTCGGTGACTGGTGTCACTTTGCTGGTCCTCGCCGAGAAAGACGAAATAATGGCAATGCCGTTCATCCACGAAGGGCTCAGTGAGTCTCAAGGCCT
Organism: Mordacia mordax; assembly: GCA_036362905.1. Classification (NCBI taxonomy): domain Eukaryota; kingdom Metazoa; phylum Chordata; class Hyperoartia; order Petromyzontiformes; family Petromyzontidae; genus Mordacia; species Mordacia mordax. The sequence goes on along the minus strand of JAZEWT010000020.1, from coordinate 6,001,648 downwards.
ATGTTCAAGAGGGTCCTGCATCACGATGTTTGGCCATCATGCGTTCTGAAGACATTGCTTTGGTCCGTGTGGAAGAAGAGCGGAGCGCAAGTAGACACCTGATTAATAATAATAATAATTGCGCCTCGACAGAGATGTTCACCTGAGGCTCACAAAGCGCTGCACAGAGCTGTGGAGAGAACGGCATGTCAACAACAACAACATCTGAACGGCATACCAACAACAACAACACCACTCCGCTTGAGAAACGTCACGAAGGGGCGAGAAAGAAGCGCTCGACACGGCTATTTCGAAAGAAAAAAACTGCTTTGGAAAGCACCATCAACATGATTTTAGGTGGACCCTGGGATTCGAGCCTCCGACCTTAAACATCAACATTCACACATTGTCAGAGCATGTAGGATTTTTAGTTAATTTAAGGAGGATAATTGATGAGACGACTGCTGTCAGCGAGCACCAACGAGTGCCAAGGTGCTCTACAGGGACACCGCGAGGTGCGCTACTGCCTCACAACAAGTAAGCCCGGGTTCGATTCCCGATGCGGGTGCGCATCTCTGTGTCGAGCTTGCATTCTCTCTTCGAGTTCGTGAGGGTTTTTATCAGGTACTCCGGTTTCCTCACACTGTCCAAGGGCATGCTACTGTCTCGGTTCATTGGCCTGATGTCTAAATTGGCTCCAGTGCCCCACGATGGACTGGCGCTCCATACTGGGCAGAGTCTTGCCTTGCACTCTGTGTCTGCCGAGATAGGTTCCGGCTGCCCACGACCCTGTACAAGGTCATGTTTGTACCGATGATGCAAACGTACACAGATAAACACATCCAGAAACAGACACGTACACAGACACAAACACAAAAGCACACACTCTCGCATACGTACAGAAAAATAAAACCCACGGATACATAAAGACAAAGATCCCCCTGGCAAACCTTGAAGAGACTTGGGGCCAAGCCACTGACGTTAGCTGTGGCCGGGAATCTAAATCGAGCTGTAGTGTTCGCAAACCCCTGCACCTCCACTCGCCATCAATACGGACACATAGACAAAGACAAAGATGTCTCGTATAGCCTTCAACAGACGATAGAGTCAAGTGCAGTTAGCGAAGATTTGTGAAGGCGGACACCGCACACGAGCGGGTGGGAGGCTACATCACGCCCGGCCGCCTTTGTCTCCTCAGTTGCAATTATCACACACCAAGTGCGTACTCATTTGAGCCTGAGTCGACCTAGGGGAGGTCCAGGACTGGTTCAGAAAATCTTCACTGGTGTTGGCCGTGAGCGGGATTCCAACTGGGGTCGCGGGGTTTGCAGCCCAGCGCGCTAACCGCTGGACCACCGCTCCTCAGCTTCAACCGCAGATTAGGACACACACACACACACAGACAGGCACGTGACACACACGCGATGCCCACTTTATCCGCCCGTCGCCCATCAGCCAGGCTGGCACGCGTGCCTCCCGCGAGGGTACTTTGGCACGGGCCATTACCGTCAGTCCGTCCGGCTCCTACGCACACAATGCATCTCATCGAGCACATCTATTGTACGGATTACGGTGTAATACGCGTGCTGTCGTAGCGATCGTATCGCCCGTTCGCCTGAATGCCGTGAACACCCACGATATTTGGTTTTGCTGCGCACTCGTGTTGCTGCTGATTCGTACGATGGCTCCTCGTGTAGGTTTTCACGGCTTGATGTCGGGGAATTGCTCTCGACGGCTGCCCTTTCTGCTGGATAATAATAATAATTGCATTTATAAAGCGCCTTTCACCCGAGGGTCACAAAGCGCCGCGCAGAGATGTGGAGAGAATAGGATATCAGCAACGACATAAGAAAGGAAAATCAGAAACGACAACGCTTTTTTTTTGGGAGGGGGGGGGGATAATCATTTAGAGTCGTTCCTCCGGTCTCCTTCCCGGGATTCGGAAGGATGATGATGCCTGCAACGTGGCAAGCGAAATGTCGCGAAGGAGAGAAAGGAGGATGGATCGACACGGCTATCCCGAAAGAGCGGATCTTCAGAGTACTTCTTGATTTATATAACACGATTCCACTGTAATGTACGATTTCTTTGTCAAGCCACTGCTAGATGAACGTGATTGTTTTTAACCATACTTCACCACCCTCGGCAGTGTGGACTTGGTGAATGGGTGAGTGAGGTCCTGGGCTGGGTGAGTGATGACATCACTCGCCACTGATGTTAGCTGTGGCCGGAAATCAAACTCAGGTCACCGCGTTCATAGTGCAGTGCGGTAACCACTGCACCATCGCTCCCCCCGCTTTCCGTAATATAGATTTTTATGGTAAATATCTAATTATTCGTTATCATTAATAGAGTCTGCTCATTGGTGACCTTAGGTGATTAAGGGTTCGGTTTTTATGCGCTTTTCATCCCACCCGCTTTTTAATACAATTATTTTGAAATATATATGTGCACACGTGAGTATAATCTTAAGAGGTCTTCCAAGTTCACTTTGCAGTTCCATCCAACGTCTTCGAAAGATTAGTGTCAGGATTCCCACGTGGAATTCCACCGTGGAATTCCTGCTTTGTGGTTCAATGGCAGTGTATTTGTTGTAGTAGTAGTAATAGTAATGTCCTTTGCTCAGGCAGGAGATCCTCACTAAGACTCGACCCACTTCTTAATGAGTCCCCTGCCTTTGTCGCGTCCAGCTCCCTTCGCGAGTGTCGTGTTGGAAGGAAACAGAGAGTGGCCTGGAGAAATCCCACGGCGCGACCGAGGTGGATGGTGACGCCAAGATCTCGGCACAGATAGATTCAACCGCACAGTCTGCACAAAAGCCATCTCCATCGGCAGCTCGCAACCCAGCTGTGTGTGTGTGTGTGGAGTGACACATTTCTGGCGTGATCCACCAACCCTCACCTCCCCCAGCCGTCGCCTCCCAAGCGCCAGCGCAGAGGCGCGCGTCACCACGTGGAACGGCATTGTTTCATTCGGAGGCCAATGTTTTACATTAACGCGTTGCGACATTCACGGTCACAGTGACCACAGCTTCCACCGGCAGCTTCCACCGGCAGCGTCAACGGTTACACAGTCGATGTCAAAATTGGACTCAAACTCTCCACCGCTAATGCTCAACGATGATGACCACTTTAGAACGCGTGGTTACGTATGCACAGGGCGCTTTGCCGATAATAATCGTTTTACACGCGTTCGAGACGTTGAATTAGCAACACAGAACTGCGTCGTCGTCGCCGCCCGCTGTGTTTGTTCGTGGTCCAACTATGCAACACGTGTAGTACATTGCCGGAGGACACTTTGATCAATGTCTGTAACAGCCAATAAATATTACATTTCGCAAAGTGATTTCATTTTTATCGGTAAAGCAACTTGTGCCGCACCCTGTATTTTCATTATAATTGCTTCTCTCCTAATCTCAACAAAGCGCAGGTATAATACGGTCGTAGCGGGTAGGTGGCTAACCCGTCCACGCGTGCGCAACGGATATACGCGACAGGGTGGTTGGTACACGACCCTGGCAGATTGGCCGCGCATGGCATTGTGCGATCGCGTGCGGCCGATGCGTGCGGGCTCGGGGTAGAGGCTGGCTCAAGGTGGCATCGGCTGAACAGATGGCAGAGCTGTGCGTGTATACATCACTGAAATGGCGGGAGCTGAAGGCACACAAAGCGAATAAATAAATGGAACGTGCGCACGCACGCACACGCGCGCACGCACGCGCGCACACACACGCTGGTACGTGCGGGCACAACGTGCTCACGCTTATGAACAACAATCGTGTGCATGCATAGGGTACGCGGAGTGTCTGGCTGAGAGTGGGTGGGAGAAATTTAGAAATACCATTGCCATATTGCGACCGCTGTTAAGAGGAACGGCGTCTCTCGATGCGTGACAAAGCGACACAAAGCGAGGGAAGATGGCAAGATGGCACAGGATGGCACCGCCGCGTGCGGTGTAGCGGCGTCATTAGCCTAATGAGAGCGCGCGCGGGCACACACGGGTGGGCACACACATGCGAGCACACGCGCGCCCTAATGCGGGCACACACATGCGGGCACACACGTGCGGGTACACAAGGCAAAGACAAAAGGTCCCGGTATAGCCTCAACAGACTGTAGGGTCAAGTGCTGTTAGTGAGCACCTATAATAATAATAATTAATTTTTAGATAGCAGACGCAACTTATCAATTTAGAGGTGCGAGGATGCCACAGAGAGGCGCGGGGGAAGGCAGCTATGCAGTCGGCCAGCGCCAATACCTGCCATAGACCGCGTTATATAAATATATTATTGAGCAATTAATTCATGAGTATTTTTTTTTCAGTTGTGGGAGGAAACCGGAGAACCCAGAGGAAACCCACGCAGAACGGGGAGAGAACATACAATCTCCACACATAAAAGCGCCATAGGCGGGAATCGAACCGCCTCGAGCAGGACTTTCTGTGAGCTCCAGATGTTGCAACTGCTCTACCCTGCTGCCAACTATGAAGGTCAGCACGGCACACAAGGGTGTGGGTGGTCAACAACACGCCCGGCCGCCTTGGTCTCCCTAGTGGCAATGTTTACACACAGTAGTATGTCCTCATTTGAGACTGAGTCGACCTAGGGGAGGCCCAGGACCGGTTCAGAAAAGCGTCACTGGTGTTGGCCGTGAGCGGAATTCGACCTCGGGTCGCCGGGTTTGTATCCCAGCGTGCTAACCGCTGGGCCACCGCTCCCACATGCGGACACACACACATGCGGACACACACGGACCGGGACACACGCTCGAGAACAGCGAGTGCGCACACGTGTCACCTACCTCGAGTAGTGTCGTGTACACGCGTCAGCTCCGTGTGCTCTCTGCACGCTACGTGTCTGCCGTGTACGCGTGGAACCCTGCGCATTGTGACCACGTGGGGAGCGGTGGTGCAGTGGTTAGCGCTACGAGAGCCCGACGACCAATACCAGTGGCGAATATTTGAACCGGTTCTGGGCCTCATCTAGGTCAACCCAACCTGAAAGTGTGTATTTAGTGCGGTGTGTAATCATCAGCACTGGGGAGACAAAGGCGGCCGGGCACGGTGTCGCCCTCCCACCCGCACGGCCTTAACAGCTGCTCGCTAACAGCGCGTGCCTCGGCAGTCTGTAGAATGGAGAACCCTTGTCTCCGCGTCCACGCGTGCACCTGTGCGAGACGTGTACACGTTCGGATATGAGCGGCGCATGACGTCACGGCACCAAGCGAACCGTGTGCCGCGCTACCTGAGCTCGCAGAGAAGCTCAGCAAGATCGAGCCTGGTCGGCTCTTGAATGGGAGACTGCCGAGCAATGCCAGGTACTCCCTGGAGCTGAGGCTGCGACGCAGTCAGGGGATGGTAGATTAGCGGAAGATTCGTGAATCCATCTGTGTGGCGTTGCGTATAGATGCGTTAGAGCTTCGTATGAGTGGACTCTTCTTTTCGGCCGGGTATTCCGGTTTCCTCCCACGTGCCGCGTATCTCAGTCTGGAGACTCAATGGAGCCCGCTTTGTTGAATGCGGCATATTGTTACGGTCGCCGTAGTCTCATGCTATTAACGCTGGTGGCACACGATGTTAATATATTTATAATGGAGCAAGTGTTTATTTTTATTTTAATGCATGTCCACATGTACATTGTGTAGGTATCCAAACCTTCATAAGCACGAACCGCACAACACTCGGGGCTTCACGGCTTATTTGGGCCTCGTTTCCTACGTAATGGCGATTGCTCGTCTGAAGCTTCAGAGAGCCGGCAGCAATTTTCCCCAAAAGGACATCAGGAATAAACCCAGGTGAGATCAGTCACCGTGTCAACAGGATAACGTCACCGACCCGAGATGTGAGAAGAACGTGTTACACACTCGGTACAAGATCGCTCGCAGGGCGGGTACTCTGCTAGCGAGAATAATTTTCCACAATATATACAAATCTGACAATTGGTAGGAACTTAGTCGAGCCTGGTCTCGTGGAGAGAGGCGCGCAGACGTTGAACTTATGAGACTGTGTCTCTGAGTGATCGGGTTCGCTCACAGAGTAGAGTGAGCATCACCTGCAGGGAGCACCGGGCGCTGGCACGCGACACCCCGAGCTTCAGCGAGTTTCTGTCCGTGGAGCGTAATGCTGGAAGCCGTTAGGAATGCACCGTGCCGGGTCGTTGCATGACAACTGCTCTTTCGAGCTGTTCCATTGGGATATCCGCGCCGAGCGTCCCTCCTCTCCTCTTCGCGGCATTTCACCTCTCCACGTTGGATCCATCATCGGACTCTGAGTTCGCGCGCACAGCGCCCGGCGCGCACAGCGCTCGGCGCGCACAGCGCCCGGCGCGCACAGCTCCCCGCGCGCACAGCGCCCGGCGCGCACAGCGCCCGGCGCGCACAGCGCCCCGCGCGCACAGCTCCCGGCGCGCACAGCGCCCCGCGCGGTGCCGCACAGGACTCCTCGGCGCGCAGTCACGTGCGCGCGCTCGCTCGCTCGCTCACATCTGACGGAATTGACCCGTGACTGCGCGCACCTGCCACTCCAGACGCGGGGTGGGTGGGGAGGAAGGAGGGAGGAGGAGGAGGAAGCGCGGAGGAGGAGGGTAGGAGGAGGTGGCGCTGGAGGGGAGGGGTGGGGGATGCTGAGAAGGTTGTGGGAGAGGAGGCGGGTGTTGTGCCACCACTACCACCACTGTGGTTGTCATTGTCGCACACACACACACACACGAGCGGTGGTTGTCTCGAAGGGGATTATTTCCCCCGGGGCAGCTCTCACATGGGCGCGGGTCGGACGCTGATGATGATCCGCAGTGCGCGGGTGACTAGCGGTGAGTGCGCTGCGATACGACACCGACCACCGGAGTTCGAATCCCGCTCACGGCGCCAACACCGCTGACAATTTCCTGAACTGACACTGAGCCACCCCTAGGTCGGCTCCGCCTCAAATTAATACCTGGGGCAGTGTGTAAACATCACCACTGGAGAGACAAAGACGGTCGGGCATATTTTTGGCCACCCACCCGCTCGTATGCCTTGTCGGCCTTCATCAATGCAATTCGCTAATAGCACTTGAGCCTAGAGCGTGTTAAGGCTATACGGGAATCTTTGTCGCTATTGCGTGTGGTATCGTGGTGGTACCGTGGTGGTACCGTGGTGGTACCGTGGTGGTGTCGTGGTGGTGTTGTGGTGGTGTCGTGGTGGTGTTGTGGTGATGTCGTGGTGGTACCGTGGTGGCATCGTGGTGGT
>JAZEWT010000020.1:5938983-5949437 GCA_036362905.1 Mordacia mordax | reverse complement strand
GGGGGGGATGCGCGAGGCGCTTGCGACTGTCATCTCATCATTATAATGGTTCTCAACAGCTGCTCTTTGGGGATAGCCGTGTCGAGAATTCCCTTCGCGATACTCTCCGCGAGGTTCCGTTTCTCACGTTGGAGGAGGCGTCGTCGTCCAGTCTGAATGGGTTTGGTTGAACTAAAGATGTGTCACCTTGCGATCTTACAAACGTTTTGGGTTGGTTAGCTCGAACTTTTCTTATATCACAGGGATCCCGCATGTAGAGCTTGCAAGTTGGCTGCGTATTTTTCGTCCGCAATAACAAACATCAATCATCTATCCGCGCTGCGGTCCCGAGAAAGGAGGAACGCTCGGCGTGGCTATTCCGATGGCGCAACCTCTAAGAGCAATTCTCATATATCGAGCCGTGAAAACCTGCATCAATTCACATCGATCAGTCGTTCTCTGTACTAGGAACGCTCAAGACGCAAGCTTAATCTTGGCCGGAGCAGTCTGCATTGCTGATCCCCGGAATTATTTAACGTCATATCCACGTCATAGCCACGTCATATCCATTTTGCCCCGTCGTGCACTTCGCTGTCTCGTGTTGTATCCTATGTGTAGACGGACTTGTGACTGCTTGCTGAATATGGGTCCCATCTTGTCGAAAGGGTGCTCGTACTAGCAATGTCTAGCAAAGGTGTTTGTATACCGGTCTGATTACTCGTGGCACACGGGCGATATCAAAATCGATCCATAGTCCTACTCGTTCTGATTGAAAGAGAAAACACGAGCAGAGACAGCAAATGGGCTGGTGGACTAAAAAAGTTACTTAACTTCTACGTTTTCATTATCTGTAACCGCTTAATCCTGTGGAGGGTCCCGGTGAAACGGGAGCATATCCGGGCGGACACAGGACGCAAAGCAGGGCTATATCCCTAATCGGATGCCCGTCCATCACAGAGCACCCAGGGTAAATTAACAAACCGGCAAATTAACCTAAGCGGCAGAATGTATTTGGACTGTGGGAGGAAACTGGAGTACTCGGCAAAAACCCACTGTCGAACTGTCAAGGACGCATCAGTAATCAACACACGTATTAATCAATCTTAATTAATAACAATTAGTTCAGGAGCAAATAATTGGTGCGCTTTTAACTTTTTCAATTCCATCAGCAAAGTACCGGTTTGTTAAGCAAATGTTGCCGGGCTGTACGCATGTATACGCATTAAGTAGGGTGAAAAATGATAAAATTAGATTTCCAGTCTGTTTTTCCCTGCGTCTTATCGAGATGAAAATATGTTTGTGCCAGATGGAGAATGGGACTGTTTGTGGCACATCCGAGTGAGTGCCTGCACTGCAGGGTAAGGGTACTATTGCTTGAATCAGTGTCATTTGCTTAAGCAAGCGAGAGCGCACTGAGATCTATATATATGGTTGGCGAGCGATAGCTGGCAGTTTTATATTTAGATAAGTTTAAAATGTGTCAGTTATTACTGGCGCAGCATGAACATATAAATTATTGTGACATATATACAGCATATAAAACGTATAAATCACAGTTATATGTAATGTATACGCAAAGCACGGTTATATATAATACATATATAAATCGATGTTACTAAGCACAGGCCTGTTGACCCGAAACGCCAAGCGGCCAGCTGCGAACAGCGCTTTGGAAGGTGTAAACCATTCATTGTCAGTCGGGACATTCCTCGTTACACAGAAGAGTTAAGTTCCTTAAAATATTTCCGTTCATTGAATTTCCGTATAACGAGATTCCGTATAGCGGGGAGATGCCTGTTTCTTCGGGCTTCGAGACACACATCAACAAGGTGACGGAGGTAGCCTATTTCCATCTCAAAAACATAGCCAGACTGTGCAACATCCTGTCGCCCTCTGATGCTGAGAGGCGAATAGACATCTTCAGCTCTTCACGAGTACACTACTCCCTGGCACGCCTGCCTACCTGATCAGTCATCTCCAACGTGTGCAGACTGCGGCTGCTAGAGTTCTCACCCGCACACCCATCCATGATCACATATCCCCAGTACTGGTGTCTCTCCGCTAGCTACCGGTTAAATATCGTGTTGAATTCAAGATCCTCCTTCTCACCGACAAGGCTCTCGCTGGCGCTGCTCCAACATACATCCGTGACCTACTTCAGGCACCCATCTCAACACGACAACCTCGATCCTCCAATACGGGCTTGCTGCATGTGCCCAGAGCGTCTATGCTCTCGCCCGTCACCACCAACCCACACTGAGCGGCGTGGTGAAGTATGGTCGCTCATCCTCCACGACCCGCCAGGCGTTGGAGCGGTGGTGAGTTTATGGTGAAATTCGGGTTGCATCAGGACGCGCCGAGTATTCAAACTTGCTTTCCAAAGCTGCTCTTTCGGGATAGCTGTGTCGAGCGCTCCACCCCTATCTCCTTCAAGACGTTTGCCCTCACACGTTGGAGGCATTCTCATCCATTCGGAGACATCAGCGCATACATAGTACTCCCAGAAGGGGCTCCGGTATAGAGGATATATCTCATCTCATTATCTGAAACCGCTTAATTCTATATAGGGTCACGGTGAGCCGGAGCCTATCCCGGAAACACAGGGCGTAAGGCAGGAATACACCCGACGACGGGACGCCAGTCCATCGCCGGGCATTGCGGGACAATTTTAGTCTGCGAGCCAATCAACCTATCCAGGAGCATGCTTTTGGACTGTGGGAGGAAACCGGAGTACCCGGCGAAAACCCACGCGGACACGGGGACAGCATGCAAACTCCACACAGAAAGGCAGCCGAGCCGAGAGATTCGAACCCGGGACCTTCTTGCTGTGAGGCGTCAGCGCTAACCACTGGGCCACCGCGCCGCCCATAGAGGATATATATCTACACAAATGTAAACAAGAGCGTCTGTAAGTGAATGACCCAGTCCTGCCCAGGTATTCAGACTTAATCGTAATTACTTCACTCCTCCGTTGACAGTGGTGCACACGTGTCACATATCAAATAAAGGACTCAATACATTCGTCAATAACATTGTGGCCTTGGAAGTAAAAATCATATATAAAAGTGTGATGGACTGGCATCCAATGATGGGTATAGCCCTACCTTGTGTCCTGTGTCTGCTGGGATAGGCTCTGGCTCACGGCGACCCTCTGCCGGAGAAAGCGGATACCACTAATATATGACTGAATATAGAACGGGCGACGTTTCCGCCAATGGCTCATTATCGTGTGGTACGTGGACGAGAGATGAGCTGCTTGATATAGTGTCGAGATTAATCCGCTAGAGAGCGCTACAGGGCAAGCGATGTGCGTTCGTTTTCACCGCTCCACGTGTGAGCCTCGTTTCTAAGGGTTGCTCTTTCTAGATAGCAGTGTCGAGCGTTCCCCCTCTCTTTCGAACGCCTGACGATGCGTACCACGCGGGAGGTGAACTGTTGTGAAAGAGCGAATGTTTATACATTTATGAATGTATGTCTGTCCGCATTAAGGGTATGTCGGGTTTAAATTCGGTTTCACTTCCAAATGCTGGCATCTGGGTTTGTAAATTCGTGACAGCAGCAGTACGGTCGTGCAGTGAGTGGCGCTGTCGCCTCATGACAAAAAAAAACCCGAGTTCGGATACCCTTCTGTGTGGAGTTTGCATGTTCTCCCCGTGTCTGGCGGGTTTTCTTCGGGTACTCCGGTTTCTTCCCACAATCCAAAGACACGCTGCCGAAGTGAAGTGTCCTGAATAACTAGTCACCGACCGATGCTCTGAGATGTTGTAACGTGCGTATCCCTCCCCGCTGGGGAACTCATCAAACGAGCCAAATACACAGTGACCACCACGGCGGGGTGAGGCCCTCATCCAGCAGTGGAGTGACGGAGGCGAGTCGTGGTTGAGCCGCGCGCGCTCGACTCGAGCACGTGCCATCGAGCACGTGCCAAACGAGCACGTGCCACCGAGCAGCTTTAATTTTCATTCAAAAGCAATTCAACGACTGTATTTGAAGGTTTAAACACAATGTTGCGTTTTCGTTAAATTTAAGGTGTCACTGAGCACGTGCCATAAGCGGATTGACACCCGTCAACATTAGTTTGCGAGTTGCTCTCCAACACACCGGTAGTCTGCTCAAGTGGCGGCTCGACCCCTTGGGCTCACGCGACAACCGTGTTGCTTGGCTGCTGGGGATTAATGTTTCATTATTATTATTATTACAGCAAAAAACGAGTGAGCTGGCGAGCTCTGGATGCAGAATTCCTGTGTCGGGTGGAGGAGGGTGCACAACACACGTTTCACTCTGGCGAACCGACCACTACCCCCCGCCCATGAATTTAAAAAAAACCCGATGATGTATGGGACCGGTTCCAAATGCCCATGTTTAGATGAACTCCGCTTGATAACAAGAGTGGTCTGGAAAGCCAATAATAGTGGGATGATCTGAAAATACACTTGACTCACGTGTGGAGAGACGGAACGGATCTCGGTGGGGCACCCGCTGATCTCGGAGATAAGGAGGCGCGGGTTGGTGGATCACGCTGAGATTTGTGAAAGTATCAAACCGGGTTGCGGAACTTGTCACCTTAATAGCAATAAATAATAATAATAATCTACAGCGTATAATGCGTCGCGCAGTTTCCTTCACTGTCGAAGAGAGATGAGGTGCGAGCCAGAGATGTGAGCAACCACCGAGAGGTGGGGGAGAAGGCAGCCGCAGGGTAGGCCGCTGCCAACATTTGCCAGACACTGAGCGGCCTCTGTCTTATTCATTCATTATCTCATCTCATCTCATTATCTGAAACCGCTTAATCCTATATAGGGTCACGGTGAAGCCGGAGCCTATCCCGGAAACATAGGGCGTAAGGCAGGAATACACCCGACGACGGGACGCCGGTCCATCGCCGGGCATTGCGGGACAATTTTAGTCTGTGAGCCAATCAACCTATCCAGGAGCATGCTTTTGGACTGTGGGAGGAAACCGGAGTACCCGGCGAAAACCCACGCGGACACGGCGAGAGCATGCAAACTCCACACAGAAAGGCACCGGAGCCAAGAGACTCGAACCCGGGACCTTCTTGCTGTGAGGCGTCAGCGCTAACCACTGCGCCACCGCGCCGCCCTCATTCATTATCAGTAGCCATTTAATCCTGTACAGGGTCGCGGACAAGGGAGGGGGGAGAGGGCGCAAGGAGGGAGAACAGCAAGGATGTGACGTAAAGAATTGGCATATTCTGTTCACGTGACAAAACCTAACTGATCCCTGTGTCGGGTGGAGGTGGGTTTACGGCACATTTTTACGTGACCTAACCCAAAAATGGATTTCATGGATGAGTACACATACACCAAATTATTTCTACTCCTCCCACTAATAATCCTACATGACCGTGTACGCTATGTTCCTATAATCCTCCAAAATCGGGTTATAAAAGACAATAATACCTGAAATTGGCAGACGTCCTATCCTGGGTATACTCCTGCCTTGCACCCTATGTCTGCCGGGTTAGACTCTGGCTCACCGCAACCCTCAACATCCAGGAGTCCTCTCCTTTTAAACCTCAAGGCCCACTTGCACCACCTGGATCTGGTCTTCACAGACCAAGGGGATGGATCACGACCCACCCGCTAAGAACTGCGGCTCTAGATGATAAAGCTGGTAGCGATAAAGTATGATTGAATGAACATAAAAGTTAACAATCATATTAACCCCACCAAATCTATGGGCCATCGCTGCGAATATTTTACAACGAGTAGGACTCTGGACTGGTTTTGATATTGCCTGGGTATTACGAGCAATAAGATTGCTCAACAAACAACGTTACTGGATATTGCTGGTCGGAGCGCCCTGCCTACAAGATGAGGCTCTCATCAAGCTAGAAAGATACAACACAATACGGTGAGATGCACGATGGGACCACATGGATGGAAGTGACGTGTATGTGACGTGGTTGTGACGTCAAATAGTCCCGGGATCTGTTATGAGGACTCACTGCTCCGACTGAAGTTAAAGCTGAGCATCTAAGCGGTGCTTGTAGCTCTCAGGCAGAGGCAGAGAGCTAGGGGCATGTGGCAGTGGTTATCTAAAAGGGCACGGAGCGGGGCGTGGGTGTTTTTTTAAGATTGTGCGATGGGATTTATACTGCTGGGGATTTTGCTGTGAACCGAGAGACCAAATGTGAACCACCTGGTCCGTGTGCCTGCACCACGCGCTGAGACGGTGCAGGTATCTTGAGTATGGGTGGCTGTGTCGGCAGTTTCAGTGGGTGGCAGAGGTGAAAGGAAGCCGGTACGGTCAGGCACGGCGAACCAGTAAGAAACTGGCCGAATCATTCTGCGCAGTACAGATGGGAAGGATGGTTAGGATATGACCGTGCGAGTAGGAAATTTAAGTTACTTTCACCAAAGCGGGGTGGAACTGCTGTGTGTGCATCATCCGAAGCATCATCCTCGTCATCGGCGTCATTGACGTGTGTTGTGCTTTTTCTGAAAACTCGACCGTCAGTATGCCTTATCGCTGAAACACTACACCGTGTCTTATGCGTTACATGTGGGTGCGCGTGCTTTCCATTGCGAATTGGTTTGCTACTCTTCTTGTATAGCGCTATGAAACCTGATCGTGGCATACTGCACTTTATACATTTTCACAAATTAACATGTAAATAAATCCTCATCTTCATCCGTCAATCATGCATAGCAACAACTATTGAGGCACAAATAAGATCACTCTAAATCAATACTAAATATCCATGAATTGATAATTAATTAACATCCATCATTATCAATTATAAATTATGATGCGTGTCATCATCCTTCTCCATCAGTCACTGACATGTCCATCAGTCGCATTCATCCATGAAGAATCATCATCACCAGCAGCAGGATAAACACTTCCCAGCACATGCCATTAACTTCGTATCTGCTTAATATGTTTCCAATGGGGCAGCACGGTGGAGTGGAGACTCGCGCTGCTGCCTCCCAGCAAGAGACACCTGGGTTAGATTCCCAGCTCTGGTGCCTTTTTGTGTGGAATTGGCATGTTCTTCTCGTGTCCGCGTGGGTTTTCGCCAGATACGTTATTATTGTTGATTTGCCGGTCATATGTCGTTGCTGTTGCTGACATGCCGTTCTCTCCACAGCTCTGTGCAGCGCTTTGTGACCTTTGGGTGAAAAGAGCTGATTACAATTCCCAGAGTCCAAAGACACGCTTCCAACACTAATTGGCCTGCTGACTACATTTCCCCTCAAGTGCCCTGCAATGGAATAGCGTCCCATGATGGGTATAGTCGTCCCTTGCTCCCTGCGTCTGCCGAGATAGGCTCCGGCCCTCCACACCTAGCGCTCTACTGCATCACCACGACCAGACAAGAGACAAGTGATCGTGTGTAGGGGTCGCCAGCGAAGGGGAGAAGAGGAACGCTCACAACGGCTATCCCGCAAGCGTTTCTCTCTCGAGCAACTCTCGCACATCCAGCCTCGAGAACCCACATTAGTACAAGAGACTGCTCGGTCGCACTGCGGTGACCTGGGGCTTCTCAACCTTTAGCACACTTGGCGCACTTAGATCTGGTCTCCCACGGCCCACTGATGGCTTGCGACCCGCGCCAGTTGAGTGGCTGTAAACCGAGAGGTGAGGCCAGGCCAAGGGGCGGAGCCCCGAGGTCGAAGCCCAGAAGGTTGTGGGATTGAGGGGAGGGGGGGGGATAGAAAGGAGAGCGCTCGGGGAACGTCGAGGTTTTGCAACGAGGCAAGGCTCGCCAGAGCTCTGAACAAAGAACACCAAGGACTCGCCACGTGTGTCCGACTTGAGTCCTTTACAAACTTAAGCCATAAGGACCTGCTGAGCTATTGTAGCTGTTATTAACAGTTGCCCAGCGGGGGAAGGGTAAGCAAGTTATAACATCTCGGGGCATCGGGAGCAATTTAGTCAAGACAATTAACCTAAGCGGCATGTGTTTGGACCTGCGCTTTCAGCGAGAGACGTGCCCCCCACCTCCCAGGGAGCGAGGCACGTGCTCACAATTAACAGCGCGCCTCGGGCACAGCGCAGGCGCTGGATATTTGTTGACCGCGTGCGTGTGGGCCGCGAGGCGCCCGCCTTCGCTCCCACCGCCCGCTGGCTGTCCTGGCTGATGGACAGGGGTCGTGTTGACAGCCCGTCGACGATTGGCAGAGAGCAGCCTGCGTCTTGTCTGTCTGTGTGGCCTGACGGCTTGAGCGCGGCGCTTTAGGCGCTGATCGATATCTCGCTCACGGACAAAGCCGGTGACGACAGACAGAACCGGTTCTGGGCGTCCCGTGAGTTGACTCAGCCTCACATGAGTAACTGGCGTGGTGTGTAAACACCGCTCTTCGGCGATGGCGGAGAGACGTGGTGCTGGTCACCCACTCCCTCCTGTGCCGTGCTGGTGCTCACTCACAGCGCTTTATCCGACAGCCCGTTAAGGTTCTACGACGGATCTTTGTGTCCGCGTCTTGATGTCTCATCACTGGCGAGGTCGCTGTGCTGAGTCGAGCTGATGGTGCCTTGTGCGTGCGTTGACACTCCACCGAGTCTCAGAGTGCACCTGGCCTGGCACAGAATGCAGCTATTTTGAATCGTACGTGGGAATGATGGCGCAACGGTGTGACTGTGAATTTGAATCTCAGCCACAACTAAGAATTATTTTATTTGTTATTTTATGTCCTTCATTGATTCATAGTCGTCATTTTATAAAATTGATCTACTCTGTGATAAATAGAACAGGTTTTTACCATTGCTGTCAATTAGACACGTGTTAAGATCGTAAAACACGATAATAGATACATTTCACAATGTGTCTAGTTTTTAAAAGCCACACATACTTGTGGCAAAATATGCAAACAGGAAGCTCTGATAACATATCTCATCTCGTTGTCTGAAACCGCTTAGTCCTATACAGGGTCACGGTGAAGCCGGAGCCTATCCCGGCAGACACAGGGTGCAAGGCAAGGATATACCGACGATGGGACGCCAGTCCATCGCCACTGATAACATATGCATTATGTATATAAAAACCTGTTCGACTTATCACATATGTACACCGGCAAAAAGTACCCATAGTTTGATCCACTCTGTTGACACGCCTGTCTCTTCACATCTCCGTGCTGTGCTTTGTGACCCTTGAGTGAAAAGCGCTCTATAAAAAATGCAAACATTATTATTATCAATACGCGCTTAATCCAGTACAGGGTCGCAGTCTTTCTCTTCAGACAGAGGGCGCAAGGCGGGGCTATGCACATGATGTGACGCCAGTACATCGCAGGGCACTGGGGGAAATTTACTCAGCAGGCCAATAAAGCTAGGTCGCAGCGTGTCTTGGAGAAACTCTTCGGGATTGAGACGAACCTCGCTCAATACGGTTACCCATTCGACATTGCGCGAATGCTAGGCGCGGTTTAAATTGTAATTTCGTAAAATTATTAAAGTTATCAAGTTAAATCTCGATAGAGCAGCTTTTGAAATCAATTGTCTCTGTCTCCATCTGTCCATTTGCGTATCTGTCTGTCTGAGTTCTCCACTTTTTTGTCTGTGCGCTTGTCTGTCTGTCTGTCCGTCTGTTCAATTGTCCGTTTGTTTATCCGTGTGCACGGCTATCTGATGGTCAGTCTGTGGATATGTCCGTCTCTTCCGCTGTGTGTCCTTCTGCCTGTGCGCCTGCTTGCTGTGTGTATGTCAATCTCGCTGTCCGCTCGTCCGTCTGTCAGTCTCTCCGTCTGAGTCTCAGGACGCCTGAGGATGCCTCCAACGTGGAAAGCAAAACGCTGCGAATGAGAGACGGGGAGCGCTCGACACGGCTAGCCCGAAAGAGCAGCTTTTAAACGCAATTCTCAATCCATCTGTCAATTTCAGACGCGCGTTCCGTGCATCGCGTGCAACGTCGCTGTCAATAATTATACATACATGTGTTAATTTCACAAAACGCTTGCTCCATTACACATGCACCATTTGTGAGGCATGCTGGCATAGTGTTGCACGTGGCAGAAATAATCTTCTACCCGAGGCGTTCTACGCCTTTCTGTGTGGAGAATCTGTGTTTTCCCCGTGTTCTGTGTGGGATTCCTCCGGGTTCTCCGGTTTCATCCCATATTAAAAAAAAAGCCAACTATTTAATTGTCCGATTACATCATAATTAATTGGAAGCAGTGTCTGGCAGGTTGGCGCCGAACGACCGCCTATACGACTACCTTCTTCTCTTCCAGCCATGGAATCTTGGCGTCGCGTTACAAATAGTACTATTCTTACTGTTATAACAAAGCCGTCTGTGTTATAACGTAGGGTCACGTGGGTTGGGCTTTGCGTGGAGTTCCCACTGCCTGGCAAAGTTCTACCGAGACCGCGAGCCCCGACCCGCTGCTTATAGGGGAGCGGTGGCCAAATAGGGGAGAAGGAGGGGACAATGGTGGGTTGGAGGGAGGAGGTGGGGGGTTAGGGGGTAGGGGTGAGAAGGTACGGGGGAGGTGGTGGGACGGGGGGCAGGG
>JAZEWT010000020.1:5875562-5890299 GCA_036362905.1 Mordacia mordax | reverse complement strand
GGGGGGGGGCGGTTGTGGAGGCACAAGGCGAGTGGAGGAAGTTGGGGTCCGGGTTTGGGGCCAGGTTTGAGGCGACGCCGTAGAAGTTTGATGGAAAAACAGAAGAAACTCAGTGCCTAATCTGCGGCTGCGCCTTGGCCGGTGGAAGACCGAGTTGGCAGCCGGGGAACGCGTAGCATGGACCCGCAGCGTCACCACACACGTGGTCACGGCGAGACGCAAGGGCTCTCAAGGCCGTGCTCTCCTCGCATTGCTCCGTCTCCATCGCCTCTGACCGCAGAGATGCTTCAGTGGAAGTTTTGTGGGGAGAGGCGCTGCGGTCTATTGTTCATCCTCCTCCGCGCACCCAGTGGAATCCTGATCCCACAGAGTCCCTCCTGCTCTCCGTCTGTGCGTGGCTACAGCTAAAGACAAATAACCCGTATAGTCTTTACAAACTGTAGGGTCGAGTGTTGTGAGCGAGTTGGTTCGTTGCGTTTGGCCAGTTCCAACGTTTGTTGTAACGCAGGAATTCCGCATCCAGAGCTTCCAAGCTCTCCACATATGTTCTACTCTGATAATAAAACATCCATCTGTATATTTACACACACCGCATCAGGTGCTCATTTGAGACGGAGTCTACCTAGGGGAGGCCCAGGACCGTAAGCGGGAATCGAAGTCTGCTCGCCTGGTTGGCAGCGCAGCGCGCTAACCGCTGCACCACCGCTCCCCGCCACCACCCCGTCCCTCACCATGGCTCCGTGTTCCGGCAGCTGATTCCAGTGTTACCCGCACGCTGTTCACTCCATTTGTGTTTTAGCCGGAGGGAACCGTTGAAATGCGCAGCAATTTTTAACAGTTGTCTAACGGGGATGTGTAAGCAAGCTACACAATTTCAGGGCACCGGTGGGAAGGGGGAAATTTTAGTCAGGAAGATGAACCTAGGCAGCGTGTCTTGGACTGTGGAAACAGGCCGGAGTATGATGATTGCTTTGAAAAGCTGCTCTCTCGGGACAGTCGCGTCGATCGCTACCTCTCCCCCCATCGCGACGCTTCACATCACACGTTAAAGGCATCCCTGAAGCGCATGAGGATGCCTCTGACGTGTGAGGCGAAACGTCCCGAGAGAGCAGCTTTGCAGAGCAATCATCATGCATCGAGCCGTCAACACCTACATCCTTACAGACCGGAGCATCACTCGAAAAACCCACGCAGACATGGGTAGAGGGTGCAAACGCCACACAGCGAGGCACCCAAGTCTGGAATCGAACCCAGAACCTGCCAAATCACCCCACGTTGAAGGAGCGGCCCCTATTTCTTGTAAACAATGGTTGATCAGCGGGTGATTTCACCCTTGAGCGAATCGAACTGATCCGTGTTGTTGTTTAGTCCCTCGCATAGAATTATAAAATCACGCCGTACACGGCCCGTTGTGGATTTCGTGTTGATTCGCCATTGCTCGCTCCGAGTTATGTCAGTCGTTTCCACGTTCCCGGCCGCTGTTCGTCTACAACACGGAGGGGGGGGGGGCGTCACGATCGTTGTTGTTCATGTTTCTGTTATTTTGTGTTATCCGTATAAAATGATAACTCGTTAAGTGCATGCGCTACACAAACACATCTCAAAGTAGGGCGGGGGGCGCTAGGCGTGGGCCGAGAGACATTCCATTGCCCATGATTGCCTCTTTGTTCTCAAGTGGGTTTTCACGGCTCCATCTCTCAGCATCGCCCTCCATAGCTCTTCTTCCGTCGTCTGGTTCAGAAACTGATGACGCCTTCAAGGAAAACTCATGAGGGCAAGCAGAGGAAGAACGCTCGACAGCGCTATTCTTGGACACAACTGCCACAACCCCGGTGCAGCTGAGCGTTAATTTTACTAATTGTCCGTTGTGTTGGCGGTGGTTGGTAGCGGTGGTTGGTAGCGATGGCTGCGGCGACTGCGGTGGTGCTTCCGGTAGTTGTGGTGGTTGTGTCGGTTTCGGTTGCGCATGTGATTGTTGCCGTGGCGATGATGGTGACGGTGATAATGAAACTAACGTTGATGTTGATGGTGGCAGTTACGGTGCCCTTGTTGTTGGTGGTGGTGGTGGTGGTTGTGGTGGCGGTGGCCCCGCGGTCAGCGCGCTGAGCTACAAACCAGGCAACCCGAGTTCGAATTCCGCTCACGGCTAACACCAGTGACGATTTTCTGGACCGGTCCTGGGCCTCCCCTAGGTCGACTCAGCCTCAAATGAGTACCTAGTGCAATGTGAAAATATTACCATTAGAGAGACAAAGGCGGCCGGGCGTGGTGTTGGTCACCCACCCCCTCATGTGCCTTATCGATCATCGTAGGCGCTCGCTAACGGCACTTGACCCTACAGTCTGTTAAGGCTATACGGGGGATCTTTGTCTTTGGTTGCAGCGGTGACGGCAATAGCGGTCGTGGTAGCAGTGACGCAGCGGTGTTTGTCGAGACACAGTGGTGTTGGTGGCACCTGGTGGGTGCTGAGAGTAGTGATGATTTACCCCAGTATTTGTCCATATTTTTCACGTCCCCCCCCCTCCCCCGTCCGCAACAAGCCGACTGTCATCTGCAAAGGCTCCCACAGCTGCTACCGCCTTCCCTTGCTAGGTCTCGTAACTCAGCTCGCACGCTGACACGCAACAGCTGTGGTGGCCTCTCAACAACACCCGGCCGCTTCCCACCACCACCACCACCATCATCATCATCGCATTGTCCGCTAATCCCCGTAGAGCCCCCCTTTCAGACGTCATCCACGCGAACCAAACGCACGACGCTCGCGTCACGGCGCGCAATCGATAGCTCAGGACTCGTGCGAACTCTGCTTGAAAGTTACATTTAAACGAGTGGACAAGACAGCGAACAAGCAAGACGCTACAAGACAACCAAATAATAATATTAATAATACGCGATTGGATGCAATCGAGAGCCTGAATCATGGACAATCCATCAAATCATAACATTGGGGAAAAGTCTTACTATCCACAAATCCTGCGTGGGGAGGGAAGGAGTGCGATTATTCAGTGGTCAGCGCACTGTGCTTTGAACCCAGCGACCCGCGTTCGATTCCTGGCCACGGCTAACATCAGCGGCGAGTGATCTTTGAACTGATCCGAATCCTCCCGCGAGAGCTCCTCCACCACGCTCCAATCAAGACAACCGGCACCGGCCAAACAGCAGCAGTCTGATAAACATCTGCCAATAATCACTGTGTTATGAACTCCTGCCTTCTCTCTTAGGACTAACCCGTTCCCACACTTAAACAGACACACATGCATCCTCAGCGAGGATCGTCAATACTCGCGTTAAGGACCATGCTCTGCTCGTCCTAAAGGGTTTCACAGGCTTTCAGTGGTCCATAGTTAATAGTGCTTAGCCTTCAGACTCCACAATGTTAACACACCAGAGGTCCTCGTGTTGAATGGTAAGAGCCATGATCCCAAAGCCAATAGGATCCACCCAGTCCCCCGTGTCCGGCCATAATCATCAGACGGGACGGATCGTCGCAGGGAGCCAATTAGCAAGGCACCAATCAATGGCCCCATTTTCACGGCTGCCCGTGGACTCCTAACTAGGAATTACCAAAGTGCCCTCTTTTCTGTAGAGTGGGCGATATTAAAGACCCACTGTCGTGTCGGGCGTCGCGTGTCGTTGTCATGGTTGGGCTTAACTCTTACCAGCGCGGGTCGTATCACAAACCCCCAGCCCCCTTCCCACGTGTACGCTGCTCAATGGTTTGGCCACTTTCTTACCGGCACCCTGTAGCGGTCCAGACCGGCTTACTTTCACCTCTGGTCACGCTCCAAATCATAAAGAGTGGGAAAAATCAGCTACGACTCATTAAGCGAACAGTCCAGAAATCCTGAGCAACGAGATAAGGCAATATACATGTTGCTTAAGTAATGTACATTAATTAAATTTATGTTAGTTTGTTTTTATGAATATATTGATTACAGTGGTGGCCGGGTGGCTCAGCAAAGACAGTAGTGGACAATAACTATCTCGAATCTGGATAGGAGCTGACGGTGGTGAATCCTGGTTCTCAAGAGGATTGCGTCGTTTCAGTCAATAAATACTTGGGGGGGGGGGGGATTTAAGCCCTTAGGTTTAAAAAATATATATTTTACACTGAATTTGTACGGACGTGAGTTTGCACGGTTTGATGTCGTGGAGGTGCTCCCAAGAGCCGCTGTTTCGGGAAGCTATGTTGAGCGTTCCTCCTCTCACCTGGAGCAATGTTTCGCGTCCAGCAAACACCTGAGGAGGAACGTCACGAAGGAGAGAGGAGGAGCGATCGACCCCGAAAGAGTGGCTCGAGAACGATTCGCCTCCACTGCGTTTTTCACTAACAGGCTTTTTTTTTCAGCGCTAATTTCCACGCGGTAATCACGTCGACAGCCGGACACAACGGGATAACGCAGCCCTCTGGGTAAGGACAATAAGCCACTTGAAGGGCTCTCAGCAGTAGCTCTACGATATCACATCCGCGGGCTGTTCTCTAACACACTGGGCGGAGCAGAACGCTGCCAGAGGCCCACACGGAATACAGGCTTCATTTCGTTAGACGACCACCGACGGATGCAGTTGGAATAAAATTGGTGGAACGAAAAAAAAATGTGCACAAACAATGCGCTAACATGAATAGAGCTGCATTATAAAACGCCTCTTTGGCATTCGTTAATTCGTGGGAGCGTTGCGACAATGCGCTGCAGGTGACCGCGTGCGGCCCGGCGTGCGGTACCTGCATCCCGCTCACTCCCACTTCACTCCCGTGGCCTCTCTCCAATCCACTCGGCCGCATGTAGGCCACGCGGCCATCCGTGTCGCTCTGAGGCCCTCCCGACCCAAAGAAACTAAAACTCAACACGTCCGTCAAAAACAGCGTGGCCTTGAAAGGAAGGACCGGGCCTTCGTGGTGCGTGGGTGTGACAAGCGTGTTCCAGCCGATTAGCTGTTTGTGCTTTGGGCATCACCGCCAATGTAGAGACACGGACACGAAATGTCATGTTCACGGAGTGAAAGGCGTGCTACATAGGCTTGTGTACATAATAAGTGCTTCGGCATGAGAAGAGATAACGTCACGAGAGCCATCCGCATTTGAATGAAGGGCGACGCCAAGGCACTAGGAGGCGTTGCCGTTTTGAGTTTTTGGAATACGGAGACTGCGTGCGTTTCCAGTCCACGGAGTCAAGCGTACGGCCACGTGAGCTCGCGGGGTTCCAGAACTCCATGGGACGCGTTACGAACGTGGTTACGATCCGTGGCGAGTCACGGATCGTAACGTTATTGCGTTGGAGGGGTCTTCTTGCTCCAGTGAACCACAGAGCTGCGTCACGTGAAGTGCAGTCCTCCCGCTTCATTTGGTGACCAGGCCTGGAGTCTCGCATTCCTGCTCGAGTTTCCCTTGATGGTGAACAGGCCTGGGGGGGCAGGTTCTACACCAGGGGTAACCGGCCACTCCAGATCAACCTGTATAGCGGCCGTTAAAACGGGTAAACAACGGTGTGTGATGTGCGCGGTTTTACGGCTGCTAAACGATCGCCGTCGTTTTCATCTTACGGGTAATTAAATTTGAAACATGACTCCCATATCAACGGGTGATACGTTAAAATAACATCTCTTCGTTCTCACCTGTTGTCCACGTCATAGGTTTTAAAAGCAAAAAAAGCCACCACCTTCCCAATTTCCCTCCACATCATCGTTGCGATATTTCACGCCGCACTTATTATTTTCTTTCTTTCCACGAACCGTTGTAAAAAACAGAAGCATCCATTCCCCCGCATCGACAGTAACTCCAGTCCCAAGACTTTGGTGAATCCAGGCCGCGTTTTCATTTTCCTTCCAAGTGTGACACGAAGTACACTCGTGGGCCACCCCCGGGTTCGTAGGTCATCGCCGATCGAAGCCATCGATGTACAAGGGCCTTGACTGATAAGGCTCACCACGATCCCGTCATCATCATCGTCACCACCGTCATTGCGACCATCGTAACGACCGTGATGGTGTGCATAAAATAACGTATCGCTCCTCCGCGTCAGGATTGCAGCCAGCAGCAGAGAAAGGCACTGGTTCATCCGGTATGGAACCTCTCGCGAAAAGTGCCCAACGCTCCAACGTCACCCGCGCCGAGGTCCAATCCGGGGTCACTCTGTAGCCACGTGCGACCCCCGTCCCATTCGGCCCCAAATATCCCTTGTGCCAAACGCTGGGGTTGCCACTTGTCCTTGAAAAGT
Organism: Mordacia mordax; assembly: GCA_036362905.1. Lineage (NCBI taxonomy): Eukaryota > Metazoa > Chordata > Hyperoartia > Petromyzontiformes > Petromyzontidae > Mordacia > Mordacia mordax. The sequence goes on along the minus strand of JAZEWT010000020.1, from coordinate 5,884,084 downwards.
CTCTACGTTTTCCTGCAACGACTCATTCTGCAAGTCGAGATCGTGGCTGGCCACACGCACGGCCCTCTCTCTCTCCGTCTCATTCCGTTGACGACGTCCCGACCTTTTTTTTTAGTTCCTCCGAAGTGGCAACCCCACTACCAAAGGTGCGTTCGGTCCCACTCACAACTCCGGCACCTCGTCCCCCTGCTCCTCGCAGTCCCGCGAGCACACGTCTTCCACCTCTTATTCCACCTCCTCGTCTTCCTCTTCCTGGCGCTGCCACTACTCACGCCACTCCTATTCCGCGACCACCTTGTCCATCTGCTAGCGCACACCCACTGCCGCTCCTCTTCCACCACCAATACCTCCTCCTCCTCCAACCACCTCTCCCTCCTCCTCCTCCTCCACCTCGTCAGCCCGTTGCTCAGTCGCCGCCCTCGCTGCGCTTGCTGCACCACACGACAAGGCCAGCGGCCACGGTGGTGAGCACCATGGGCACGGAGATGAAGATCGCGAGGACCTGCTCCGGTGGGTCACGCAGCGAGCTCATCTCGGCGGGGCAGCCCGACAGCTCCTTGCGGTGAACCTCCACGAAGAAGTTGTCCACCTCGTGATTGGGCCAGAAGCAATGGAGGTATCCGGCGATATGCTCTGTACACAATGACAGTCTCTCGTAGTGGCTGCCAGGGGAGTGGGGGTGGTGGGGGGTGTGGAGGGAGAGAGAAAGGTGACCTCCGAGCACGGACGAGACGCGATACGGCCAGTGTCACCGTAGCGATTGGCCGGTGGGTCACAGGTGAACGAGCAAAACGGCAGTCGTGCCAATCACTGCACGCGGCCGGCACAAGGGAATTACCCGGACAGCGCCAGGCATAGCGCAGCGTTACCACGCAATCACAATGCGTCCGTCGCTCGCATTGACCGGCACCGTGCCACTGTACATGCATTGGTATTGATTCGCTGCAATAAGCTGCGTATAGCAAATGGAGCCGCGAAACTTCTGCTGGCTTCAGCGGCAGCGGTGGCCGAGAAGCTCCTGGGCTGGTATCAAGGACGGCACAGAGGACACGCGGGGGGGGGGTGGAGTTGGAGAGACGAGACTCAGTGGCGCAGCTGCCGCCTCACATCAAGAAGGACCCGGGTTCGATCACCGGCTCGGGTGCCGCCTTTCTGTGTGGAGTTAGCGTGGTCTCCCTGTGTCCGTGTAGGTGTTCCCCAGGTACTCTGGTTTTCTCCCTCAGTTCAAAGACACGCTGCCTAGGTTAATTGTCCTGACCACATTTCCCTCGGTGCCCTGTAATGGACTGGTGCCTCGCCTTCGGTATAGTTCTGACTTTGCACCCTGTGTCTGCCGGTATAGGCTCCAGTACTTCGCAGCTCTATAAGGGATTAAGTGGGTACCGATAATGAAAATCCATGCGATGAACTGGCGTCACATTATGGGTACAGCCCACCTTTGCACCCTGTCTGCCTGGATAGGCTCCAGCTCCCCGCGACCCTGTACAGGATTAAGCGTGTACAGATATTGACTGACTGTTAATGAAAATGAAATAATGTATCCAAAAGTAAATAGACGGCTCCTTGGAAAGGTAATTTCAGCGCCTACTCCAATAATATTTTCTCTTGGAATGCTCACGAATATATAATTGACCAGGACTCACAAGATTAGCATCTCGTTCAATACAATCGTACGTTTGAGATCTTAGCAGCCGGGATTAAAACGCATAGTGCTATTTTATTTTGCCGTCTCTAGGTTTCGAACTGTGCTAGATCAATAATCTAGATTAATATTTTATTCTGGGTGACGCAGTGGTGCCAGCTGTCGCGCTGTGTGTGCCACAATTGTTTTCGGACAAGCTCGACCCTGTCTTAGTAACGTGGAATTTACGTCGCTGGTCCCGGGGTCCCTTACCACAGGACGACAAGCGTCATGCCACGTACCGATGTCGGTATTCACGGCTCGGTAAATCAGAATTCTTCTCAAGAACTACTCTGTCGGGATATCCGTGTTGAGTGGAGGAGAGAGGAGGATCGCTCGACACGACTCTCCTGACGGAGCAGCTTTTGAGAGCAGCGATTCCGCCGCCACAATCTGGTTTGAACAGGAAAGCACTGGGACCTTTTGGCTTTTCAACAGATTAGCTGCGCGGTTCGTCGACTAATTTTAGCTCTGCTTTATGTTTCCGTTCCGGGAGAAGTCGTTTAGCCATGCGGATCCGGTTTCCTGTTTTTAAAACGCGCCAGCGTGCGCGTCGCACAATTACACAATATTGACGTTTTGGGAGCGATAACAAACCTGTGTTTGAGGTGCGGATAATGTCTGCGTTGCTGCGCTGGTTTGGCAGTGGAGCGGCGCTATCTTTCCATCGGCTGTGTAAAGTGTAGCTGCCTGGCTGTCCCCCCACGCACAACTCTGGATCTTTTCCACCAAATTAACGTTCTCTCTTCTCTACGCTTGCAAAACCTGCATTAGCTTACTGGAACACCGGTGCTGGTTTGACTCATTCAGGCTTGCCTATCTGTTGTGATTGTCGTGGCTTTGCAACAGGTTGGATTGAATGAGGAGCTCACAGAACCTTGAGAAATGTGGGCATCGTCTGATCAACGACTTCCTCAGATAGGCGAGTATGACTGCATACTCAGCCACCAAACTGCCAAGCGGCTTCTTATTGATTGGATGGAGGGGGCGAACACAGTTCAACACAGGGTAGAAACGAGACGGGCCAACGTGGTACTGAGGAATGTTGAATTGATTGGACTTTCCGATGATTCCTACCAATTATAATAAGATAGGTTGCTGTATTAGAAGCTTGTGAAGAACACAGTTGGCTATTTGGAGGCAGTCGTCCTGCAGCAACAATGGAAAGGTGGACGAGCGAAGCTCAGAGCAAGGGGCAGAGCGCCGGGAGGCTAAAACACGGCGGAGTTGGCGAGCAACAGATGCGCTGCTTCTGCCAGTTCACTCCGTTAACCCAAAACACCTGGGTCTGTCCCTGACCTTCCGCCAGGCAGCCTTGCACACTCTCGCGCGACCTCAAAGCGAGAGGTGAAAGTGCGCCGGCGCGGGGCCGGTACGGTGTTCTGGTGAGCAAGCAGCCAAAGCATCAGTCCGAACGGTTGGGGAGGAGGGAGGGAGCGGGGGGGCGCGCGGTTCCTATAGAACCGTACCCGTAAGAAATGTAAGTGACTCTGAACCCTGCGTGCGCCTGCACGTATCCCGGTAGGGGCACCGAGGAGACGTGGCTGGGTGGTGGGATCGCACGCAGCGGATCGCACCTGTGGATCAGGGACCAGTTGCAGCGCTCGGAGACGCTCAGGTTGTGGACGCTGTCGACGAAGTCGGTTAGGCACACAATGTCCATGTAGCTGCGCATTTCCGTTACGTTACAGGACGCAATGAGCCCCAGGGACAATGCTGCAGGACACGGGGAGACACGCGAGGGGACACGAGGGGACACGGGGACATGGGGGGGGGAGAGAGAACACGATGACAGTCGGTTAGTTTTATTCAAGCCGGAAGCAACCGATGAGCTATGTAGCTATTTTAACTGTTGTCCAGCGGGCAGATGTAAACAAGGTACAACATCTCATGGCACGGAATTTAGCCAACAGGACGATTAACATAGGTGGCGAGTTTTTAAGACTGTGGGGGGGGGGGAGGAACCGGACAGAAAGGCGCCCGAGCAAGGAGTCGAACCCAGGACCTCCTTGCTGTGAGGAGACAGGCACCACGGAGGAGACAAGAACACGGGGAGATGCAGACATGCGGCAGAAGGGATGGAGCGATGTGCGTCAGAGACATCGGACAGGTAACACGTGCCACGTAGGACAGGGCAGTGGTCACCTAGAGACAAGAAGACTTCCATTTGTCGTTGTACTACAATCATTCAGAAAATAATCTGCCAGAGCCGACTTGTGCCTGAGTAATCTATATATTCTCTACAGCTCTGTGCAGCGTTTTTCGGCCCTCGGGTGAAAAGCGCTCTATAAATGCAATTATTATTATCATAGAGTTAGACATGCACCAGGTCACCGATCATTTCCTGGCCTCTCATTGGTTGACCGGCTCAGAGCTGATCGCATCATCGCACACCTCGCGGTCAGCGCAGATCTGGCCGAGGCGACCCCACGCGACGAGGCGACCCCACGCGACGAGGCGACCCCACGCGACGAGGCGACCCCACGCGACGTAGAGGCCGGTTTGATTGACAGTGGTTCTTGTTTGCGCAACATTTCTGATCTCTCATCCGACGCAGTTGTTCTTGCACCGATTTATATTTGCTTCACTGTTGTAAGTGTGTGGGGGGGGTGTGGTTTGTCGCTGTTCAGGTGACCCGGTTGACTCTTGCAAATAAAACTCTTATGCAACTCTCTTGAGATCTCTCACGGTTATGCAAAAAAAAAGCCTAGAACCTGAAACTTGACATTGGGACGCAGGGCAGGGAATCATGAGTACTGGGAGACAAGGCATGGAGACGTGGATGGCAATTCGAGACACGAGACACATTTCGAATGTACGACCTCCACCATCAGTGAACCAAGTAATTTGTCTCCCATAACGTTTGGTGATAATGTTGATGGAATGCTGGCAGAAAGCCCTAACAAATTAATTACGCCTTCAATGACATGTGCTCTATAATACAAGGTCATCATAAAAAGAGGCTCGAGTTTAAATTGCCTGTATTTATTGAAATATTCCACTCACAGCACTGGTTTTGATATCGTGAGACCAATGAAGCGTGCCAGATTTGATTCATCAGAAAACATTTTAAATTTGATCCCTATGCGTACAACACTGTTTTGCAGACTGAAAATACCGAACATTTCACATAACCGCAGCTGAGTCTTTCTTCAGTGATGCTCTGCACTGCAGCTGTGCTTTGCACTTCGTTAAATCGTTGGAGCGAATGTGGATTACGTTTATCTACATCGGTAACAAACCCCCAAGTTTCACGCGCTCTGTGACACCAAATTAATTACCTTGAATGATATACTTCCATAGATATAGGCGATCCGAAGTCTCATCTCATTATCAGAAACCACTTAGTCCTGTACAGGGTCGCGGTGAGCTGGAGCCTCTCCCGGCAGACACAGGGTGCAAGGCAGGGATATACCCACGATGGGACGTCAGTCCATCACCGGGCCCTGCTGGCAGTTTAGTCTCATTATCTGAAACCGCTTAATCCTATATAGAGTCACGGTGAAGCCGGAGCCTATCCCGGAAACATAGGGCGTAAGGCAGGAATACACCCGACGACGGGACGCCGGTCCATCGCCGGGCATTGCGGGACAATTTTAGTCTGCGAGCCAATCAACCTATCCAGGAGCATGCTTTTGGACTGTGGGAGGAAACCGGAGTACCCGGCGAAAACCCACGCGGACACGGGGAGAGCATGCAAACTCCACACAGAAAGGCACACGAGTCAAGATTCGAACCCGGGACCTTCTTGCTGTGAGGCGACAGCGCTACCCACTGGGCCACCGTGCCGCCCGCGATTCGAATTAAGGCATCCGTATTTGTTTGATGGGCGTGAGTGAGTGACGATGTTTGACTTCATAATGAAGTGATGGCCATTCAGAACCCCCGGTCCTCTGACCATGTGCTGTGACAGCACTGCACGCCGGAGTCAGGCTCGCTACGCTGCTGGCTTGCGCCGCCTCGCCGAAGTTCCTGCTATCGCTGCCGTTGGACACCCGTCGATCACGAGACATCTCCTAGACGCTTCGGGTTTACTTTTGAGCAGCCGGACTACGCGTTTAGAAACACAATACTGCCAAATACTCTGCTCTCAGGAGCTTGGCGACAGCGCGTGCCACGTGCTGTGTTAGCCCAGGCTTTTCTGGTCTCTCCGTTCTTTTCATCTCCACGTCCGTGTCCTCTGTCTCCTTCTGTTTTGCCAGTACGTGTTCCTATATACTCCGCGGGTCACCACTCTGGGCTCGACCAGATCGCGGCAATCAATTGCCCCGCTGTCTTCTCCGTCAACGCGCAGTCTCATCTCACGTGAGCTTCCGCCAGTTTCAGTCGCTCCATCTCCGAGGCCCTCTCGTCAATACAACGCGCCGTCACCCTCCGCGAGCTGGCAATTTTGAACGCTGTCAATAATAATAATAATTGCGTTTATGCAGCGCTGTTCACCCGAGGGTCACAAAGCGCTGATCAGAACATCAGCGTTGCCATGCAGCTGTTCTCTCAGAGCTGTTCCAAAGAGCGTGCTTATCGCCGTTGCCATACCAACCGAGCGTTCCACCAACGAATATCCCCATGAAGTCATTCCCCAGCGATTCCGCACTTACTTCTGCACCTTGTCGCAGGGTAGTCGAGATAACAATCGATTCTCACCCCTGCAGTGTTTGAACACACGGTCCAGCATTGACAATGTTCGTGCCCCAGTCTTAAATATTGCATGAAATCACATTTTCGCCCGTGCTCGTGAGGGCGAGCGACACAGGATTCGTTTTGCGGCTGGAAATCTCGCAACTGGGCCCAGCGTTCGCTGCATTGAAGCCGAGGGCATCAGATGGCACTGCCAGCCACTGATGCCGCCGCGGCAGCAGTCGTCCTATTGTCAATGTCACTGTCGCGTTCCTTGGTACGTTGTAACGCAGGGCAGCGACTGGGCGGCAGGGTGACACAGCAGTTACATCCGCGCCTCACGCAGACTGAAAGTCCTGCCGGACACGGTTCGACTCCCGTCTAGGGCGTCTTTATGTCTGGGGCTCGCGTGTCCTCCCCCTGTTCCACGTCAGATTTCGTCTGAGTTTTTTGGTTTCCTCCCACATATAAAAAAAAACGTACATGAATAAATTGGCCGATAACATCGCTATTGTTACTGATTTGCTATTGTTGTTGATTTGCCATTGTTGCTGATTTGCTATTGTTGCTGACATGCCCCTTTCTCCACAGCTCTGTGCAGCACTTTGTGACCCTGGGGTGAAAAACGCTATAGACGTTCAATTATTATAACTTTGTATATATATAGGACGCGGTGTCTGGCAAATGTTGGCGCCGGCTGACTGCAAGGCTGCCTTCCTCCTACCTATCTGTGGTTTCCTCGCGCCTCCATATCCATGTGTCATTCGTGACCAGGCGTGGAATTTGCGTGCGTTACCAGCTGTATAATAATTATTATTTATAGTTATGGGCGGCACGGCGGCCCAGTGGGTAATGCTGTCACTCACAGCAAAGAAGGCCCCGGGTTCGAATCTCGGCTCAGGTGCCTTTCTGTGTGGCGTTTGCATGTTCTCTCCCCGTGTCCGTGTGGGTTTTCGCCGGGCACTCCGATTTCCTCCCACCAGTCCAAAAAACACGCTGCTGCATAGGTTAATTGCCTGGCAGACTAAATTGCCCGCAGTGCCCGGTGATGGTCTGGCGTCCCATCGTGGGTGTATCCCTGCCTTGCGCTCTGTGTGCCGGGATAGGCTTCGGCTCACCGCGACTTTATACAGGACTAAGCGGTTTCTGGCAATGAAATGAGATTTATAGTTGTAATCTGGTCATGGCAGTACGAGTCGAGGCACTGGGGTGGCGAGGACAGCAATGGCCCTGCTGCTGTGAGGACAGAATTGGGCAAAGGTAAAAGTCGCTAAGGATGGAGGAGGAACGCTCGACACGGCTATCCCAAAGGAGTGGTTATTGAGAGAGCAGTTCACAAATGGCAGACTAGTCGAACAGCCGTATCTGGAACGCATCGCAAACACCGGTAATTGACGGTGTGATGCAGGAAAACAATGTAACTCGAAATAACTTCTACAGTCCCGCTATGCGGCAGCCAAAAGGCACAGGTAGACGGATGGCTCATTTAAACAGGCCGAGGACTCAATGCGACTTTAAAGGCTCGTTGTCAAACAGACACCCAGCTATAACGAGGACAAATATAACAATGCAGGTCGCAGCAGCAAAGCCGCTCGGAATGAGATGCGTTTCAAAAATAAAGGTCTAACACGAGGAGCGACGATCTTACAGGAGTGATCGAATATAAATCCATAACAAACCGATGCTAAGCACAATCGTGCGTGTCAGGGCCCCCTTCCTGTGTCACAGCACACACCGACGAGGGAGGAACAGGAGATGTTTCGGTGCAACGGGCCTTACCCTAAGCACAGTGGCCCTCTAAGTGACTGTGCCCGGTTCGGTGCAGTTTGGGAGTATGTGCGATATGGAAAGCTCGCTGGTCGGAGGCAAGGGACAGACCCACGTGTTATGCTGTAACTGATATGACCGGCAGAGATGTACCACCTGTGTTCGTCGCTGTGCCAACGCACGATGGTTTAACCGTCCGGCGCTCCGCTCGTTATTGGTGACCTTGTTCCTCTGCGTTGTTGCAGGAGGGTGACTGCTTCTCCAACCTCTAGCTCTCTGGCATATGTGCTATGAGGAAGGGTCGTTGCCTAAAACGTCACCTATGTTTTTAATGCCACAGTGTTACTGACATCTACAATGGAGCAAGTGTTTTATTTAATGTATGTAAAATCAAATTGGGGGTCATCATCATTATCAACACTCACTTCTTATCCGGTACAGAGTCGTGGGGGGGGGG
>JAZEWT010000020.1:5821953-5848546 GCA_036362905.1 Mordacia mordax | reverse complement strand
CCCCCCCCCCATCTCTGCGGCTCCTCGCGCCCGAGCCGTTCTCCTCTCTCTCCAAGATTGGACGCAAGCGCGCGGCGCGTTACAAGCGGCAGATGATGATCGTGGTTAACTCTTGTGTCCGAATCGCTGCGATCGGAGGTGTGCGCCACCAACCACTCCCTGGGGAACTGCCCTTGTCTTCTCACCTCTGTGCTGCCGTCTCGTCGAAGGCTCGTGCACGCTCGGGATCGACCTTCTTCATCGTCTGGTAGCTGGAGAAGGTGCTGAAAAGTCCTAGGATGTCCGGCACGCGCATGGAATCCACTCCCTCAATGCGATCATCCCTGGCGAAGAGATTGTCGTGGGTGGCATTGCCATAATCTCGAAGCGTCACGGACGATCGGTCCCGATCCTCAAGTCCTGAACCCCATTCTGGGATTGTTCGGTCACCAACCGCGAGTCTCACCCAGATCCGGCAGAACGTGTCTGGCAAACAGCAAGTTACGACGCAGATGTCTAGCATAACTTGCTCATTCTATACCCAAGACACATCGCACCCCCTTCCATTGACGTTTCCTTTGGAGACACTGGTGGAACAATCAATCATATCAGAAAAACAACGGGACGATGCTTCTCCTTCATGAATGTAAAACATAAACACAAGTTACCGTCGTGCAGCCCAAACCATAGGCCGCATTGTAAACTGCTGTCGTCAACACTTCTTTAACGCCACACTCTACCGAAGCCCTCTCGTGCCTGGTAAACCTCCCCACGTTGACACTTAGCTCATACGCACGGCACAATTCCTAAGTCAAGAATAGAATAATTAACTACTCAGTTACTTGTCAAAGTCTGAAGTTCACGAGACATACAAAGCCACATTGTACATTGCAAATGGCAACAGATGTCAGATCGAATGGAAAAGCAATCATCTGCTCTTGAGAATGAGAATGACACTTGGTGCACTTGCACAGTTTCCCAACTCCTGCAAGGCTTGCCACCTGCAAGACGGCACCAGGTTATGTTGATGTCACTTGACCCCGCGCGCAAGCCCTGCACGCAAACTCAAAAAAATGCTGCCACCTGCTGCCACCTGCAGTGTAACTATCGAGTATGCGGGCAGTGCAACTGCACCGGTGCCCCACGGGCCGAAGGGCGTCAGGCATAGGGCAGCGGGGTGGGCGTCCCCCAATTGGGCCCGTGCCAGCCGCGCTGTGCCCACCGGCTGGCATGACGCGTGTGATGACGGGAGCGCCATTCACCTCTCCTTGTCGTGGAACGGGATGGCGTCGAAGATGGCGTCGAAGTCTTGTCTGATGTGGTTCAAGCAGTGGCTCTCGTAGGGCTTCAGTTCATCCATCAGCTGCCCAAGAGGTACAGGGGTGATCAGAGTACAGAAAGGATTGCTGTCAGCGTCTCGAATCATTAATGGTCATTCGTTCATTATGAGGACAACCTTTAAGTAACCATGGCTGGCCAAGATGGCGCCCTGCTACCACCGCCCGGCGCCCTGCTACCACCGCCCGGCGCCCTGCTACCACCGCCCGGCGCCCTCATTTCAAATCACAACTCAAAACACATCTGTTTAAAACTGCTTATTCAGTCTGATGCAAATTACTCTGTCTTGTTGAATTGTTTTTATATGAATTGTTTTTTATATTTATATATAATTTTTATTGTTGCTTCTTTTTAATGTGTTTTAATTATGTACGGTGTCCCTGAGTGCCCAGAAAGGCGCCTTAAATAAAATGTATTATTATTATTATTAATCCTGTAGGCGCTATTGGGGTCCCGGAGGCTATCCTGGCATACACAGGGTGCCAGGCATGGCTGTACCCATGATTGGACGCCAGTCCATCACAGGGTATTGGGGGAAATTTAATCAGGGGGCCAATTAACTCAGCACAACGGCAAGGCTTTACATATCCCTTAATGATTACATATTCTGAAACTTTAATAATAATAATTGCACTTCTAAAGCACTCTTCACCCGAGGGTCACAGAGCAACACATAGCTGCTTTAAAATTCAACGTTTGCACGAGTACCATCAATCCTCTTAAGCACCATTGCCCCTTTATCCGCGCATAAATCGACGTCAGAGCAGCCACACGTCAGCAGACGTCATAAGAACGGCGAGACGAGACTGCCGGCAGGGTGAACACTCCGCGAGTAACGAAGCCACAGGGAGGACCCACTTCGCCGTAGAGGCACGTGAGCCGCGGGGTCGCCGCCCCGCACTCGAGCGCGCTGTCCTGGGACGGGCAGAGCAGGGCGAGGCTCCCGCCGGGCTGCAGCACGCGCCGCGCCTCCCGCATGAACGCGTCCAGGGGGAACCAGTGCACCGCCGTGCAGGCGCTGAGCAGGGACACGGAGGAATCGGGGAGAGGCACCTCCTCGGCCCGGCCCTCCCTACCCCACACGTTACACGCGCCCGATGACGTTCAGTGTATGCACGTGAAATGTGTGTTGAGAGATAGACGCGACATTGCTGTAGATGCGTATGCTGGTGTGTAGGAATCATGGTGTGGCGTACGCAAACGAAGATGCAATTTTTTCGACACACAATGAGATGTAGAGATTGTATTTGTTATTCAGACATTGCGTTCACACATGACTGCAGTCCAAAAAAACGTCTTTTAAATGGACTTCAGCTCGCAGAGCCACGTGCGGCCATGGCTCCGTAATTATGCAAGGAGATGTAGGGATATGTTTGTTACATTTATACAGGAGCGCCTTTCACCCAGAGGCCCCACAGCACGGCCGGAGAGGTGGGGAGGGAAGGGTCAACACCTGAAAGCTGGCGCCAACCCACCAGATGCTGCATTCCTCTCTATAATGATGCTATCGGCCAATTATTAATTGACCCACAGCAATTACTAATTGGCCCATAACAATTATTGATGAGCCGATAGCATGCAGAACCGGGGGAGAACATACAATCTAGGCACAGAAAGGCACCCGATGTGGGAATTGAACAGCCTTGGGTAGGGCCTTTCTTTTTCAGACGCGGCGTGGATCTGACCACTGTGCCACCCTGGCCACCCGCGGGGAAGCACGCTGCCGTGCAGCGGAGCAGTCGCGCAGAGCTGACCACTGTGCCACCCTGCCACCCGCGGGGAAGCACGCTGCCGTGCAGCGGAGCCAGTCGCGCAGAACTGACCACTGTGCCACCCTGCCACCCACGCTGCCGTGCAGCGGAGCAGTCGCTCGGAGCTGTGGACTCACATGAAGGAGACGTTCTCGGCGTGTCCCAGGCGCCGGGCCTCTGCGAGCTGCGCCCTGCTCACGTCCAGACCCAGCACGCGGTGGCAGTGGGAACCCAGGGCCCGCGTGGCCTGGCCGCTCCCGCAGCCCACGTCCACGGCCAACCCCGGGCGGCGGCCGCTCTGGGCGGCGCGACATGACGCACAATGGACGAGCGCAGGTAAAGCGCGTGGGACCTCCCGTGGTGCTACCGGGAAGTTGCAACAACTCGCGGTACGTTTCCACAGTTGTGTTGTGCAATGTCCAACGTTGTGACCATCGTCGCGTTCAGTTCCCTTGGAAGCTCCCAGCACGTGCGGCAAAACATCCAGAGGATAATCCAGAAATAACCCATGGGAAGTGGGTTCTGAATTTTGAAGCTTTTTCAAATAGCGATTCCAGCCCCGAGGTAATGCTTTGGGAGGCAAACCTTAGCCATGGGTAATGAATTATAGCCAACTAGTACAGTACCTGCCCGACAGCCAATGTTGTTCCAAGCGTGTAACACGTTCTTCTGGCGTTAGGACAAAAGGCTGAAGGTTATTTAAAGTTTTAACTTTAACGAGGTGTTGCGCAGATTAAATTTGCGCTTGAACGGATTCGAATCAGGTATTCTTAGGGCGAACGAAGGACTTGCTCCATCACATTTTGTATATATGATGTATTTGCTCGTCAAATGGCGCAGTGTAAGGATTGTTTTGTTGGATTAAAAAATAAAGAGCTTGATTTTTTTAGCACACAAAAAAATTGCCTGTCCCAATAAAGCCACATGGCTTTATTGGGACAGGTCAGATCGGGGCCAAAAATTTGGAAGAACATCGAAAAAATATGTTAAGACCCTCCGCCAAAGCCGTTTTTGAGCTCGAGTCGTTCCGCACACACAGCACTTGTTTTTGATATTAAGTAAACTTGTGTATACAGGGGTCACCGCTGGCTCCTGGGAAGTCCCATTGGCACCTTTCTCTGCACGTATTGGATGATAGCGGAGAGCGCGGAGGCCGGGATCTGAGGCCGGAATCTCGCGTAGAGCCGCGCATGCTCCTGCTCCTCGAACAGACAGTCCGGAAGCTCAGACATCATGGGCTTCCCAGCGAGGTCACCACCTGCGTTCGTGGCACCGACCGAGGGAGCTATGGTTTCAGCTCCATGCAACATTCGTGAAATAGAATTTGTGTAAAAAAACCGATCTGCGTTCAGAAACCCGAATCAAAGTCTTATATCAGCAACGCTCGTAAACGTAGTAACATTGTCAGTCTACAATTTCATGCAAGACATCTCGCTCGAATCTCAGTGCGGCACCAAGACGTGCACGAAATAAGGACTGGACGACAAAGTTCAAATAAGGAGTTAGATTTACTTGCCTGTAGTCAAGCCGCCACTTGTTAAACACACAAAACCTTGAGGTCCGCAGCCACATCAACTTGCGGACAGGACGAGTTAACCTTTGCTCTCTCGACTGATGGTGGTGTAGCGAAACATGCCACGCCCATCATGACGTAGAGGGGCTGTACGGAAATTAGTAATCAACATTCAATGATCCCGGGCCACCCAAATACTCCACTACACATTTCCTGCTTTTGATTGTGGAAGTCAGTGCTGCCTGCGAACTCTGGGAAACTGGTTTGTGAAAATATGTCGATAGTTTTCTTTCAATTAAACCATTTTCCAATGTTTTGTATACTGACAATTTAGCATTTAAAAATTATAGTTGATAGTCTTGATTTTTACTTGTTCTGCAACCGTGTATTTTAAAAAAAACCCATTGGTTTTGTTGTTGACTTTCCGTTCGAGTGCCGTTGTTGATGTGCCGTTTTCGTCACAGCTCTGTGAAGTGCTTTGTGACCCTCGGGTGAAAAGTGCATTATAAATACAATTACTAAAAGTTTGCAGACCCTATAGGGTCCAATATAGAATGCAATCCCTTTTTTACTCATTATGCACTACGCATGCATTTCAGGATGAGTAAAAGTGATTAAATATGAAGCTTCGATAGGAACCTGTTAAGAACTATCGAGATGCAATTGCTTTGAATAAACGTGCTTCAATGCATTACTTAAAAACCAAAAACAATAAAGCACATTACATTCGAACCCGAGCACTGCTAAGTTCCATAACCGGAAACAAATACCGGGACAAAATGTTCACACACGCGAAGTGTCCAAGAAAATGTTTATTCCATCGTGAATACAGCCATGTAACCAGATTGGCATACGAGGTGGCTGGTTGCCTGCAATTTTCCAAATGCGGTCCTTGTCTTACAAGTCGGCCTCGGCGACCACAAACAACGGCAAGTCCCATTGTATGAAGCACATTTGTCCCCTCGGTTCCATGGTCAAAAAAATCTTTCCCGGTGAGGCTCACAAAATCCCACAAAACCCAATCGGGTAAAAAAAAAACTCCAGTCCAGGATTCAGGGGTTTCTTCGTGTAGAGTTACAATGCCATCAAGTTTTGAACCGGTGACTTTCCGATCGAGGTCAAACACATTTCACAAAGGCACACACCGCTGTAGCTCAACTCCCATCACGACGACATGCAAAGATGACCGTCAGAATACAAGCACGTTGAGAACGCTCGGGTGGGGTCGTGAACCACGTGGAACCGAGGGCCACTCTTCACACGAATTTGTCGGGAAGCCACCGTACAGCGGACGCAAAGGCCAATAACTCGCACCGTGACGCTCGGACGGCTCGGCCACAAGTTCCGCATGAAATAATTTAACGCCACGCGCATCCACCAGGAACGGGGGTCATTGTCAGCTAAAAATCACCAGTCCATATTCCTACACTTCATTTGTTCACTCCGGTCTGTTCCGAGAGCGATTTGCACGCAGCCATGTCGCTGGCTGGCATCGGCTATTGGACAAGCGTGAAGCCAGTCACCCACCACTCAACCTGCTGGAATGTTTAAGGTTGGGTTGTTGTTTTTTTTAAGGCCGTTCGGTTACCACACATTGCATTTTCATGTATTTTTTTTTCTCATTTGCATATACTTTGACGAACACAAAAAAAATCAAATTCACCAACATTTCAGTTGTCGTGTCAAAGGGGGTTTTGCAGTAAATTTCCTGTGCATCGATTATCCAATCAAACTGGGAACCGTTTGGCGCCTCCGGTGCGAATGTCGAGCCCCCCCTTCAAAGTTCAAAACTACGCTAGAACTTACATGTGCAGCTTCCACCGTTAGCACCATTTCATACAATGCAGCAATTATTATTGACTGTAAAATAATGATAGAAACAATAACAATAAAAAAACAATAACCAAGGGTAAAAATAATAAGTGCCTTCAAAACGAGCATTTACCATCGAGTCCACGCACGTCAGAGCGATATTCTAGCAAGCAGTGCGCCTTTCGGGGAAAAAAAAACAGCACCAAAACAAACTCCGTTCTTTCTGCTCCCAATGCCGTAACATCAGCCACCATGAAAAACAGAGCTTCAACTCAACTTCATATTAACCGTGCATTACCTACGTCACACGCCACCCATCCCCGAGCAAATACGCTACTGCGTGTAGTAGTAAACAGTTTTGGCACAACAGCTGCCAGATTAATTTCTCGTGGCAACAAAAAATAATAAGATTGAGATGACACTTTTTGTTTTTTAAACCGTACGCAAACACGCATTGTCGTTCGCTGCAAACGGGGGGCAGTGGCGTCGCGTACGATTTTAAGTTATTCCGCAAGGTAAGCCAGTGAGCATGGTTAATGTGAACTTGGTGATAGAGACTTGCGATGGCGTTATAAGGGGGAGGATATAGTTTGAGGTTTTCCGGTTTGAGGTGTTTTATAGAGGTTTTCTCGTGTTCCGACTGCAACAGGGAAAGGAAAAAAAAGACCGCACTCATCCCGTGCGGATTGTGAGCTGCCTGGGCAACGTGTGCCCCGTGGAGTTTACAGAATCCCAGTTTTTCAATGAGACTTTTGAGGTACCAGTGAATGAGGTAGCTGCTGCTAAGTCACAGTCTTGGAAGACAGTGCACGCACGTGCACATGCGTACAGAGAACATGAGCCAGCGTCTAGAAAACCCTAACGGGGAAAAAAAAATCACCACTTTAGTGTTTAATCTTCCAATTTGCTGGTTTACATATTCCCTTTCAGCACATTGACCATTACAAAAAATATATACCAACTAGTGGCAATTACAAAAACAGCAATCTTTCAAAAGCAACAACAAAAAACTTGCACGTTTTTCATTGCCTTCTTTTGTTTCAATGTATTTTTTCTAGACGCTGACTGTCGGCAAACATATTTTTGGTTTCAACAAATGACGCGACCAATTACGGCCCACGACTGACGACGAGCCGTGGCCGCGCGGACTGAAGCCGCCGAGTTTGGTCAATACAGTGATGAGGAAGGAGACGGGGGCAGCGCGCACAACTGAAGGCGTGCGAACTGCAGGAGCAGCGTTCGCGAACCCCTGCCCACCCTCCCTCCCGGCGTTTGGCAAGTGTGTGCAGAGGAGCAGACTGTTTCTGAGCGCGTAGTGTTTTTTTTTTTGCCTCTGTGGTTGGAGCAGACGCTTTGGAGTGGCTTTTGCTAGAAAACCCACTATGCACTGAAGATATTTAACCCAGTGGGAGACACTTAAGAGGAGGAAGCACAGTAAACATGCTCAGTGTTCCTAGAAACCAAGTTCAAGCCACATGGCGACTCCTGGCTGAGCCATGCGCTGGCTCCAAGGATTAACTTCAATTCTCTCTTCTGTTGTAAAAGGAATACAATAAAATGAAAACAATTATTACTAACCCCAAAGAAGGGAAATTCATTTTTTTGCGAAACGCAAGGAGCTGAGTTAGCGGTTTAGGAACAGGGAGATCTCATTAACATTGGTAAGACAGGAATATGAAAAGGCACTATCATCCACCCAAGTATGAACACAGAAAACAGGTGGTTGGTTGTGTGAGCGAGAATCGTACATTTGGCTGGTGAGACTGCCTTCGCAGTCCACCCAACCATCCCTGCGGTTCTGATCACTTCCCCCCCCACCCCCGTTTCAACTCAACCCCACATCCCCAACCCGACCTGCTGAAGCCCAGTATTAATCCTCCTCCTGCTGCTCCTGCTGCTTGCCTTGCCGAGGTGGATTGGGCCTCTGTTTCAGCCGAGCCACAATCTCACGAATCTTCCTCTGGGCCATCTAAAGCACATTCCAATGGCAAAATCACATAATCATACAATTCGTATTATAAACGGCTCTAAAACGAGATCATTCTTAAAGGGTACCACTTTCTTACTTGCATGTGAATGGTATTTATTTATGGTTATGGCCTCCGTATTAAGGCTCACCACACAAATTTGATTTTTACGCATACTATCACATTGCACCTGTTAGACTAGATCACCAAAAATATCTTGCAATCTTACTCTATCCTAGACATAGCTAATAATGCATACTGCACTAACCACTCAGTTTACCAGATGTCCCCCCTATGCCAGACGTCATAAATGCTCATGAAAAGCACTTCCTCAACAATAGTTAATTGCATACTCTTGCAGGTGATCACAGCTCGACGCGTGATGACCTCTAATCACGGACATTGTTTCGAGATAGCCGTGTCGAGTGTTCCTCCTCCCTTCTCTCGAGACGTCTTGCTCTCCCACGTTGGAAGCATCGTGGCAGGCGAAACGTCGCGAAGGAGAGACGAGCGCTCAACGCTGCTATCCCGAAAGAGTTCTTGGCACGCAATCTCATCTCATCTCATTATCTGAAACCGCTTAATCCTATATAGGGTCACGGTGAGCCGGAGCCTATCCCGGAAACACAGGGCGTAAGGCGGGAATACCCCCGACGACGGGACGCCGGTCCATCGCCGGGCATTGCGGGACAATTTTAGTCTGCGAGCCAATCAACCTATCCAGGAGCATGCTTTTGGACTGTGGGAGGAAACCGGAGTACCCGGCGAAAACCCACGCGGACACGGGGAGAGGATGCAAACTCCACACAGAAAGGCACCCGAGACGAGAGATTCGAACCCGGGACCTTTTTGCTGTGAGGCGTCAGCGCTAACCACTGGGCCACCGCGCCGCCCATGCAATCATCAACCAAAAAGTACTTGCCTCAACAGCTGTATGGGGCAAGCGTACCTGGCTGGCAAAGAAGTGCCCGACAATCTTAACGAAGATGTAGTCGTCTTCGTCTGGGGTCTGGTCTCGCGGCACCAATACCTCGGCACACGTCAGGTTCTGCAGCTCCGTCACCTGTGCCGTCACCGAGGGACAGGCGGCAAACACAGTGTTATCGCGGGGCACAAGGGAATGGACAAAACACTAAACATACAGAAAATTAAAATGGACAAGGAAATGTATAATGGAACAAGGTATTTTAGGTATCCATGCATTTAGGGTACCGGAAATACATCCAACCAAGGTTTTTAGGTATTATTTCAGCTTTACTTCCCACATATTATGCTTCTGAACTTCAGTGAGCCAGAAAGATTCCCAAGAAAGACATCAAGAAATAATCCAAAGTCAAACGTAGTCATGTCAGAAGAAAATGTAATTCACAAGAGACATCAGAAGAACGTCTTACACGCTTGAAACAAGATTACACCAGTCAGACTAATGAGAAGACAGCAGAACGTGGCCTATGGAGAAATTAAAACTTTAACCACATATAGCACCTCAATGACACTAAGAGCCGACCACCATAACCACACCGACATTACCGGATGTTCCCCGTCCCAAACCACCACTCGCTCCAACCCCCAACTCACCGTGCGCCCTCCCCGGCCAATCACTCGTCCAGCTGCCGCCGTTGGCACCTTGATGCGCACCTCCAGCCTCACCTCCTCTCGCGGGGGCACAAAATTCTCCTCCTTCAGTTTCCGGAAGATCCTACCCTGAGCCTACAATGCAGAAAGAGCACTCTTATTAACAATAGTCGTTCGGTCAATCAGCTCGTGTCCAGGAGAAAGGTTGGCTGTGTGTAACGACGAAATCACTTCTTGGGTCAGGTCACACAAAAAAATAGTGCCGTTTAAACCCTCCACCACCTGACATGGCCATTAAGTAAGGCTTGTCCTACGTGCCAACTCCTTCACTATCTCAGCACACCAGTGTGTGGGAGAGTGAACCCACAGTATTTATGAGATACACAGATGTACTGCATCACAGGTGTTCATCAACAGTGGCGTACCTTTTTGTGACAGGTTTATTGGGGTGGTCTGTCGTTATTTCCAGCGTGGACTCGAAACAGCTAAATGCCTCCTAGTGTCACAGCATGTGGGTTCCCAAAAAGAAGAGGGGGCTTCACATTCAGGTTCATGTTCTGTACTTGTCGATGTGCATAAGCCCCCTCAGACTGATCCATAACTTTAACAGTGACATGTTTATAAAACGATGTCTTAGAAGGGTCCGTCAAAAGTTTCAAAAGCAACAATGTTGCAAAAGATGGGAATCACACGTGATTATTGCCAAAATTAAACGTAAATACTGCGATACGATTGGCTCGAACCCACCTTGAACTGAGCCTCGGGATGGCCCGTGATGATGACAATCCTCTCCTTGCTGTCTGGGGTTTCAGCCGGGGCAATCTGAGGAACACAACACAGTTCCATGAAATCCCAAAACACAATTGCGGAATTACGATCGATGCCGCATCTGGGTATCAACCAATTTTCACTGTCCGGGTCAGCAACTCTCGTCAAGAACCCGATTCTTCCGTCACATTTCAACTCTCAATTGGATGTTTTTTTTTATAATCTTAGCACAGGGTTATTAAATCCACATGCTTTATTGTACAAGTTTAATTAATCAGATGATTCTTAATAGCACAATTGTATGCATGGAACCAAGAGAATAAGAATAAAATGTAAATGAAAAAGTCGACAAATGTTTACATGCTTATTAACAAGCACCACTTTGGCTACATCCCACACAGGGCATTTAAACAGAAGCTATCGCCCTTCTTTATAACCCAACAAAGGCAGGCTGCAGTATCCTAGGATAAGATTTTTCAGCTGGTGACCCAGATAGAAATATGTCTGGACAGAACAGAAGTGCATATACCAAGATGAAAGAGAAATAAAGCTGGATTTGAGAGTTGTAGATAAACCAATACGAGATGAAACCAAGACAGCACAACCTGTCAACAAGATGCATATTGGTCACACGTACGGTCGTGACAATGCCACATCACAATGTCTGTAAAATGTGACCTCTGGAGTGGCCCTGCCTGCACACGATGACCATCACACGGCCCCCTGAGAAAACCTCGGCGAGCCAAGCTGTGCTGCGAGTGCACGCCACCAGTGACCGCACCTTAATGTTGGCGCCGGCAAAGCGCGCCAGCTGTTGGATGTGCTGACCTTGCCGCCCAATCATGGTGCCCACCGCTTGCGTTGGGATGAGCAGAAACACCGTCTCCTGCTCCCCCTGCATGCACCGATACACACGCAATATAGAAATCTGCACACGTGCACACCCACTTACATTTCACATTCCGGTCTTTTCAAATAGCCTGGTTTGATATGAGGTTTCCAGACAGTACGCGAATCATTAATGAGATTGTTTTAATCATTTTTAGTCTAATAATTTTTAGATATTTTTTATGTCAATGTTTGTTAGTGATGATAATTACGTGATCTCCACTTGCATGGGTGAAAAAGCAGACCATGACCTTGCCCAATCCTGTCCAGATGGCTCAAAAACACATTCGCTATATATCCTTGTCTGTTTACATTAGTAAAATCATCCTATTTCTGGTAAATGTTTTGTAACTTTAACCGTATTATCTTTAAAATAGCGTATACAAGCCAACTTGGTGCAGGGAACGTATTAACATTAGTTTGTGTTTATGCCATATTTCAGACTTCGTATGAGTATTTTGTACCAATCCCCATTTGCTTCATTGCCGTAATTTATTTTAGCTTTTACTCTTGGAATTAGTGTGATATAACGGGCTTGCTGCATGTGCCCAGATCGCAACTCCATTCAATGGGTGACTGAGCCTTCTCGCGCACTGCTTCCAGACTCTGAAACGCCCTTCCATTGGAAATTTGACAAGCTGAGTTCCTAGGCATCTTCAAAGCTCGTCTCAAGACTCACTTATTCCATAAGGCTTTCAAGCCCTCTGGCGAGAACTGTTCATGCGGCTCAAAGTTGTTGTGCCAAGATGATGGCTCTGCCGACCAGCGCCTGCTCGGGAACATTTATTCCTTCCTTGTTAAATTACATTTTTTTTTAATACTGCTTATTATATGTCCTATAATTTATTGCTACTATTTAATTTTCAGTTGAAACGTCCTGATGTTGTTGTTGGCATGCTGTTCTCGCCACAGCTCGGATTTGTAAGTTACTGTTACTGATTTGTCGTTCTGATGTAGTCGTTGTTGTGCCGTTCTCTCTGCAGCAATGTGCAGCGCTTTGTGACCCTCGGGTGAAACTCGCTCTAGAAGTGCAAATATTAAGGACTCTTGCAAATGAGATTCATCCTAGTTTCTCAAGTTCTCACTTACTTAACCAGAATCAACATGTCTGTCTATAAATAGTAACCATCACTTTTCATTATCGTGGAGCAACGATGAGAATATCTTTTGGTCATAATACAAAAAATGTTCAGCCATTTGACAACTGATGATTGGAAAAAAAGGCTGTCCCATGCCATGCAAATCATACACGTTCTCTGACCATACTTCAGCGTGCTGGTAAATACAGGTGGGTCATATTAGTATGCACCATCAAGAAATTCTCAAGAGGATCCGGCATTACAATGTCTGGCCAATTAAAGTGGGTTTTCAACATCAGAATCATCATCAGTTGCCAGAAATGGTCCAAGCATCATGGTGACTAACACTCAAATGTCTGGACAAATGGCTTCACAAGCTTGCTGTACTGCCACTTAAGTCTCCCAACACCTAACAGCCCGTCTGGTTTGGAAGTTTCACAAATTAACACAGTACACCAATTCTCGTCCCCAAAGCTCCATAAGTCTGATTGCACAATTGTAAAATGCACCATGGGCAAGTGGGTATTCAGGCCAACGTGGCACACAATCTACCAGCATTGTTGCCAACTACATTCCACCAGGTACTCTAATGGTTCAGGTGAAATAAAAACACAGGAGGTACCTGCCATGGAGCACTCACGCGCGCGGCTCCGAAACCAAAAATCGACTCGTTGGAAGCCGCGTGGCAGTGTACACACGAACGCGCGCAAGCCCACCCATGCGTATTATTTAATACCCAGGGCGCACGCAACACGCGCAGAGTTTTCACGGCACGCCGCTCTCAAAGCATGCCAGGCAGCTGCAGCCGGAGACCGACCACAGCTGTCGCTAGGTTTTTTTTGTCATGCCCGCATTGCCTGCAGCTGTTGGTGCTTTCTAGTTTAAATGGCGATGCGTGACTCTACCCAAGAGCGAGCGGGAAACAGCGCGGGCGATTTCTTTATTTCGGATGCACGGCTTTCATGGTGCCACGAACGCAGTCATTCGCCGTGTACACGTGCACGCAGGCGTTCCGACACCGAACGCAAAGAAGAACATCACCCATTGTGGTGGTAACATAACTAGTTGCCAAGTAGGCTGTCACCTGTACAACTCTATTTTGTGTCATCCCAATCACGAGCTATAATTTGATTGAAAATAATCCATTACATTGTTCCAATCGCGCAGCCTTCTCCTTTCACATGCCATCGAAAATCTATCCACTGTTGACATCCTTTGCCGGTGTCCAATATATAATTTGGATTAATTTTAACCTGCATGCTTTCAGACATGTATTGCGAGATTTAGAATACATTTTAAAAACGAATTCTTAACTGTTCCCAATATGCCTGTCAGTCCCTTAGACTAAAATGAATACATAGTTAAATCACGTTACACGAACAAATGTTAACTTGTTGAAATTTCCTTTCACCACACTGTATTCAACTAAAAGGATAGGAAACCACATTCCTGTCAGATTGTATGGGATGTGGAATAGCAGTCGCACACTGGGTAGTGAACTGCATTGCGGACTTCCGACCACAATTACAATGCCTGGCAACTGAGATCTGGTCCTTGGCTCTCAGTCCTTAAGTAACATGCAGTGACCGACGTGGTGAAGTATGATGATATGGTCAACAGCTTCATGGCCGACACAATGAGAATAAGAGGCCTTTTATCCAGCAGCGGATTGACAAAGGTCTGGAAGTCATTACTGCAAGGTTTGCACGCGTGTGCGCGTGCGTGCCTGTGATGCATGTGCTTGTAACGGAGCAGCAGACTACGTGAAAGGTTTTGCGCTACAGTTAGCAGACGCTTACCCTGGGGGCATTGGGCATGCTGCCACTAGGCGGAAACAGCCCCACCATGCCCAGGTTCATACCCGGAATGAAGTTTGCCTCCATCTGTGACAAAATTACAATGTAACAATTAATTATATATTCACACACACAGGAATACATATCTGTAATGCAATACAAAACCGAACAGATGGCTGCAGTACAAGAAGCTCTATTTAATATTTGTCTTGCGAATGCCGTGAAACTCCTCCCATCCGTATACCTATTATCCAACCCTTATTATCCATGCCCTATGAAAATCAATGTGTACAAATCCAAGTATCCACGTGAAGATCCTCACTACTGTTAGACCCTTTGTGATGTTATAAGAACTAAAGGCTATTTCAGTCTATAATGCAACTCCTCATGCCTTGCCACATGGATAAATGCAATAGAGACAACTGAAATAACTGGATGTGCTCCTAATGGCCCTAAGAGTGTCAATGTCAATGAATAACCAATTAAAATACATAAAACGTTTACTTTAAGCCCCAACTTTACTGTTATGGTGCTATCGGCACCATGGTATGCGATGAAAGATCCATTTAGAACTCCTGCACAACAATTCAACACCCTGTGTTAGAGAATGGTTTCACAGCAGAAATAGAACTGCTTGAGCCCCCTTCAAATGAGAGGCAACACTTTCCCACCAACCCTGCCATAGTGATGCTTATCACACGACAGTCAAAACCAATATTTTTAAATCCGAGCTGAAATTTAGCTCAATTAACGAGAGAACTACATTTGATACCATGGGTTCTTCTAGTTATTCGTAAGGAGGATGATATCATGAGTTCATTATACATTAGAGTCCAGTTTAATCAGTCAGTTGCCTGGATTTGACCCTGGGTATTTCAGATGCCAACAAAGCAATCTGACTTCAGAGCCACCCCACCACCTCAACTGACTTACGAATCTGAAGCGGATCGTTCACGACTGAACTGCGAGTGCAGTGTTGCAATCTGCGAACATATTACACCTCGGCACAAGTCCCGCACACCTACGCTCGGTGCGCAAGCACAGCCACGCACACTCGCACACAAGCGTACGAGGAGGAACAAGTTCCTGTACCTCATTACTCACTTGAGCCGACTCGGCGTCCCGGTCGCACATCTCCCACACCTGCTTCACGATTTCCGCCTCGGCCTTCATACACTGCTCTGTGCTGCCGTCCAGCGAGATGGTCCGCTCCGGGTTGTACATGGAGAGGTCTTGAAGGCTGCGAGTGGGGAAGCGATGTCGTGCATTTGTGACGAGCGACCGAGGCATCGTCGTGTTGGTGGGAAGCAAGAGGTCGTGCACTTCGACAAGCGGTGGCGAGACCGATTCGTATGAATCTACGTGGACGCAAAACTGGAGGGTTTAAAATAGAAGTAGAACAGGTTTTTACCATTTCTGGCAATTATGCAGGTGTTAAGATCTTAAAACACCAAAATAGACATTTCACAATGTGTCTAGTTTGCAAAAGCCACACATATTTGTGGCAAAGCTTCCTGTTTGCATATTTTGCCACAAGAATGTGTGGCTTTTGCAAACTAGACACATTGTGAAATGTCTATTTTGGTGTTTTAAGATCTTAACACCTGTATAAATGCCAGAAATGGTAAAAACCTGTTCTACTTATTACATATGTACACTGGCAAAAAGTACCCATAGTTTAAAATAGAAGTTTGGTTTGGCTCAACCACAAACTAAACTCCAAAGCGTTACTAAAACTGGACCAGCAGGCAAACTGTAATCCCATTAATCAACAACACGTGAAAGTATGACTACTTGGTGAACCAGTTCCTGTACCTCGTTACTCACTTGAGCCAACTCAGCATCCCAGTCTGACATTTCAAGACTGAATTCAACCACACGCAAAAATGCGGTTGACAACTCTGCCCTAAAAGCAAACTGGCTTTGGGAAAAAAGACGAAATTGAGATAGCCAAATTGTCTTCACTTCACAAAACCGTTCACAATTCTCAAAAAAGGAATAGAAATGATACAAAGTTTAGAAATGTCTAAAACTATAGAAAGTTAGAGGGATAAACGATTTTAATTATTTTTGTTGATCTAGGGCAGCAGTTCTCAAACTTTTTCACTTTAAGGACCACTTGAGCCATTTGCGTATCTCTACACAGACCACTATGTGGCACTCGCGAACCACAAAAGGATCATGACCCCCCAGACCGAGGGCAAAGATTGAAACTGGCAGGTCGAGGGCAAAGGTCAGTTTTTAAAGAGCTTGTTATCAAAACAACAGAGCACACAAGTTCCTTTATGGTCAGAATAAGATACATCTCTGCAGACAGAGCGAGCCAGATACAATTATTTTTTAATGCTGCTTCTATCCACCAAATCTCGGTATCAAATTCTGCGCACACGTAAGCATCACGCAGCTGCCAATCCAGCGCTCACGTTCGTAACCTCACCGAGAGATGGTGATTTTCGTTCCCGATTCCTGCTCGATCCGTTTCAGGTTGCGGCCCTCCCGGCCAATGATGCGACCCACAAAGTCATTGTGAACCAAAAGCTTGAGAGGGATCTCTCCGGAACTGCGACACAGACACAGAAGAAGCATTTATGCATGACAAATCATTGTTAAAACTTCTCTTATCTGATGTGTGATCACTAGAGATGGATGTGGGTTGGGATTCATCTATGCCATACAGTAGAGATGAATATTAATGACATCTATTGAGGCCATTTTACAGATCTAAGTATGAGAACAGCTGCTCTTTCAGGATAGGCATCTGAAGGAGCGCAGAGAAATGCTCCACACTGCTATTCCAAAAGAGCAGCAATTAAGTGCAATCTCATGAAGAACATGTATTTAACAGTGAATCGTACAATAATTCCAAGGCTGTGGGTTTGCTCTCCCACACACCGGTGTGCTGCTGAGATAGTGATGGGATTGGCACGTTCTGTTCACGTGACATACCTTAATAATTAGCCGTGTCGGGTGGTGGAGGGTTAAACGACACTTTTTTTTTTTTTAACGTGACCCAACCCAAAAAATAAATTTCACCGATGAATCGTACAAGTTGGTGCTCTTGGCTTCGTCGCGAACAATGTCCAGGATAAGGCGGCACGCGTCGATGGAGCCCTCCTCGCTCGAATGGATGGTGACTACCTTCTCCGCCGAGCCACTCCACTCCTTGCGCTGTACGTCGATTCTGTCGCACGCCGACACGCACGCCGCCCCGTCCCCCCAGCGACGTCGTGAGCTACTGTGTGCTAACAAATGCCGCTGTCACCGCGTTACGCGTCAGCCGGCGATTTGAGACGTCACTCACAAGGGCATGACAGAGAAGAGACTGGTTATGGTTAGAGAATATCTGGGTATACAAACCATGCCAAGTATAAATTACTTTACAACAGTAAACGATTGATTCTACATCCATTGAGCTAGGATGCAGTGGCACTTGTAATCCACTGCTGTTGGGAGATGGGCTGCTGAATCGCAGATTGTGAAATCCACCTCAGCCTGCTGGATTGCAGGATGGCCAGATGGCAGTGCAGTAAGTTGATTTGTGAACACGTCATTCATTGTAACACTTTCGGGTATTAGCCCCTTTGTGATGCATGGGTTTTTCTCCCACATACAGACGATCCTTGATACAGGTATGACAACACTCCACAAAACAGCAGCCTCCAGAAACAGCAGCTCTCAAGAGGAATTCTCACTAACGTAATTGTGTTTTCATTCAGAACCGTCAAAACTATTTCACCAGCTGAGAGACCACAGAATTAAGTTTCACACACAAGAGACTTAACCGACACTAATTCATGTGCCCAGTGAAGCACCTTCAAGTCCATAAATTAGCAATACAGAGCACTTGGATTACAAACTGCAGTGAATATGCAAAGAGCCGCAGGCAGGGCAAGCAACTCGAGGTGAAGGTACAAACTTTGAGCGAGTTTCCTGCGTGATTTTCTTGATGGTGGCACCTTCCTTCCCGAAGACGGCTCCCAGAAACTGGGCAGGAACTAGAATGCGCACGGGAATATCAGGTCTGTAGACCACACACGCGCGCACAATAGATGCTCTGTTAAAGGCATCTTTCACGTTAAAAAGCACGTACAGAAGAGAAAACAAATGCTCATATGCAAGGACGACTTTGAAAGCAATTTTTTTTACTTACATCTGCAGTGTTGCCAAATCCATTGATTCACCACTTACACATCTATACTGCTTTGCTTTACCAACTCACACCGACCAGTAGAAAGTATCGACAAGTAACCTCCAAGATCCAGAGGAAAAGGGGAGACCATCATGCCGCAGTAGACTGATAGAAGCGTTGGCTCCATTTGTATATTATTACAGTTAAGAAATAATGCCACCTCATTCCTGCTAAGCGGTTAATGTTAGTCTACATTAACTATTTGTAGTTTTATACATGAAAGGGGGTCAGAATCATTAAAAGTCACTCGTACAATGACATCGCAAGTAAAAGTTCTTCCAAGTGTAACAAATTCCTGTCAATAGATAACCCACATCACAAAACACAAACACTTAATTTTGTTCTGGCTTTTGTCAGCATTGATGACAAGCAACACAGTATAAAAATACTATGATCCAGAATATCTTCAAACATGTGTTCTCAAACTAAAATCATCTTTCGTAGCATGCACCACTCTTTCCAAGGGATATTGAGGTGTTTTCCAAGTGTACCATAAGAGGCCTATTGAGGCGACTTACAAATTAGTTACGACACCTGCAGCCATACTGAATGAAGTCATCTTCCACAGCCTTTTGTGAAAGGGTTCCAAATAGAAAATGTCTTGATACAATGAATTCATGCCAGAATGGAATTAATCACAATTATAACTACAATACTAAAATGAATAACAATCAGCATGTAATGGAGCTGTCAACGAACAATGTTGAAATGATATTTGTTATCAAGCCGAGATCTGCTCAACACAAAAGAAATGTAGATGGCAAATGCCGGCAAAAAAATTAAATCCAGGTTTGAACTTCGTATCACAGCAAAAGCCACATCACCATGTCATCGTTCTAATCAAAAACATTCTGCTCAATTTGGAAGGATTGTGAAGCGCACAGCGGCAATGACCGTCTTTACCCTAGCCTGGGCGCATCCTGCCTGGGGAAGAAGCCCCCCCTCTTGGGGTTCCGCAGCACGCGGCCGTCGCCCGCCTCGCGAGGGCTCCGGTTCGGCACGTCATCGTCCGGAATGTACGACGCCTTCAGCTGCCGGCTGTTCACCTCCTTGTTATTCAGCATGTCAAGGGCGCTGCAGAGAGCGCGCACACGAAGACAAGAACGCCACCGGCCCCGCCAGCAGAGTTTCGGACTGTTATGGCACGTGCTGAGAGACGAGAGAACCCATCAAGGAGAGGAAAACGCAGAAAGAGGCGCTGTGTACCCAGCACCACATCCGGCCACCTTTGTCTTCTTGTGTTGGTATTTACGGAATGCAGCAGATCACTCAGAGCCAAAGGGAGGCCGAGAAAATGTTCACGCCAGAAGATGTTCGATGGATCAAATGTAGGTATGGAGTAGAATCTATGTAGTGCCTGAGCTACCTCCAAAGGCTAATGTCAGGTGATTGATAACAAAGCTGGCCACTGCACCTCAGTTACATGCAATGGGGGGGGGGAGGTATAGATAGGCTGAGAGAAGTGCAGTAAAATTCACTGTTGTAATGTGCGATGTTCCAACATCTGTGCCCTAGGCTTTCACAAACCCGTACCAACCATCATGGTAAAGTATGTCAGGTATATATCACTGAAAATGCCATAAGACTGCTGATGCTAGGGTGGCACGGTGGTGCAGTGAGTAGCATTGTCGCCTCACAGCAAGAAGGGCCTGGGTTCAGTTCCTGTCTTGAGTCCTGTAAGTGTGGAGTTTGCTTGTTCTCTCCCCGTGTTCACGTGGGTTTTTGGTGGGTACTCTGTTTTCCTCCCAACATTCCAACACGCTGCTGCCTAAGTTAATTGTGCTGCTCAGTAAATTGGCCCAAAGCGCTGTGCGATGTACGGTCGTCACATCCTGGGTACAGTACTGCCTTGTGCCCTGTATCGGCCAGGATAGGCTCCAGCCCCCTGCGACCCTGTACAGGATTAAGCAGGTACTGATACTGAACGACTAATGTTCCCTTAACGAGCCATATCACGACAGTAATGAGGGAACCCATTGGAAATTATTTAAATAACAACTCTGAATTGAAGAGTTAACTTTTTCTTAGCACAACTATTTGCAACTGATATCAATGCAAAATTCTCTATCCTACCCCTCATTAACAATGAAAAACTGAGGATTGGGGCTTGCAATTTTAATTAAAAATATATCTTGCTTCCTATATTTGTACTAACTTTCCGTTGAAATGATTCTCATTTGTACAATCTTCTAAGCTTGCTAACTATATTGGGCAAAGTTGGACTAATGAGTGTAATAGCTAGCAGTTGTACATATTCAAATGCACAATTCAACGCTAGTTTACAAATCAGTGGTTTTCACAATCGACACTTAAATGAATCCATTACCTTGACAACAAAAACCTCAACGAGTGTAATGGCTTACATCTCCGCTTGTTCCTTGGTTGAAAAGGTAACGTTCGCCACCGTGGATGATCCTTCAGAATTCACTGCAAGAAGACAAATTGTGGCCAGATATTTTGTTAAAATCTAAATATTACAGTGATGAATAGGAATTTGAGTAACAGCATTTACATAGGCATGAAACTAGCTTAGCATAATTAAAGTATTTTTAAACAAAACTTGCGAAAGCAGAAACGGCTGCTTCCCAAGCGAACTAAAAAACAATTGTAATTAAGGGGTGTCTCGGATTCACTTTTAAACCCTGAAATCTCATTGTCCATAAAGCAAGCCGTTGAAACTGAAATGGATAAAAAATATTAAATCTGTGCACGAACAAAATATCAAACGTAATTTGTAAAGTGTTCCTATGAATCCAGCCTGAGTGCCAAAAGTATTCAAAGTGCCTAAGTGTGTCTCCCATTTGATTATCGACTTATATACACATCATGGTTTAATGAAACACCCTTCTCAGAAAATGATTACAAGCAAAGCAAGAACATAAGACAGCGAAAATACAAACCAGACAGCATGAACAAGACACGTTGTTAAACGGAATTGCAAGTGAGTTGGAATGCCATTGAAACGACAGAAAAGGTGGATTACACGTGGATGGATTTTGTTAAACTGCGAGCCAGTGTTTTGCGTTAGTTTTAAGTAAAGGCAGCGGTGGTGCAGACTCACCGCGATTGCAGCTCTCTACGTTGCCACACTCAGCTAAAATGTTCATCAGCTCCTGCATGACAAACCAGAAGACAGAATCCCCACACAGTCTTTAAAAGACAGTTGGGGCACAAACTATAAGGCGACATCTCTCGACCCTAGCACAATACATGACGTGGGAGTTTACAGCACCATCCATGCATGGCCACCTTCAGTCTTGCCAGTAATCATGACATTCATGTAAGGTTGAATAGACTTACTAGAGCTTCAGGACCGCTTCAAATATTCACCATTGCTGTTCGTCACGACTGAGAATTGAACTCGTGATGTCACTTTTATATCATAGTGCATTAACTACGACTCCCCACCACCCCACCCCCACAACATAGCACAACCACCATTTGCCATGAAGCGACGGTATCATCACCAACGTAGTCTGCGGTGGCGCTAGGGTGCACAGAGGAACGTCGTCTGCACGGTCGGCAGAGCCACGCGGCTCTCGCCTTGGAACGCGGCCAAGTTAAAAAGCTTGTGTGGCAAGTTTTGGCGGAAGCCCCCTCCACCACCACCACCACGCACGCGCCTTCGACATCGCTTACCTCCCACTGCAGGCTGGATGGAATGTCACGCACTTGTATTTTGCGATATCTAATGGGAAAACACGCACAGATGTCCGATGTTAGGTAAGGGTGACACACACACGAGTGCGTTTATCTCTAGAATACAAACGATTCTGAAAAATGTAAAGTTGGCTGAGACACCTGAACAATGCTAAACAGCATGTAATGCTCAGCAGTATTATAAACGGTTTCAAAGTTTATAATGCTGCTCTGCGCATTTAATGTATGAACTTTGGTAAAGCGAACCAAATGAAAATTATTTCTTCCAAACGCACGGTAACCACCAAACTCCTGCTCAACGATAAACTAACAATGCATTAAAGAAAAAAAATTATCTTCAATTTACTATGTTATAGACTGTCGTTTGTGAAATGCAACTCCGTAAGCATAAGCAGACACCAGTTACCTTTGCCACCTTGGCACGGAATGCTCGATTTCAATAGCTGTCCCCTGAATCTCTGCCTTTCCTGGAAAACAGCAAAAGGAATTACCTTAAATTATTAATTTTACAACCACCAGGAAATTCGATATTAAACTGCAACAGGATATGCAGCAATTAAAATACACGTGCCATTTATTTCCAATTTTCTAACCACAGCAATTGGGATTTAGTTTCACAACACGCAACAGTACTCAGTATTGCGAGTGCAAATATCTTCCTTTAACACTTTCCTTCCACCCATTGCTTGCTGGAGCAATGAGCACACAACGCAAGGATGCTACGATGGGGGCAAGCAACACGGCACGGGAGGGGGGAGTCATTTTTCAAAAGCCCGTCAATTTTTGTTTGATCATAGGCCAACGTGGCATGTGTTTACTCAATTGCTAGAGGGGTGGGCGAGCAGGGGGGGGTGATGGGAAAAAAAACCCCAAAACGCGCTTACCACCGTTTACCACTGTCATGAACTTTCTTCAATAATGCGTGGTATTGATTTTGCAAAAGTGTGCACGCGTTACGTGACAAACACCCCAGGGAATTAGTCGGCTGCAAAGCCCATGCGAAACAACACACAAAAAAGGGGGTTTAAAAAAACCCATCATGTGGCCATGTTTTATAGAAAGAAAAAAAAAGTTACAGTGCAGCAAACCGCTCCCCCCCCCCACACACACAAATGCCACGTTCATCCGTTTCTCGGCCGGCTCCGGACTTTGTACACACAAGCCTTGTGAGAACGGAAAAATGTCATGGGCGTGCTTCCACACGCTCACAAGCAGCTGCGCGGATATTGTACGCGAAGTGTATACTTTGCGGTGTGCCCCTCGACTCCACAACTAATTTTAAAAATCCCTCGATTCAAATACCAACACAGCGGCTCCATAATAAGATCCAGCTCTGTTTCTTACTTTTCTCAACAGCGATGGGAATGTAAAGATTTTTAAGAACAGGACCACAACGCATGTACAAGTGTTCAATATTAATGGGGTTGAAATGTCAGTTTCTGCAAATGCATGGATTATGGAGTGAATTATGTAAGCTTTGCCATGCATGTGTACTTATCGAGTGATACTCTTTGTTTGGCGAAAACATGTTTAGGTTGGTCCCTGCATGGATGTTTGTCCACTTCCGTGAGTGGTGGGCATTGTAGAGGACATCGGACCACCTGGAAAACCTACATATGCAACGAGATAACCCTGGAAGCTCCGTGCAGATAGGTTTCATGAAATTTATTCCGTAGTAATTTCCTGGCCATCTTGCAGCCCAAGTATGTAACAATAGCTAGTCCCAGGCAGTTTAATGCATTCCCTAACGAGGCTCCACGCTTAGCCAATTCCGACATTACAAAACAGGCCGCGCATTCAAGACCATGTGGTCATAAACACAAACGTGCTCGATATATGAAACGGTACACACTGTCATTTTGGTACAGCCAGGGGGGACCTTAGTAAGCAAATGACCTACAACGTCATGCTTCTGAACTGAAACTACCACAAGTCACAGCATTGATACCAAAACACATAATTTATGTTGAATAAAGCCTAAATTAAAATTAATATGCTCAATTACTGCACAACGCAGAAATATACCATTAACAGTCCATATTAAAATTAACTGTTAGAGGTTTAATTCGCAATTGTACAATAAACAATTGAGCAATGGAAGTGAACCGTAAAAAGTTGTAAATAAGGCAAACTTTCTTGTTAAAAAACAAAACATCCTTCAGAAGTCAAATTCCGTAATTTTTTACAACAAGCTACGCGTATGACAACAGCCCAATAGATCACGAGAACGCTAGAAATTCATATTGATTTTCATTGCAATGACTGCACCAATACGTTAACAAATGACTACTAAATAAATACATTACAGCATTTCTATTTAATCCCAAGTCACTTAAACTCTTCTTTTGACCAGAGAAAAAACACCCATATAAAATAAAAGCTTTGCAACACCCACAAACTCCACCTCTATACGGCCCGATTACATATAGGTGTACACTTCCATACTTGGCTATATTTACTCCTTAAAACATTCATCCGACGACACAGCAAGTGTACCCACGTTGAAGCGATTGGTTTTATCACCACGTTACTTCGCTTTAATGCAGAGCAGTTTTTTATGAACGAACAGCCATTCATTTCAACTGTACAAGTAATGCTGAGTAATGAGATTATGAACAATTCGCCACCCCGTTAAGGAACTTCCCATGGAACCAGATAGCACGGGATGACTTGAGATTAAGCGAAAAAAATCTCACTTTCACACAATGATGTAAGCCAGTATAATTGATAGTTTAATACGCACTTGAAAATTAAGAAAATAAATGTGTTCTATGTGATAATGTAACCAAGAACTACTCACTATACCTATAATTTATTGCTACAATTTGACTTTCAGTGGAACTGTCATGATGTTATTGTTGACATGCCGTTCTCTCCACAGCTCGGATTCGTAAACAAACCAAAACAATATAACGTTGTTACTGATTTTCCATTCTTATGTTGTTGTTGACGTGCCGTTCTCTCCGCTGCTCTGTGCAGCGCTGTGTGACCCTGGGGTGAAAGGCGCTCCATGAATACAATTATTATTAAACCTGAAAACCCAAACCGGTCACAAATGGCTGAGACCCAAATTAAATCCAGGATCTCTACAATGTTAGCTCAGAGCTTTGACCCCGAAGCCACAAGGCCACCTTATGGCAGGTTTTAAAAGCCAATGAAACCCCGACCCATAAAAATATCTAAGTGGATATCCTGCTAAAAGGCGCAATAGGCGATGCTGGCCACCTGTTTTCCAGTCTTTAACTAGTGGTGGAAATTGTATCATCCTGTGTTAGGAGGAAAATCAACAGGTGGACCACTTTTGCATTCCAAGCAGTACAATTTGTATTGAACTTTAAATATAATAGCAGCCCTACAGCGACTGATCACCTAGTTACTTGGCCAGACAAGGCGTTAACGCACCGTTGCGTTACTGGTAATTACACTGCAGGAGTTCTAAAAGACGCAAACACAAGGATACCTAACCAAACTACGCGTCGTAAACTTAGACATGTTTATCCATTAATAAGTAAACATTTCAAAAAATGAATTTTCGGCACTGTTTGATGACAATGCACGGTCGTCATTAACAGCCACACCACAGGCATACTACAATTATCCAGGGAGTCACTTTGGGTTTTTTTTTCTCCATTATCGAACGTTAGAAACAACCTGAAAGACAACCTAAATACGTAACCAGCATGTAATTACTAGGTCAAAGTCGTTTGTCTGAGAATAAATGGTAGTCGTGGTGAAGTAGTAGTAGTCATGGTGAATCAGTAGTACTGTAGTAGTAATGCAGTACCAGCAGGGATTTCGAGATTTACCATCGGGTAGTCGCGTGGGAGAAGACTGAGAAGCCCTGGGCGAGAGTATATGGATTGAACAGATGGAGGAGGAGAGTTGGCGGCTGGAGACGATTGGGCGAATGGGGCCAGCGGCATGTGTGCGTGCATGAGAAGACTGTAGGGTTCTTTGGGATGAATGGGGTTGGTTTGCGGAGTCGATGGATGTTTGTGCGAACTGCGAACGAGCTACAACTGTGTACACGAACCGACGAACTGTACGAAAAGGACGGCAAGCATTCACGACGTTTCATCAACGGGATGACCCGACGGGTGAGCGAGCAGCGCCGAAAGCCGGCCAGCTCAAGAGACAGCGTGGCGTCGGCAAGAGTGCGATGGTGCCGGGAGCTACGAACATCGCCCACGGGACACGCGGCCGACCGGCGACTGTCACGGCTCGAGCCAACTCGACGGGGAGACGGCGGCAAGACAAGGGGGCCGTTTGGTCTCGGGG
>JAZEWT010000020.1:5790864-5815658 GCA_036362905.1 Mordacia mordax | reverse complement strand
GTGTGGCCGAGGGTCCCAATGGCTGTCACTATTGCACCACCTGGTGGCAAAGACGCTTCACTCCACGGAGAAACCCCATCCTCAGGCAGCAAGATGCAGCACGGACGAGCAAAACTGTCACCTCCAGACCGCAAAATGCTGCCCTGCGCATAATCATGCGTGCAATTCACCACACATATGCACACACCAGCTACTCTAGCAAACTTAGAACTTCGAGTTCATAATGCTGTAGAACTGTACCACCGTTTCCCTCATACGCATTTGATTGATGGAAAATATGTGGTTGTCTATTATTTGTTGTGCCAGATGGTTTCCATGAGAGCATTGTGTTCTCAAAATGTTTTCAATGGCCTTTGTTGGATGTAATATTGCCACGCCACATGCACACATGGTCATTAGCAATGTTGCAAACTGACATCACACAACTTCTTTAACACACATACATCTCTTGGTATGTTGCAATGTTTTTTTTTGCAAATTCTATTGGCAGCTGCAAATGACAAGAGCAACCTATTCATGCAGGGAAGTCAGTAAATCGGACACTGAAAGGCATCCTTCCTACAGTGCCCCGTGCCAAGAAGTTTTCAAAATTATCTGACCTGCCGAACAGAGGTTGTTCTGTGCATACGGATAAGCGTCGCCAAAACATTGACTGTTTTTTTTTGTGGTCTCAGACACATGTACCTGTGAATGACATATTGTGGGCACACATTTCACTTGTTTAATATAATTAGTGCCTGGGTTGAACACACTGCCGAATAAAACCACTGTTATTTAATTTTCTTCTGCTGGGTCCGATAGGTGCAAAATCACCCTTTGACACCTTCAAACGTCTCACTGTGAAAGGACAGTTGCTCAATCCTTACCTTGGCAGCCCCATCAAGTTCACATTTCCATGAAAGCCACCTGCAGCGTGGCCTTGAATTACAGCAGCAATTCAGTGGTTGGGGTTCCACAGCACATTCTTCTTCTTAACAAAACACCGTTATTACCTTGTACACCAAATTTAGCCCATGTTATTAAAAAGAAAAAACTCCACCAATAAAACTACCGAAAATCACAAGCCAATTCCAGAACGAACGATCCCATGCCACGATAGTCACTGTATCGTATAGATTATAGAACAAACTAGGAGTGTATGGTGCATTGTGTTTCTGCGTGGGATGGAGAGATAAGTGAATGGCGAGTCAGAATTTCTTTGCAGGCTGTTAAAATCGCAGGTGCTATACTTTTATACGTAGAAAATGTAAGGGGTCCCCCTAAAGAATGTTGCATACAGCTGTCATTCACAACCAGTGGGTCGTGAGTACCACCTAATTGTTCGTGGAGACCATACTCGAGTGGCCCTTGAGATGCAAAAGGTTTAAAAAACCCTGATATACAGGACATGGTATCACTCCCACATGTGATTTCGAGGCCACGCTGTAGTGGCAAACTGCGTGTGCACGTTAAAGATGCCAGCTCACCACACGACCCAGCCAACGAATAAAACTCGGAACTCCAGGCAAGATTCGCATCACGTGCCATGTATAAATTGACCTCATTCACATTCTAAATCTTCGAATACAGTTAATGGTTCTTGCATAAGAAACACACAAATATAATACTATTTAAAATACAAATACAACTGTGCACGTAGTCATCTAAAAAATAGCAGTTACATACTGTATATTTGCAATGTATTGGCATGCGCCCCACACTGTGTAAATGATTCAAATGAAATGCACCGTGCGACTGTCGGAATGTAATTTACGAAACGTCACATCTGCTGCTGTTGGGACATCTCGGGCCCCAAGGCTTTTTTTTCCCCATGGCTATAGATGTGTGGCTTTTAAAAATAATCTTCCTACATGAGAAAACAGCATATTGCTCACCTATCGGGTACAGGTGCAGCCATCAAAATTACTTGTTCACACGACTGCTGACAGAAGTATATCAACGAGAAGACATTCTAGACAGCCCATCAAGGGGGCATTTTGGCCTACTTTCTCACATTGAAAAGACATTATTTAAAGAGGTTGGAGTACCTACACTTTACCCGCCACATGTGACCAGCTGATCGACTATAATAGATCCATTTATACTGCCCAGTGGACGGATGCAGGGAGAAATTTAAGAAATGTGTCAATTGTCTTCACAGCCGTGCCAGCAGACGGAACCAGTGATCTCTGGATTGTGAGTCAAGCGTGTACCATTACATCAATGGTGCACAACTTATTTTTCACGAAGGCCAGTTCCAGATAGAGTGACCAAAGGACCACAAACTGGTCACCGACACCCGCTCCCTCTCCACATTCCACCTCCTTCCCTTACAGGCGCAAGCAACATTTACAGTAGGCTATAGCGGTATATGCCCGTGTCAAAATGAGGGTAGTTTAACAGAGGCCAACATTTCATTGAATTGTTTTCAATACGATTTAATTGTTTTATAATTTGTCGCCATGGGCCGGATAAAATGTATTACTGGATCGGATCTGGTCCACGGGCCGCACGTTGTGCACCTTTGCATAACACCATGGCACTATCTCACACTATTCAGGATGATTCCAAAACTCAGGATGGTGTTCATAAGCATTCGGACAATCAGCTCTGTCACTGAGAAAACAAGTACCGTCTAGGGGCGTCCACTTAGGGAGTAGGCAGTGTTTGTCCTCTGAAAAAACACTGTCATGTATAATTTCCAACACCCGCTTAGACAAGTCATTCGAGATAAGCCTCACCTAATACTCAATGGATACTTTGATTTGACTTGATAGATGACTATAGCTCATTTAATCGCGCCAATGCTAATTAGTGAAGTTAGTCTAAATGATGAGATGAACGATGACCTAAATTTATAGAACAAATTTTAAAAAACGCACACAGAACCGAGATAAAAAAAAACATTTTGGGTTCATAAACCTCGACACATGCACACACCACGTGCCTTCAATTAACAACAGTCAACCGACAGTTAAAGGAGTGGCCATCCCACCCTTACTCCCATCACAGCTCTGCCACTCGGACCGACATTTCCATCCATCGCCTTCACACCCCAGCACTCGCTAAAACTCCTTCACAGTACCACCCCCAATGTTTCGGGCAGGAGCACAGCGGAAGGGGAGACGGCAACGAAGTTGGCAGCATCGGACTGCGGCCTTAGCGCGAGCTCCCGATGAGAGCCTCATCCATGAGGTCGATAGCAATGACTTCGGGAGACGTCGGTGTGGCCTGGACGCTCCCCGGCAAGGCCTGGTCGTAAACACCCGGCGACTTCGACGACCCAATGCCCGTGGAGATCGAGTCGGTGCCAGACTTGGTGAGCTCCTTCCTGTGCTTGCCCTTCCCATGCAGCCGCTCCGCCGACGGGAAACCCCCGATGAGAATAACGCTGTCGTCCTCGGAGCTGGGGCTGTCGCTGCCCATGTTGCCGCCACCGCCACTGCCCATGGAACCAGTGCCCAGTGAGTGGCCCAGGCCACTCACCTGTTGGCTTCTTGACAGGCCTCCGCCTCCACTCCCAACGCCACTCAACTGCGGGTTTGAGTCGCCAGGTCCGCACGACGCCGGCGGCTCCGTCGTCTTCGGCGTGGAGGAGGCGGACACAGGAGTCGGCACGCGGTTCACTCCCGAGCCCGTTACGTCGTGGCCCCAGCCCCCCTGGGCAGACACCGGCAGTCTCGACGGCCCCGTGTCGTCCCCTTTTGAAATGGAGATGCTGCCGCCGCCGCCGCCGCCAGTCGTCGCCAACTTGTGCTTGAAGTTGGCGGGAGACGAGCCACCACCGTCATTCCTGCCCACGCCGCCGATCGCGGCGGAAGCGGGGCTACTCCGCGCCTCGTCGGGCCTCGCTCTCGGGCCATCCTGCTGTGCGCCGCCCGCCTTGGCGTCTCGATCGCGCTTGCACGCCTCGTCAAACGCCGCCTGCTGCTGCGGATGAGGCTTCGTTGGGCCGGACTGTCCCGCGCCGGAGCTCTGCATCCGCTCGCGAGGCGGGGGCTGCGCCACCTCGTCGCCGTGCCCAGTCGACACCTTGTGGTTGAGTTTGTCGATGACAGCCGTCAGGGACGACCTGTGGCTCGGTGAGCGACCCGTTTTGGACGGGAGCGACGAGACAGAGCCCGGCGCTGACACGGTCGGGCTCGACACCTTGAAGCCAGCAGCCGGCCCACCAGAGCCCGCTCTCGACGCAGACATCGATCCTGGCCCGGAACCCGATATGCCGTGTCCCGAGGACGAAGTAGACATGCCGCCCTGCACATTACGCGGGTGAGACGGCCCCATCTTGTAGCCACGGAATTGGCCGCCCATGCCGCCGGAGCTGCCACCAGACATGGGGGTCCCTCCGCCGCCTGCACCGCCACCTGGTGCCTTGAGCTTCATGGGGGGCGTCATGCCCGTCGGGCCCTTTGCCATGTGCTGCCGGTCAGTGGCTGAGCCTGGCGCCATCCTTGAGTGAGACGGCGAACCGCTCGGCTTGCTGCTTAGGCCTGACGCAAGGGGCGGGGGTTTTGGTGGAGTCTTGATCCGGATAGTGTTGTTGTGCACGGGGCGCGTCACGTGCGGCTGCGACGACACACCGGACTTGGGGAAACCTCCACCGCCGCTGTTGGCACCACCACCACCATGCGTGGACCAGGGTTTGAGCATGGACGCCCCGGAGGAGGATCCGGTCTTGTTGTTCTTGATCTTGCCGACGAACTGGGTGCTCTGCCGGCTCGGAGACGCTAACACAGTTGCCGAGGATGAGCTCTTCCCCGTGGCCGTCAGCGACGATCCGCCGCCTCCGCCGCTGCCGCCGCCGCCGCTTCCACCGCCACCTCCCCCACTGCCGCTACCGCCGCTACCGCCGCCGCTGCTACTCTGCCCTCCTCCGAGCATCACCTTCTTGGTGGACACCTGGATGGTGATCTTCAACGGTGCGGTGGAGGCAGGCGGGGTCTGCGACCGAACGTGATGCGACACGGAGGACGACGACGACCCTCCCGAGGAGGCGAGGCTGGACCCTGACCTCCACTCGCTGTCGCCACGGTCCCGCTTCTTCTTTTTGGGCGGCTTGTCCTTGCGCGGCCTCTCCGAGGGGTCGCGCTCCCGCTTCACCCCCTTGGGTGCGTCGTCTCGCTCCCCGCGCTCCCTGTCACGGGCAGCGCCCGGCGCCGCCTTCACCGACGCCACCTCCACGGTGCTGAACAGGGGAAACGCCGACTGCATGTACTCCGCCATACTCGTCGGGGGTCCCAAGCCGCTGTTGCCGCCGCTTCCGCCGGTCTTCCCGGAGGCCATTGCCTGCGCCGGCGTCTCAGAGCTCGAGCTCTCGGCGTCCGCCCGCGCACGGCCGCCCGCAATGTCCGCCGCGAAGGATCCCTGCTCGCCGCCGGACGCTCCGGAGAAAGGCGCGTACGGGTCGGCGCCCTGGCCCGCCTTGCCGGCCTTGGGCTGGAGGTTGTCCTCCATGAGGAGGTCAGGGAGGCTATCGTCGTCGCTGTCCGGCGTGAACACGTTGGCGTTGAGTGGCGAGTCGAAGTCGGCCATGGCCGTGCCGGACGGCACGCCGAACAGCAACTCGGGGTCGACGGGCGAGTCGCACGCGTCGTCGGCGAGGCTGGCGCGCCGCCCCCCGGGGCCCGCACCACCCCCGCCCTCCGACCCGCCCATCCCGCTCTGCTGACCGCCCTGCGGCCACTGGATCTCCGACAGGATGCTGCCAAGGTCCTGCTCCAGGATGCTGCTCGTGTCAGACGGCATGTTGACGTGGCCGAGCATCCCGTGGTGGTGCGACTGCTGCGCAGAGCCCGGGAGGTGCTGCTGCTGCTGCTGCAGGTTGGGCGGATGCATTTGAGGGGGCAGCGGCGGAGGGGGGGCGCCCATCGCACCCATGGGGGAGCCCTCCAACGCGTCGTACTTGGCTGTGGCGCCGCTGCCGCTGATGACGGGGCACTCGTCACCTTCGACGGCCGACAGCTCCTTCTGGAACTCGTCCTCGCTCTGCGGGTCGCGGGGCGACTTGGACGAGCGCTTCTTCTTGCGTGGCTTCCAGAGGAGCGGCGGGGACGACGGGTCCACACCCGTGCCACCGGCGCCGCCGCCGTGGTGATGGTGGTGGTGCTGCTGCTGGTGGTGGTGGTGGTAGGGCGCGTGCTGGTGCAGCTGACCATGGTGGTGCATCTGTCCGCCTCCGCTGCCTCCCCCGCCTCCACCGCACCCGTACATCATCGACGGCGCCATCGCGGACGAGGCCGCGGAGGAGGAGGACGCGGAGGCTGGCGCCGCGAGCAACGAAGACGAGCCCTCCCCGGCGGGCGAATCGCGTAGCAGCGTCATCAGCATGGGATGAGCCTTGGTGCTGGATGGCGACGCCAGTGCCGTCGGAGTCACCGGCGTCGTGGGGGTCTGCGGAGCAGGGCCGCCCGCGCCCGGCAGCCCTGCGGAGACGCCCGACACGGTTACGCCGGCGCCGCCGCCGCCGCTGCCGTGGGCACCAGGGATCAGCAGGCTCGTTAGGATGGGATTCTGCGCCACCTTGCAGAACTCCGATTCGAGGTGGTGAGATGCCCCGCCCACCATCGCATGTCCCAGGTTCCCCACTGAGAAGGCCGCGGTGGCCGGGGAGGCGAGGCCCACGCCGTGCTGCGCCGCCGCCGCCGACAGGGCGGCCGCCGCGCCGGCGGCCTGCCCGTCCCCATACGCGGCGCCGCCCAGGCCGTCCTGCGCGAAGGCAGCGGCGGCCGTGAGCTGCGCCCGCTGCTGGTGGCGCTGCCCGTCGGCAGGCGGCGCCGCCGCCGCTGGGTGGCTGCGGTGCAGCTCCTCGAGGGTGGCGTCGAGGTTGGAGGCGAGGGCGGCGAGTGCGCGCCGCGTCTCCGCCGTGTTGCTGGGCCGCGCCGGGTTCACGGGCGCCGT
This sequence comes from Mordacia mordax, assembly GCA_036362905.1. Lineage (NCBI taxonomy): Eukaryota > Metazoa > Chordata > Hyperoartia > Petromyzontiformes > Petromyzontidae > Mordacia > Mordacia mordax. The sequence continues at coordinate 5,808,782 of JAZEWT010000020.1, read as the reverse complement.
CTCCGCTTTCTTGTAGACGGAGCGCATCGTCACCGGCAGCGAAGCGCAGCTGGTGCAGGTGGAGGGAAGGAAGAGACGGAGGGAGTCACTATCGATTGCACTGCGTACTCGTGGTAAACGAACCTGTGAGACAGCTTAGGGTTAGAGCGGCGTGGGATGATAATAATTAGGGATGTCACGATATCATTATTCACAACTTACAAAATTATACAAAGTGATTTTCAGAACATGATGTCACTTGCATATGTTGTATTTGTATTGAGAATTTTAATTGCATTGTTTCATCGTTTTCCATACTTCCGGTGTGACTAACCATTACCATAACCAGTATGAGTTACTTAACTGCAGTTACGTGACAAAACGTCTTCACTATTAATCACAAAACGTCTTTTAATTATTAAATCACTACAAACTGTAATGTTATAATGTACCTGCTAATATTTACAGAACATCATTTCACCAACCACAACATAACCGCTACGCCAACAAAAGCTCTAGAAAAGGGATTTTGGATGATAGATGATGGCAAACGAAGGATGTTTATTATTGCAGCAGAAAGAACTCTGTGGGCTTGCAGGCATTGGATGTGGGATTCCTGCGATACAACAAATGTTTGAACTGACCAACACAACAACATAAAAGCTGGTGCGTGGAACGTACCAACGGAATGACGGCGACAGGAGGGAATGCATCCAATAGGACACACCGCCAAAATGAAGCAATCACGTTAGCTTGTGTGACTGCACTGAGCAAACTGTCACATCGTGGGCATGTGAGGGATGGTGACGGCTTGGGAAGGCCATCATCCAGTAATTGATTTTGACCGGAGATGACGAAGACGATGGTGATGCCAAGAGGGTGGCAGCGATGATGCTGGAAGACGCTTACCGCTGCACCACGCGGGTGAGGTAGTCGTCCGTGCAGAAAGGCCCGTCAGCCGGGCTGGTGAACAACTTGGCGCCGACCTGTGCATCTTCCGACACCTCAATGAGCACTGCACACGTCCGGTGCAACACATGCATGCACATTTTAAATAAAACACAGGTCCGTTTAAACCGGGTGGGAGTCCTCCGACACTTCAACCGGGGAGGATCACTGCTCACAGACAGCAAACTGAACTTTGGTGCGGCGCATAAGGCGCAATGCCAACGACGATTTACGTCTGCGACATAACGCGTCAGAGCGCAGAACTCGCGAGTCCACGAGCGGCGCGGTGCGGATGCAGAGTGGGACTCACCGCTGAGTAACGTGTCATGCTTGGGGTGCTGGAAGGAGACGGTGAAGGATGCGTGGGTGAGTGGGTTCACCTCGAACTGGATTCGTCCCGGCAGCTCGTCTAGGGAGAAAATAAAAAATATAAGACACGTAATGATGTAGCTTTTCACGGCTCGGTGCATGACGATTGCTTCGAAAAGCTGTTCTCTCGGGAGAGCCGCGTCGATCGCTCCCTCTTCCCCCATAGCAAAGTTTCGCCTCGCACATTAGAGGCATCCTCAGGCGCTGAGGATGCCTGAGCGATGCGGCTGCCCGAGAGAGCAGCTTTTCGAAGCAATCATCAATATGAGACGTCAACATCAACCATCTGCAATCCATTGCTGGACAAAAGCATCGCCAAGCCGTCGCCATTTTGCACAGTCTGATGAGTTAACCATCCAGCACCCACACGTGAGCTTATTTCATGGCTTTGTGTGTGCGGTGTACATCGCGTCAGATTTCATCAGTTGCCTTCAATTCAATACAGTTCTAAACAGTCAAATGAGCACTGATAGATACCAGTCATATCTGGATTTTACATGGTTATTTTGTGATCCAGCTTCGATGAGGCCTTTATCAAGCATCGGAAATGATGGCTGGTTGGGTTAGGTGGAAAGGAGGGGACTCTGCAGGATGGGGGAGTACAGGAGAAAATGGGGCATGGAGAAAGCGTTGTGACGAACTGACTCAAAGACCGACATGCAGTTATGTTTCACAAAGCTTTATCAATCTGGATAAAGGCCTTCTAATATCAAGTATCGTGGGGGTTGGATGTTAACCATGCTCAGTATGCTGCACGATGACAGGTTCGTGAAGGAGGGGGTGGGGAGGAGTACCTATAAACAGTTCAGATAGCACTCGCCAGTGATGTACATCATGATGGGGAATCACTCAGGTTCACATCGCAAAGTGCCACCAACCACCAAACGTGTACTACCCCACAACGAAAATCTTGCTGCACTGGTTCACACATATGGAATGACGCCTGCCCTATCAGACGCAGTGAGTTTCAATGTGACGATCCTACAAGGTTCGCCATTCGCTCCTAAGTAGCAGTGAGGTTAACAAGGAGCACGTGCCAGCGCAGGTGCACTTCCAGGCCACGTGAAGTGTCGAAGGGTCGCTGACCAGAGGTCACAGAACAGATCCAGGTGCCATGGGCTGATTGAGATAACGGGCAAAGGCACCACCTGCGCACGCTGACATTTATCTGCCCGGCCTTGCACTCGCCGTCGTGAGCGTCTTCACACACCCGCCCAGCCGCCCGCCCGCTCAGCCGCTCAGCCGCTCAGCCGCCCAGCCGCCCAGCCGCCCAGCCGCCCAGCCGCCCAGCCGCCCAGCCACCCGCCCGCTCACCTCCACAGCGGGGAGTGGCATCAACACGCATGCAGGACGCGAGCAGCGCGTTGTAAAGCGCCTGGCGCCGCACGGCCGTCAGCACGGCGGGGACCTGGCTCGGGTGAACGAAGGGGATCTTGGCGACCAGGAACCCCCACGTCTCGGGTCCCGCTACCCCACCAAGGTCCGCCGTCGCCGTCGCTCCCTCCATCCCGACGTTGAGGAAATAGCAGTGTTTCTGGTCTGGTAGGGTCTTTGCGGGCGGGCAAACGAACGGATCGAGAGGACACCGATGTTACGCGAAAATTGAATATCATAACTACCATGCATAATTTATACCACGCCTCCCAAAGAATGTGTCTGCAGATGCACAATAAATGGTATTCTAGATAATTAGTTGGTAAGGAGATAACTGGAGACTAAATATAATGTTTATAAAGAAGATAGATGTTCATTATTACAGAAGATAGTACCCAGTGAGCTTGTAAGTCATAGATAGGGGATTCCTGCAATGCAACAAACTTCCAAAGTGATCAAATTAACAATGCATAAAACTAAAGAATGAGTACAAAAGACACATACAAATCAAACAAAACTAATCCAAAAGCTAACCTCTGCCTGAGATTTCTCTCTTTTCGTCCATTTCTTTCCGGTTAAATCCATAAGCTATCCAAACATATTGTGTCTGTGCGAGGCGGCTTCCCGTCCAACCGCCAGCCAGCCTCGGCACTGCTTAGCATCTGCGACGCAGCGGATTCCACGTGTGCGCTTGGTCGATGCGGGTTGACCGCATCCCCGCGTGCCGGCCCGCGAGCGCAACGGGACCGTGCGGCGAGGCTCACCACCGTGTGGTAGCTGGCGTCGCCCGAGCCGCCGCCCGCGCTTGAGTCGGCGGCAGCGCTGCCGGGCGGCTTTTCGAGCACGCAGCGGCGGATGAGCACGAACATGTGGTCTTTCTCCCCAACGGGGTCCACGTTCACACCTGGGACGGATCAAAGGCTGGGTGAGTTACCTCCGCGGCGGTGGGGAACTCGCGCTGCCCGTGAATTTGAACTGAAACCGTCGTTCGTCCGAGCTGATGTAGGGAGGGCGCTCGAAGCCGAAAGTATTTTCTACGTTTATCCATGCAAACTACTCCACTCATCCAGGAGCAGGGCACTGTTTCCTTATTAAGTGGAAAAAGTTACTTTCAAATATGCTTGGCAGGCAACTCATTAATCCGGGTATTGGACAGCACAGCCATTGAGTCGGAGTAAAATGGTAAATACTCCCAGTCATACAGGTAAGTGGCATCGACCTCAGGTACGGTGTGTCTGAGGTGCGGCGCATCTCAGGTACGGCGTGTATCAGGCACGGCGTGTCTCGGTGCGTCTCGGTACGGCGCGTCTCGAGGTGAGGTGCGTCTCGGGTGCGGTGCCATGTCTGGGTTGCGGACCTGTAAGCGACTGCAGCAGCTTGACCGTTGCCTCGGACACTGGCACGGGCGCTGGGAACTTGAGAAAGAAGCAGCCGGGCAGCTCGACGCTGTTTGCCGGCGAGACGCTCGCAAACTGCGGGGTTCTTCGCCACGTGGAGCGGCACGGGCGCGAGGAGGCGGCGGGGGAAGCGATGGGACAGTGCGGGGGGGTGGGGGCAGAGCAGGGAGAGGTCGTTGGAACGGGAGGAGAGTATAGAGAAGTGGAAGACAAGTGAACAGACGTAGGTAGGGCAGCGCGGAGAAGGAAGGGGAGATGGTCATGGAGAGGTGTGAAAACACCACGAGGAGTGAATAACGGGAGTGATGGGGAGTAAGGGGGGGGCATTGCAGGGACAGGCGAGAGACAGCACACTTGTTGTCATCATCACAGTCTGTACCATGCCACATCCACACTCTAACGCACAAGAATTCCAGATGTGACCTAGAAAATTTCTCTGGAGGTAAATAATACAAGCGATCTTGGCACAGAAATAAGAACGTTCGGCCAAGGTAATTAACCAGTCGGCTGTGATAATGCTCAGTGCTCTAGTGAGCTGTGAGCATACACCAGCAAGCCTCGTCTGTGAATTTAGCATAAGGCAGATCAACCCAATGGCCTTGTAATATTATTAATGCATGAGCCCATAGACTGCACGGTTATTTATTTAACACGGTAGGGACATCTTCTGGGTTATTTATTTGGCATTTTATCGCCAATTATGCCCCAAACTGTGAGCTATGGAGTAAAGTGAGCCAGCAGAAATATATCTACTTGCGCTGGTCTCACTCCAGCACTGGGGAGCCTCATGCTGTAGACGGACATGAGACACCCATTACAACAAAACAATAACATAGGTAATCAGTAGAAATAATCCAAAATGTAAATTAACGTGTATTTCAGTATGTTACTTACAAATATGATTCAGAGGCGATTACATTTGTGTTGTCCAATCAACCAATCTGGGAAGGAAGTGGCTGGGAAGCCTTAGGCACAGGCAAATAAGCTTGCTCCACTGAGGGCCTGGGTTCAAACCCAGATGCCTGTGATTATACCGGGTAGTTAAGTGTAGTGAATTGATGGTCTCAGTCTGGCAATCGATGTTTCTATGAAAAAAAAAAACTGCATTATACTTAGTGTTGTACTTAATTTGGCTTAAGTCCTGCAGACTCAAGTCATCTGTAGCTTAGATTTTGCCTTTCACCAGTGACGGAATGGCAATTAAATAAGCCTCTGTATATTGGGGCAGAATAATTCAAGCGCAAAAGCAACAGTGAGGTCCCTTGCATTAATACTAAAGAAAAACATTTTGACGATTGCTTCGAAAAGCTGCTCTCTCGGGCTCCATATCCCCACATCGCCTGAGGATGCCTCTTACGTGTGAGGCGAAACGTCGCGAGGTCGAGAGAGGGAGCGATCGACGCGGCTGTTCTGAGAGAGCAGCTTTTCGAAGCAATCATCATGCATCGAGCCGTGAAAACCTACATAATTACAGAAAAACATTTTATTTAATAAATTGCTATTATAAAAGGTGCGACAATAGTGTGGACAGATAGGCCTAACTAATTTTATGACTTCATCATACAGGGAAGTCCTCATACAGGATGATGCACTGCTAGCTGAGGAGTAATGTTTTCTTCTGCTCAGGGGACAAATCGCCGATAGTATACTTGAAATATCATTAATTTCTCATTCCTAATACTGTTGCTGTCAGAGACTGAGGCTGAACGTCGGGTAGATGGGCGGTGTGTGTGTGTGTGTGATGCCACACGCTCACCCCTTGTCGTCCGTGGCCCTGGTGCCGACGATGAGCGGTGCGATGGGCAGGCGGTGCGTACCGCTCACTCCTTCCACCGCCACCGTCACGCCCAACCCCAGCGAGCGTGGAACTAGCGCACGGGACGAAGCGGAGGTGTAGCGCGTGCGCGCGGCGGAAACACGCGAACGGACGCAAACGAAAGCGTGGGACAACTGCGCTCGTGCACAAGCACACGCGTAAACACGCATGCACGTACATAAAGACATATGCACAAGTGGAGGTGCCAGACATCGGTACTCGTGCTTCCAAGCACAAACACGTGCTATGCAAATTCAGCGGCGTGCGTTTCCACATGCAATTACATATGAACAAAATTATACAGGCATGCATTAGCAAATCAAAAGCACGAGCATATGCATATCCACACGCAAGTACATATTTATAAAAATCCAACTTCGCGCATATACATATTGAACCACAATAGCATACAAACAGAAATATACGTATGAGCACTTGGCATATCCAAGGACCAGTACATAAGTACGCCAACGTCTTCAAACAGAAGCATATATGTGACCACAAACACGGACACATGTTTGCACATAAGCTGATGTTCAAAGCAATTGTCAAGGTGCACCTGGCCCTCCTATTTGGACAGCGTATAAAGGTCTGATCTAATCCAACCCCACTGTGCAGTGGTGTCATCACACTGACCACTGTCGTCTGTGAGGGCGAGCGTTCCGCCTGTCTTCTCATCCAGGAGGTCGTAGGGAGACACGTAATACTTGAGTGTCATCAGGTTCTCTGAAACAGCGGTGGCCAGCGATCAAAAACCACACAAGCAACTAATGCTGGGCATAATCAAGCTTAAAGAGCTCAAGAATAAGCTAATTACATCTCATGCTTTTGTTTTAGTTGAGCGAAGTAAAATGAAAAAACGTCTGCCTGAGGCATAAAATTCAGGAGAAGAGGTTTGTGGCAACGTTACCCTTTTGTCAATCCACAGCTGGATGAAGGCCTCCCCAAGCAATGGGAATCCAGGGGGTTATTTTACGTTTCCCCACACTGGTTCGTGCGGGCTGATGAATGGAGCACCTAGGCCCAGTTCAGGTATCGCCCACTACTAGCGGTAGCCATGGCCAGAAATTGACAGGTTCATAATGTATTGCAGCAATAACTGTGCCGCTAATATAAGCAGCTTTTTTTTTTAAAAGCACATCGTGAGGCAAAACAAAATGTGTGCAACTTTTAATGTTTTTGTTTGCCGTCTGACACTCGTGGATCGGCGCCACGGTACCAGAGGCAATTGGAGTGCGCTCACCGCCGCTCCTAGGGGACACGAAGCCGACGTTGCCATGCAGGATGGCCTCCACCGTTTCGGCGTTCGTCGCCAGTCTGCGACAACAAGAGGCGCACAAGCGTGCAGCACGTACAAGAGACAATGTTCCCCTGCATGAGGATCGATTTCCAAAGCTATTCAAAAGACGACTGTTCAAAAGAACGGCTTTGGAAGCAATTATGCATCGTGTTGTGAAAACCTACATCAGTACATCCACCGTAGCAGACTAGAGGGTCAGGTGGAATTAGCGAGCACCTCTAAAGGCCGGCACGACACATGAGAGGGTGGGTGGTCAGCACCACGTCCGGCCGACTTTGTCTCACTAGTGGCGACGTTTATAATCCATTCTAGGTACTTCTTTGAGGCTGAGTCTACTCAGGGGAGGTCCAGGACAGGACTGGTGTTGGCCGTGGATGAATAAACACAAGAAGACATTGGCACGAGCAAGGCACAACACATGCTGAATAAGACACCAACAAATACAGGCAATGGAAAAAGATAGGTTTACATAAGCACACAAAGATACCATCACTGGCACAAAATGAAGACATTTTACACCACACCTCAGGCACATTAGCTTCACAAAGCACGCACAAAGACACGCAATCAGACAACAGGATGACATACCAGCCCTCCGTCAGCAAAGACATGACCAGAAAAACATATTTCACCAGTGCTAGGAGATTGCCATAATAACTTGCCGGCAATTGTGACTGAATTCTTGGAATGTAATATGATTCCTAATGGAACCATTAGGTTCGTGTAATAGCCGGTATTTTCTAGGCATGTGACAATTTAATGGCTTGTTACTTAGCTACTATTCTGGATGACAATTTCATTCAAGAATCGATCCTTTTCCGTCTTGGTTTTGCCCACCAACTTATATCACTTACACAGACCCATGAAACCAAATGTACCACAAGCATTGAAGGTGCATATAACTAGCATTATTTGTAAATTATTCATTCCCATGTAAAATTCAATGCCTATAACTTGCTGAAAATTGATGTTAATCGATGCATTGCAACATGCCGACCGCCGAGACAATGACCCGCTTAGCCCTTAACAGACTATTGCGTTGTACTGACCACACCACCCTCTTGTGCCGTGCAGAAAGGGAGTGGGTGCTGCGGTTGAACTCGCCCCTACCGCCTTTCTCCCTAGCACTGATTTTCACACACCTACCGCAAAGACCCCCTTGGAGAATTTCACAGGCTGTTGTGGCAAGAGATGTTAGCGGAGCACTTATGAGACAGGCAAGGCACACGGGAGAGGTGGGTGGCCAACACCACGCCGGGCCACCTTTGTCTCCCCAGTGCTCATGTTTGTGCACCACACGCATCAGGAATACGCACGTAAGCCACACACACACCCACGCGCGCACGGTCTATTGTACAACAAGAATAACCCTTTCAGCAGAAAACACAATATCGTAAAAATCATATCGCCGTGAAATCACACTATTGTAAAATCACACACTCGCACTGTACGTCACGAAACTAGAGTGGATGTCGAGAAGAGACCCACTTGTACCACTGTGCCATCTTGAACAGGTCGAGTTCCAGGGACTGCAGCGCGAGGTACATCTTGTTCTTGAGATCGCTACAATGTCAAACACGACGGTGAAATTAAATCAGAGGATGCCCAGTCGATAATAATAATAAAAATTAAAGCCTTTCACGATGTTCACATTGCAGACTGCTCGTGATGTCATTTTTCGTGCAATTTGCATTTAGGTAAAAGTATCGCCTTAAAACACAATTTCTAAGCAAATGCTATTGCATGCAAATGTACACACTCATAAATGGAACTGGCCAAACATCGCAATACGGGATCCCCGGGCACATTAATGTTGGTACGCGGTGGGGTTCTCCTCAATACCTACATAACTGCTATTGAATAGGATTACATAAGATGTGTGTGTGTGTGTGAAGAACACACCTGTCACCCGGTAAGTTGTACAGGTTAGCCAAGGCATCCAGGTGTTGAGAAAACTCTTCAAAGTTTCCTTCGCTGCAATGACAGACAATAATAATTTTATTTATAGAGCGCTTTTCACCCGAGGGTCACAAAGCGTTGCACAGAGCAGCGGAGAGAATGGCACGTCAACAACAACACTTTAGAACGGAAAATTGGCAACAATAACATTTTTTGGGGGGTTTTGTTTAAATATACACATTGTTGCAGAACAACGTGCAAAATATGATCTGGCATTTGGATATACTTCTAAAATGCTAACTTATCATTGTTAATAATACATATATTGAGAAATGGTTTAATGTAACATTCATCTTATAATAATAATAATTGCACATCTAGAGTGCCAATCACCCGAGGGTCACAATATGAACAGTTAGCTGTTATGTGGGCTTATGTTGAGGCTCTTTGATCACACATTATCACTGTGCACTTGCATTCAGTACTGCGTGAACTGAAATGGAGAGCAGGGCATATTTTTGACAGCTCGTCCTAAAAACTCGAGGTACATCCCAACAGCCCATCACTCCGCTGGACAGCTACAGACGAATCTGTGAAAATGCTCACAATAACATGTGCAGTGTGCGGGGTCCTGCCGATCAGCATCTGCACATTTAATCGTTAAACATGCATCTCTTCATCAGTTCTGCACGAGGGTTGTTTGAAGATTTAATTTCAGTTACATTCCTCTCTGGCCTTGTGCTTTCAGGCAGCTTCTTTATTTGTTTACCTTTTGGTTTTTTCCTTCATCTTTCCTTCATCAGGCCCACCTATTTTAACAATATTACCCACTTCAGCGCTTGCCTTTTCCATATTGTGCCGAGGAACCTCTGTACCCCTATTACACTTTTACATTTTAGTCTTACCCGCAGCATCCTTCCTTATAAAACCTATTCAGCAATGCCTTCCCCTATGACGATATTCCTGATGAGATCTAATGTTTTCTTGGAACTGTTACAATTGAACTTCTGGAAGTCCTTCAAAAAGCCTCCCTCTCTGACAATATTACTGTTCCACACCTCTTGTTTTGTCCGACTCATTGCAGTTATGCCTCTGTCCTTTTGAACCCACTACAGAGCTTCCTCTTCACTCTTTGTTTCCATTAATTTGACGCAGCACCCACATTTGCATCGGTCTCCAGGAAATGAACATGCAAATGCTCACCGGAGGATTTTAGTGAGGCCCGGGCAGCTCTGGGTATACAGTGTTGTCGAGTTCCCAGTCGGGGCAGGGAGCAAGGGGAAACAAAAACAGATTTAAGTTTTAGATCTCTTTTTTGTATGCCTATGTAGATCAGTGGCATTCTAATGTAAAAGGAAATTTGACTGTTTGCAATCTGAATATAATTAATGATACACATAGGAAGGAGAAATAGGTCATGGTAAAGCAGCAGTCCTGCAATTTCTTACTTATGCTACATCTAGCTGAAGGGTTTCCCTTAGAGGGAGCTATAGAGAGCCCCTCTTAAAGACACATGCTCCTCTTCTCAGAGGAAGAAAGGACACATTCCAAACGAGCTTTAACACCCTATCACGGATATTGGTCTTCGCTACACTTGAACCATCACTGGCCGCCAGGTCACCTAAGATTTACGTACACATTGTAAAGTTCAACGTCGCGAGTACAGTGGCACGCAAAGTTTACAAATCCCGCGACATCGCTTCAGGAAGGCACAAGCGGTCAACACGCTACACGCTTAAGTCAGCCTGTGTGAACCTGGCCGTATGCCTCGCTGTGCTGAGTTCTCCACGGTTGGCGGCAGTGTTCCCCGGTGACGCGGTGACAGTTGCGCGAATCTCAGGTCGCTCACCACGGGGTTCTCTCCGTGGTGAGCCACCTTGACGTCGGCCACGGCCCCGGCGCCGTCAGCGTGTATCACCATGTAGAACATGTCGGACGATACATAGCACTCGTAGTTCGATGGGTTGCAGTGCCAGCTCAGCCTGAAAAAAAACAACAACAATTAGAGTCTGAGAAATGCTCTCAAGAGCTGCTCTGTCGAGCGCTTCTTTGCGACGTTATATCCCCAATATTGGAGACATCGCCAGACAGTGACTCGTGACCACTCCTAATTATAACGTAAGCAAAGTACTGGCTATTTATTAACATGAAGTGAATTACAACAAATCTAGAAAAAATATCTGGAAAATGGGCAGGTTTAACAGGGATGTGTTTTGCAAAGGTGTAGTCAAACGCTTTACAAATTGTATCCCCTCTTCTTTAGCAATATTCCCTCCAGAGCAGATCGAACAATGCAAACAGTAACAAAGGACTGCTGATAAAGGTGTGGACTGTCATTGTAGTATGGCTCCGAACGTTACCTGTGCTCACGGGCGATGACCTCTAGTCTGCTCACCATGGCAGAGTGTGATGTAACTGCATAAAACAAACATCAGGTCCCTTTTCTGCACGACATCATTTTCATTTTTAAAATCATAATTAGCAGCTATGCGCAAGTCTCCACAACACGCGATATCTCGCACAGTTCTCCAAGGAAGCACATATTAATCAGAGCAATAACGATTTTAATTCAGATATCTTCAACAGTACTTGAACATAAGCCTATGTTAAATAATATACCCCTTGGAGTGCAAGTTAGCTTGGGTAAATTACAGTTAAGACTGATCATAGTAACATTACAAAATGAACCTAGATAACTATATGCAAACAGAGTACATATGTGAAATGCATTTATAATTATAATAATTGTATTTAAAGAGCGATCTACACCCGAAGGTCACAAAGCACTGCACAGAGCTGCCGAGAGAAGGGCACGTCAACAACAACGACATCAGCATGCAAAATCAGCAACAACAACGTTTTTTTGGGGAGGTGGGATTATCTTGAAGTAATTACAAAGTAGTGACGGACCGGTATCACATTGTGACTGAGATGAGAGCTAAGCCAAGGACATTTTTCAAGCGTAGGAATTTCAGGTGTTTGAGGAATTAACAGAGGAGCAGTGAGAATCTTGTGAGCGTTTTGTCCTCAGCAGAATGTATTTCAGTGACGTGGCACAGTAAAGCACCCTCACCTTTCAGCGCCTTTTGTACTGTCTGCAGACACCGGAGCACACGCTGCTGACCGTCACTGCCCGGTCGCCGCTCCTGCACACGGCGCGTCGGATGCACGCGCACGCACGGTGACAGGCTATTCCGCACCGCCGCTCAAGGCTCCTTACTTATTCATGTACTCATTTGCAGACAGCTTTGCAGGATCGTTACCGCCGTGAGTGTACCCTGGATTGCTGGTGGGATTTTCCATTCGTGTATGACTTGAGGTCACCGAGTGGGTCAAAGGTCACAAACAGTGAGCTGACATAATTGATAGTCTAGGTTCGAATCTGCATTTTAACTGCTCACGATTAACCCCGGTTTTCAAGCGTGACAGTTTCACCGTCTAACCCCAGTCAATAACAACTAAATATAAAAAAAAACTCATTGCGGTTAACTTTTGTTGGATTATTCCCAGATTTGCCGGTCAAATAAAACCTTTTGCGAGACATCCGAAAAGTCAAAACTTTGAATTAGAAGCCCCCTGCAGTAGTTCTTTGACACACTCTTTTGAAGCTCTTCTCAAAGACAAATTCCAATAAGAAAAATAATAAACCTCATAGCAGCATGCCAATTATAAGGCAATTGCAATATAATGGAAGACAAAAAATAAAGGCATTTTAAGAAGATATTGTTATCACAGCTCACTGTATGAGAAATGCTCTTAATAGCTATCCTTTCAGGAAATCCATGCTGAGCATTCAGACGCCTGATAATGTCTCCAACAAAGTAAGTGAAAAATCGCGAAGGAGACAGGAAGAATGCTTGGCATGGCTATCCCAAAAGAGCCGCTTGCACGAGTGATTCTCATTTTAAGACGAATAAAACAGCCCGGACTGTGAGTCAGGGTGTGTGACCGCACCATTGCCTGGCGCACCATCTTAATGGTGTCTCCCCAGGGCCTCGGCTGGGCGTGCTTGGCTCGCAGCCGCTCCATGAGCGCGTTCAGCTGCGTTGCCTTCATCTCTTCTGAAAAGAACAGCGCCGCACGCCAAGGAGCGATCGCGAGAGCTACGCGCAAATACGGTTGTGGTCAACAGGACTTCACATTGACAACGCAACGAGATCATAGCATCTTGATGTGACCGCAGCTCAACAATGCTGTGTAGAAATAGTGAGCATACGTGCTTTTTGGCAGACGCAGCGAGCAGACAGCACAGGTGGTTGAGGAAATGGAGTCACAGTACAGACTATTGGAGCAGAGGTGGAAGAGACTGCTTAACGTGTAGTGATTCAACCTCGCGGGGCAGCGCGGTGGCCCAGTGGTTAGCGCTGACGCGTCACAGCAAGAAGGTCCCGGGTTCGAATCTCTCGGCTCGGGTGCCTTTCTGTGTGGAGTTTGCATGCTCTCCCCGTGTCCGCGTGGGTTTTCGCTGAGTACTCCGGTTTCCTCCCACAGTCCAAAAGCATGCTCCTGGATAGGTTGATTGGCTCGCAGACTAAAATTGTCCCGCAATGCCCGGCGATGGGTCCCGTCGTCGGGTGTATTCCTGCCTTATGCCCTGTGTTTCCGGGATAGGCTCCGGCTCACCGTGCCCCTATATAGGATTAAGCGGTTTCAGATAATGAGATGAGATTCAACCTCGCTCAGGACACAGTTATGCTGGACGCTGATTAAAGGCATATAATGCAGAATAACCCACAACAAACTGCACTCTCGACGGTGAAACAGACACGTGTTCATATGTTTCGTGACCTAAGCAAAGTTGTAAATACTTCAAGCTGACTTGTATTTTTCCAGGACGCTTTCTTCGTTGAGAGCCAAGCTGTGCGTCATGAATGGCATGCGATCGGAATACTCAACGTGGACTGAAACGTTTAACGTGCCGTGTCAACTATGGCAGTGACATTCCGAGAAGAAGCACTTCAGACTTCAGCTAAGTGGACCTCATCAGGAAGAAAGCGGTCTCGGTTCTTAATGTAGATTTAATACTTCTGAATGAATAATGTGGAGGGGGTTTGAAGTTTTAAAGAGAGAGGTAAAATGACTGTAGGTGGCGATTCACAAATATTTCTCCATGTATTTTGGCCAGATTTGTTGCACCGACTCTTGCCAAAACGTGCAGCGGTTTCCAGTTGCAATGACCACACTGACAAGTTGGTGTGCTGTTTAGGGCCAGTGAGTCGGCGAGTTGAACGACACATGCCTCTGACAGGGGTGCGTAACTTAGAATAAAAACCACTGTTCTTCCACAAAGTTCAACCACCCATGAGGAAGTTGGAGCGCTGGTTGTGAACTCTCGACCTCCTGAGTGAGCGTCATTCGCTATAACCGCTTCATAACCAGTTCCGGTCATAACATACGTGTATACTTGTACGCACGCACACACACACGCACACAGCGCTAGGATTAAATGATGAGAAAAATATAAAGTTTGCTTCATATAGAGGCAGATCAAGAAGAGGGGGAACGAGACACTCTGGAGATAGGAACAAAGCAGTCCGGTGGACATGGAGACAATGAAAGTCTCATCAAGGGAAACGCTGAAATGGAGATAAGGGTACATTAGGGAGGGAGAAAGGAAACCTGATAGATTGACAAGGAGAGCTGAAGCGAGGTGTGAAACAGGAGCACTTGGCGACAGAAACATTATACAGGGGATAGAGGGGAAACAGAGATAAAGGGAGCGTATATCCAGACAAGAGACAGCGAAGGGACGAGATAAGACGGGGAAAGAGAAACCAGGGAACATGGAGAGAGAGAGAGAGGCGGGCAGGAGCGTGGGATAAGGGGAGACATGAAGATACGGGAACATGGGAGAGAGTGGAGAAGAATAGATGAAAATAAACACGAAGAGAAGACGAGGGAGGGGAGACTGGGAGGAGACGAGTCGTGCTTTCAAGGAGACTCAAGAGGCGGCCACCACCAGCACCGACCAAACACAGGATCCGGGGGGGCGGACGAGAGTGTGTGGCGGGACAACGAGCCAGTGAGCACAGGGGGGAGACGTGGACCCCCACCCACCCCCCATAACTGGCAGAACCAGACCCCCGTTGCCTTCACCTTCGCCCGCCGCAGAGCCCGGGTCGCTCCCCGATCCTCCTCCACCGCCGGCGCCGTCGGAGGACGAGGCGCCGCGTACCCCGCCGCCGCCACCGCCGCCTCCTCCTCCTCCTCCCCCTCCGCCCAGGGAGCCGAGCACGGCACACACCTCCAGCGAGGCCGCCATGCCGCAGCCGGGCCGTGGCTCTCGTCCGCCTCGCTCAGCGGGGGCGGCGGCGGCGGCGGCAGCGACGACGGCGGCGGCGGTGGTGGGGCGGGCCGTGGCCAAGGCGGACATCTTACGTAGGGGGGGGGCAGATAGACCGAGACGCCTCCCCGAGTCTTGATCGTGGACGTGTCGTTAAGATTTGGCCACGGATGTCTCTCTGTTCCGCTCGTTTGTCCGCGTGCTTCTGTTCGAAAGTTGCTCGAAATGTCACCGCTTTAAACGTCTTCGCGAACGCTATGAAAGGACGAAACGTGTGATATTTCCAGTCGGTCGTGAAGCCATGCGCAGATGTCCCACGCGGTTTCTTGACACTGCAGTGAAATCGGAGCCGGTATATTTTTGACCCAGGTAACTGCCAATCAAGTCTGGTCCGCTCGGCTCAGAGTCGACGTCGTTTTTAGTCGAAAACTCGGCAGACGTTTATACCAATGTACTCGTTTTGCTACGCGTTATGTAGCTTGTGGTCGAAAGGAGAAGCGTAGCGGCACGTTTAAAATCCCCAACACTTGTGTTCACTTGACACATTAAATTACACACCACGTACTGTCTGAAGTATCCGCAAAATATGCATCTGTTCTACTCCTTAAGCTACTGACGGGGAAATCATAATTCTCTCCGCAGCTCTGTGCAGCGCTTTGTGACCCTCGGGTGAAAAGCGCTCTATAAATCCAATTTTTATTACATGTACAACAGTCTTAAACACTTTACATGGGATACCAGTGTGGGCTGCTGTTTAACATTTCGTATAGTCAACAACAGAGGCACGTGTAAAAAGCACGCGCGGCACCTGGGTTATGTCATTGTCAGAAGCCGCTTAGTCCTGGACAGGGTCGCGGTGAGCCGGAGCCTATCCCGGCAGACACAGGGCGCAAGGCAGGGATATACCCACGATGGGACGCCAGTCCATCACCGGGCACTGAGTGCAATTTAGTCTGCAAGCCAATTAACCTACGCAGCGGCATGTTTTTGTTGGACTGTGGGGGGAAACCGGAGTACCCGGCGATAACCCACGCGGACACGGGGAGAGAACTCGCAAACTCCACACAGAAAGGAACCCGCGCCGAGATTCGAACCCGGGACCTTCTTGCGGTGAGGAGGCGACAGCGCTGCCCACTGGGCCACCGTGCCGCCCTCTGGGCTCTTGTCAGCGGTGACCACAATGAATAAGGGCAAATGTGACCACCAACTCGGCAAGTAGCGATGCAGCCAACTGTGGCCCGGTTTTGTTCTCATTTCAGACTCTTGACGCCGCATTATCACCAATGCTACCTCCGGAGATAATGCACGTGGATTTCACACTAACAAGCCCGTTAACGCGGCTTCAAGCCGACGGAAATGAAATCTAAGTGACAACAAAAACAACATTATTTCCCGATGAATACCCAGGGGCCATACCAAGGCTTGGACGCCAGTCCATTGTAGGGCACAGAGGCGACTGTCAACATGCCAATGAACCTAGGCAAAGATGTCTGGTCTGGGAAGAAAGCGGAGTACCCAGCAAAGCACGCCCACAAGGCAGGGGAAACTACGGAGAAAGGCAGCCGAGCCGGGAATCAAACCCAGGTGATTCTCGCTGCGTTAGCGGCAGCGCCACTCCGTGCACTACCGCCATCACAGTGCCCGTCGGATGAAACCCTCGAGAGTTTGAGGTATTCAGACAGAGCACAACCGCTTCAGCCGCACGCTGCCCGGGTGCACCCCTGGGTAAGATGGCCGGCGGAACCGCAGCGTCGCGCTTTGGTGACGTCACGCATGAGCGCGGCGCCCTCCGCGTTCTTTTTGCGACACCCGATTCCGGTTGAACCCCGGCCGCTTTGCGAATATCAGACGCCCCTAGGGCAGATTCCAACAGCAACGGGCCTCGCCGTCCGCCTCGAGGCGTTAAGGGGGCCGTATGCGGCCCGCGCCCTCGAGGCAGCTTACATCCGCGAAGCGCATCCCACCTCCCGGTCCCACCCAGCAGCAGCAGCAGTAGAAGCAGCAGCTGCTGCTTCTTCTTCCCTCCCTCCCCCGCCCCCCCCTCCCCGCTTGTCGGTCGCAGCGAGCGGACGGGTGAACGTTTCGTTATCATCGGGACGAGGGTTAACGAGGAGGGGACCAACGCCTCGTCTGGAGACGCGGCCGAGGCGACGAGCGACGAAGGAGGAGCGCAAGGCAAGCAGACCGAGTAAGGCTGCCCCCCTCCTCCTCTTCCTCCTCCTCCTCTCGTTGCGCGCAGGAGGAGGAGGCGGCGGCGGCCTCTCTCTCGTTCACGGCTGCGCCCGAAGCGCGCACGCCGTCATTGTTAATAGGCGGCGGTAATGGACACGCTGGCGCTAATTGGTGTTAATTCTCACCGAGGGCGCCGTCTTGTCTGTGCGCGCGTTCATCTCCTGCCCGTTAGAAGGGCCCAACCCCCCCAGCCGGTGGTGGAAATTCGACAGTGCTATGGCCGGGGGCGTGGTTGTGTGGTGGGTGAGGAGGCATAACCGTCTGTTACTGACAACCACAGCAACCGACACGGCACGGAGCGGCCTTTTGATTGACAAGGAA